>CM062817.1:1758234772-1758627556 GCA_031772625.1 Pinus tabuliformis | reverse complement strand
GGGGCACCCAGAGCAAGTTGAGCAACCTTGTCTTTTCTACTCCCTTGAGCCACCTTCATGGCTCTAATGCAATCATTCCCGAATTCGTATAAATGATGCAGAGAATCAGATGCTCGGTTTCCAGGTGTGGGAACTTCTCATGGTCTGCCAAGTCCCAGTCTTCAAGTTTCAATAGTGGCACGCATGCCAATCGCAGGTCATTGAAAAAAATTTCGTTCGGCAGCAGAGGGGGTTTGTAGGGGAGTCTTGCTCTCATCAATGTCCTTTGGCACCTTGGACTTAGGCTTGCGCAGAGGGACATACTCCAGCAACCGAGTAATAGGATCCGCGCCCTTAGCTTCAACCTCCTCCACTTTAGCTCCCACATCCTCATCGTCCATCGGGATGTCTTCAATATCTTCCTCCTCTGGTTCTAAGTTTATGGCCTTGCCTTTCTCCTGTGCAGTGGGCTTTGGTGGGTTTCTCCTTGGCGATGCGCGCACCAGTATAGCAGGCTGCTTGCCCTTCTTATCTTTCACGGTTTCTTTGGTGGGGGTCAGCTTCGGTCTCGGTGTTCTCGGTGATTTAGGGACCTCAGTGAGCACTCGGCGACCTCTGGGGTAGCTACTTCTGCCTTATTTCCATTTTCTATGCCACCTCCTCTACTACTTCCTCGATATTTATAATTTCTGTGGGTGCCGACATAACACTTTCTAATAGTGCTCGCGTTGTCTCTGGCAAGTTTGCAAATGCGGGAGTCTCTTTGAAAGTCTCGAAGAATTCTCGATTCATGGGTGCCTGAGAGCTCAACAAGTCAATTCTCAAAATGCAAGTGTTTTCCCTAGCTTGTAATTTATAGGGAATTTTGAATTCAAACCCAACCGTTCCCCCCGAATTCGGTTGATTAATGCTAGATTGGCAACAGATTTTCAAGGATTTGAGCCATAAATTTCATCTTAAATGCCGACTGCCAACTCCATTTGGCTGCATTTCAACCGTCAAATCATAAACAGTGACTTTAACGGTCACTTTCCGACCAACCTGCGTGATTTCTCTCTGGGTAGCGTAGCTCCCTCCACGTTGTCGCGAACCCTGTGACACTTCATTGCTTCGCACAATCCTCCAATTGCACAAATCCCCAACCTGAGCATTGTAGTTTATAGTCCCGCGCCTTCTTTTAGCTGCTTAGAGCACTAATATTGTGCTACCATCATCTAGTCACATGGTCGAACCATCGTGTGTATGGCTTCAATCGACCTCCATTCACTTTCCTGGGAAGGGATCTCCATTCAATTTGACCAGCTGTATCGCTCCTCCGCATCGCTCCTCCGTCAGTAATCTCCTTAAAGACATAGGGCCCTAACCAGTGCATCCTGAACTTCCATGGAAATTTATCAAACTTACTATCATATAACAAAACTAGGTCATTTGCCTTAAAGGTGCACAGCTTAATATGTCAATCATGTCATGCCTTTTCGCATTGCTTTTTGACCTTTTGGTGAAATCCAGCTAGAAATCTCTCTTCCTCAAGTTCATCCAGCTATGCGAGCCTTTCCTCCAGGGCTCCGCGATCCGTCATACCTGTGAGCGCTGCTATGCGCAGACTAGGCACAATATATTCCATAGGCATTACCGCTTCAACACCATAGACAAGCCTAAAGGTGGTTTGTCCAGTGAACTTCTTGCATGTCATTCGATAAGCCCATAGTACTGCAGGTATGCATAGGTCCCAATCACTTTTATAAGCATTGCAAACCTTGGTCAACGCATTTGTAGCACTGTATTGAACACTTCCACCACCCTATTAGCCTGCAGGTGATAAGGTGTGCTCTTTTAGTGATATACCTTAAATTCCTCTGTTAGCATGCTGATCTTCTCATTCATAAAGTGCGTACCACAATCACTCATCAAGATCTTTGGACATCCAAATCACGTTAGTACATGCTCAAATAGGAAATTCGTGGCAGTTGCACTTCCAAGTTCAGTATCACCGCGATCTTCGTGGGATCTACCATCAGTCTCCGTCTGAAAACCACATGACCCAGCAGGGTCCCAAAGGGAACACAAAACAAACACTTCTTCAGATTAAGCGCAATCTGATATCTTCGATAGGTATCTAGCATCAGGCACAGGCTTGCTACATGGAATTTCACTAGCCCAAACACAGTCCAATCATTAAAGTATACTTTGAGGAACTTATGAATAAACTATTTGAACATAGCAATGACTACGTGCGAAACAATCGCAGGTGCATTATTCAATCCAAACAACATTACAATGTAGTGAAAACACCCCACTTGGTCGTGAAGGTCATTTTTCTCCTATCCTCCAGCACAATTTTGATCTGGTGGTACCTAAAGAACCCATCAGTGAAGGAATATGCTTCCTGGCCACCTACATTGTCCAACACTTCATCAGTGAATGGAGTCAGGAAAGGATCATGTACACAAGCGTCATTCAGCTTTCTGAGATCCATGCATATCCTTATTTCATTGTTCTGCTTTTTCTCCTGTACCACCATTGGGCTTACCCAGTCAGATTCTTCCATAGCCTCAATAATGCCCATCGTGAGCATCTTATCTAGCTCTAAGCAGACATTTTCCTTGTACTTTAAATTGAGATGATAAGGTATTTTTTAACTGGTTTCACGTTGGGTTTCAACTTGATCTTCATCATACCTAGGTTCCCAATTATCCCCTTCAGATCGTGAAGTTGGTAGGGAATAAATCCTAGTATTTGTGAAGCAATTCAATGACCATATCCACCGTCATGTCATCCCAGTAATCTCCAATCTTTGAGAATTTGGGCTCTGCCTCCATACTAATGTTTACTTGTTTCATTTCAGCAGCGCGGTTATATCTGGATTTCAACCTGCGATCCTTCAACCTCGTAGTGACCTTCTATTTTAGGGTTGTTAATCTTTCACGGATCCTTGTCCTCTTCTTCATCAGTTACATTATAACATTCTAGCACATAACTTAGCTGAGTATCCCATTCAGGCTGAATCAGGTCTAAAGGATCTTGCAGTATCCTAAAGATTGTTGCTTTCACCTCAGCATCCTCAACCATCATGATCAAACCCAAACCCTCTTAAAACATGAATGTCATTATTAACCTTCACCAGAATATCCATCACAAGTACTAAAGATTGTGCTTCACCTCTGTAGCACTCATCAATACTGTTACCCATCTTAAATCAGGTCATTATGAATCCTTCGTGCAGAATATCCCATCACTGTATAAGGAGCTCTGTTTCTATTTAAGTTCATCAGGACATATCCAGTGTGATAGAACAAGTGGCCCATTTCTCTACATAAGCCTGAGCCCATTCAGCCAAGTGACCGCATGGATCATCCTGTCCATCATACTTATCTCTCATTGGCACCTTTGGTTTCCCTAAGCGTGTCCTCATCATTCTCCTACATTTTCACCAATCATCAAAGCTTCCCTTATGCATACCCCACCATCTTTGGGCATAGCGCGCAGTGCCCAGTCCAACGCCTGGAAGCATTACTTTTCTGGTACCTCCCTCTCAAATGCAACTAGAAAAATATCTACATCATTCAGACCATCATAAGTAGGAAGATTCTTACCTCTGACGAAACACAGCGCAGCTACAGGGTCATCATGTTACAGCTCAGTGTAGTCACTTCATGTAACCGATTCTGCCAGTGCTCTAGTTCTTCATCAGAGTTCGAGGTGCATGAACTCTCGCAATCCCATGTAGTTCGTCCATCCACTATTGAATTCACCCAATCTTGGTCTTGCGCTGTTATCTTATAGATGCAGTCCAGATCATCATCGCTCTCATAATCGCAGATTGGTTCAGTATAGTGCGATCCCTCAGCAGGATCTAGGGGTACTATCACACGTAGCGATTTCTTCTCAAATATCATCTTTCACTTCTTTAAATTGATTACCCCATTCATATCAATAGCCCAATCAATTCCAAGGAGCGTAGGGTAGGGGTTGCTATCATCCACAATTTCTATCACTTCAAAGTCAGCCAGTGCACTCGCACCTTCAATATCCATAGTCACCCCCTGCAGCCGCCCCATGGGGATGATCTTTTGTTGATTCACCATCCTTAGCTGAATTGGAGACCATTGTAATGTGGGTCTCCCCATTTGTTCCCAAGTCTATTTAGGTAGGACATTCACGTCTGATCCTAGGTCCAAGATAACCTGATCCATCTCATACTCTCCTATCTGCGCGATTAGTCTCATCTCTCGTCTCATCCTTGTTTTATGCTTACCAAGCTTTTGTACTACACGTGGCTTAGCAGGAGTGTTTCTAGCACATCTATTTATGAGCTCCTGCAGCCCCTTCACAGCCTTGCTATCACGCAGTAGCTTCATGTAGGTCTCCAAGAAGGTTGTAAGCATAGAAGGGTCCATCTCCTGATCAGGCTTATCTTTGCTTCCTGAGGTGGAGGCCTCAGCGAAGCTCTTCTTTGCTTCCATGAAGGTTTCTCGTGCACGCTTCAAATCAAATGAAACCTCCTTTGTTGGAGCTTTACGCACCCATGTACTGTCTTCGGGTTGTTTTCCCTTGTCATCTCCTGTTGTGATTCCACTTCGAAGCACTATATTCACATTTGGATCCTCTTCGCATGGCTCAGATCTCATCATCTGCAGGTTCTGAGTCGGCATAGGTGGTAGCGCCCCTTTGTCACGTATCCTAGCTATCAATGTAGGACAATCTTCCATTTCATGATCAAACAGGGTGCAATACTTGCACGACGGACGTGTTGGGTTAGTACAATTGCAGGCATACTATCCTAGCCCTCGACAATTGTAGCAGATCAACTGTCCTCGACTTCTACGAGGTCCTCCTCTGCCTCAGCCTCATATGCGCCCCTAAAATCTTGTTTGCGACATCCCCGTGATCTGGTCAGGGGGGCACGTTTCAGCCTGAACCCTATAGGTGGGTGTTCTATCCATCATCAACTCATAGATTCTACAATTTCGCTCATCATGTCCTACCGATCTACAAAAGTTTCAAAATAGTTGTTGTGGTGTCTGTACAAACTTTTATAGCAAATGACAGTTATCCATGGCATGTTTTCCTGCTACCTGACAGATAGCGCACCATAATGTTGACCCCGCGCTTGGTACTGCTTGAGCTTCTGGCCTCAAAGGCATTGGTCCTCCTCCTATAAGGTAGTTTTCAAAGACTAGGCAATGGTCTTTGTCATGCCCCTAACCCTTGCATTTCAGACAACATACCTCTTCACGCATCTCTGGTCGAACTATTATGTCCTATTTCAAGTTTTGCATCTCAAGGCAAAGATTTTTCAACTGCGCATGGATCTGTTGAACCCTCAGATTAGGATCTTGCATCGGGGTCTCATGCAATATCATTACAATCTCCAAGGCCTCTGCCTGAGTCATTATCTTCTATTATGATAGCGCAACCCTTAGGTGTGGCAGGAGCGAAGCCACAAACCATTCGCGATGTTGTCCGTCTGTCAAGTTCATTTTAGCTTCACAGATTGTACACTTCAACCCCTGATCAAGTTCCCAAGGTGTTTCGACTGGTTGCATCACGATTTCTTTGAACCCCACAATAGCCTGTGCTTCAAATTTAGGCCTACTGAATCCTCTATTCGGTGTTGTCTAGATGTCTGCTACTCTAGCATTCGGGTTATCATTAGCATACTTAATATACCAGATTAGTGCGCAATCCTGCAAAGCGCTAACCAATGTTGCCTTCTTCATATTATCATCTGTAACAGCTGAGCTTTCCATACAGCTTTTACAACGAACCATAATTGGTTCGGGTCCTCATTCCTCAAGCCTTTGAACAAAGGCAGCTTCACTAAATTTTCCATACTGAACTATGGTGGAGGCAGAGGTGGTACAGGTGAAGTCGCAGGTGATGGTGGTGAAGTTGGAGGTGGTGTGGTCAAAGGTGGTATTCACGAGAATCCTTGCCTTATTAACTGAATATAATTTTATGGAGAAACATGCGCTATTCCCTCTTTGTCACCTCACTGAGGTGAAATAAACAGGCTATATTTAGAACCCTTTTTTCCTTCATTTCTGTAATTTTTTCCACTTCGCGTAGCTCTGAACATCAAGGTAGCTTCATAACCCATTTTTCGCACAATAGAATTTAATCCAGGTATTCAAAGATTTCACGTACTTACCTCACAGTCCTTTGAAAAAACGTTACTCCGCCTTGCTGTAGATGGCTGAGGTGTCGACCATAAATTCAGTTACAAATCCTCCTATGATGCGATTGATGTTATCCTCCAATGCTTCCAAACTTTGCACTAGCTCGGGGTCCACACAATAAGACCGTCAAGTTTCCACCTTCTTTGGCTATCTCCTAGCTTCACGATCCACTCGTATAGCTCAATCGGAAAGGATCAGAAGAAGATCTCGTGGATCTCTATATACAGGTACCTTTCTAGCCACTATTCCTTTGTCAGTCGTGGGTTTCTGTTCTCTTACGCCATGAATTCGTGGATCTTCCTATCCAACCAGTCTCCAATATCTTTCTTAGTTGGTTTCCAGTGATACGACATCACAAATCTCTTATGCATACTTCGGTCCTGGAAACGGAACCATTTGTTGGCTTGAGGGGGCCTAACCCAGGTTCAGCGTTAATTAGCCAAACAAATCCCTAGACTACTGGCCCTTTTGGCGTTATCCCATGGAGCACAGACTGAAGTCTCACCTGAAGCAGTATGGGGGGATGTTGGAACCAAGTTTCCACACCCTGAGATGGTTGTTATTTCGTTTTATTCCTTCTATTCCTACCTCCACGAAGGTCACTTCACTCTAGGGCTTGCCAGTCAAGCCCTCTATTCCATCCTTCAATACCTCCGTGAAAGGGTACGATTCCCTTTACGCAGCCCTAACCTGTGTCTTAGGTACTTTCGCGCTGCTATGGTAGCGTACCGTGTAGATTCCTAAAATAGTCTAAGTGTCTTACTTATCTTATTAGATACTCACAGTTAGCACCGCATAAATAGATATTCTTATATGCGTTTAGTTATCCAACATAATCATACACATTCGCGCATCACATAAGCATTATAAAGGAAATTCATACATAAAATGATAAGATGCATTAATCAGAACAAAGAAATAGAAATTGAAAAATACTTTTCTTTATTAATATCTTCCAAGTGATTACAGACACTATCCACCCTGCGCGCACAGCTGGAGGGGTCTGCGCACTCAGCTACGGACTTCCACCCTAGGCCTCTGCGCACTTAGCTGCTAAGCCTCTACTTACGCTACGACCTGAAACTTAGAATTCTTAATTCAAAGCTATGACTCTCTTCTCTTGTGTGTCTCCATTGATTGATTACTCTAACTACTTAGAGCTTAGCTCTTTTTATACAATCCTATGGTCCATGGACCATGGGTAGATCTCTTATAGCCAACTTTACTTTAAAAAACTAAGGGAGGGAAACCCTTGATGACTTATAACACCTACGCACTCCGCGACCACAAAATGTGGAGTCTTTACAAGTTTCTTACAAAATTTGAACAAAATATGGACTTTTAGCCCAAAAACTAACCTTTGGGGATCCCATTCCCAACATTTCCTCAACAACAATTGGCTCAACTATGCCTTGTGCATGTTTTCCTAACCCTTTACGTTCATAGCCCATCTTCATCAATAATTTGGACCCTATTCCTCTAGCATGTCTTTCAAAAACACCAAAACATTCATTTTGTGAGGAAATTTAAAATAAACTTGAATTGCATACCTCATTTTCATGCACATACTTGGCTAGGGTTTCCTTGGCATCATGGAGTTGAATCTCCATCTCATGCATCTTTTCAAGAAGCTCTTTCTTCTCCTCCTTCATGGCCATCAACTCCTCTTGAAGTATAGTGTTCTCCTTCCTATCTTCATTCATCTCTTGCACCATATCTCTCATGATGATAAGCTCTTGCAACATCTCTAAATCAAAGAGTCTTGCTAAGGAAGATGGATTAGAAACATCACTTGTTGAAGCTGCCATCACACTTGTAATGCATCAAAAAGCTTCACAAAACTTCAAAAAATTTCTCAACAAAGAATCATCTCCCTTCTTCAGCTTACACACATAAAATTGCACACAGTTAAATTCTCCTTGCACAAATACAAAACCAATAGCTAATTTTCTAGCTAAACTTGGCAAACCATCTTAGGGTTAAAATGAGCTAATAGTGCTCTGATACCAAATTGATCTGAAATGTTGGGAAAAACTTGTTAATGCTATGCAAGCTCCCTCATCAGTATTAAAATGTGTTTAGGATAATCTCAAATTATCCAAATTGTGAAGGATTGTGTGTCAAGTTATGTGTCTTTTATGAGCAATTTATGAGATTAATTAGCTATTAAAAACACATATACAACAATTAAATTGCAAAGAATTAATACATGGAAAACTCATAAACACAAAGCTAATAAAGAAGTTCACCCCTCCCGAGCTACATCTCCTTGGACCTGCTTCAATGGTTAGGCCCTCTTTGGATTAATGGTCAATTCTCTGATTACATATGCCTAAAGTGCTCCAATGGCTTTTCAACCTAATCCATTGATTCAAAAGACCCAAAAATTACTCTCTAAGCTCAGCAATTGGACTTCAACTAATCTAGGCTTAACCTCCTCTCCTGGTGGTCGTAGGCTTCCTTAAACTTCAATGTAGAAAAATAATGTACAAAAGTGTTGTTATACCTCTACAACCTATTCCATTGTGTTCATAGAATTGAAATCATCTAGGAATGACTCTTTATGAGCCAAAATTGGTCGAAAATAGCCAAAGTTATGGCCTCTTCAGTTTCTCCACTATTCGCTCCACAAATTGCACCAAATCCAGCATGATCCTACAATTTTGCCCCATTTTCCACTAACGAAGCGACAAATTCCCCAATTTTTGGGTGAATTTGTAGGACTATTAACTGGCCCACTAAACCCTGCCAGCGGTTAACACTTAATGCTAGCAGTTAATGGGTTGCATTCACTTGCAGCCTTTAAGTTTAATGTTACCTCCAAACTTCGGCGCGTTTAAACTTTAAATATAAACCAAAACCATAGTTTATTAAGAAACATGGTTATGGCATAATGGTAAGGCAAGATGCTTGTGTGGGTGAGGTCATGGGTTCAATTCCACTAGCCTCCAAATAAACTTTTATCTAACCTTTGAGAGGGCACGTGGTGGCCTCCGGGCTTACCACGTGTCAACCTCTCATTGGTCCACTAGTGGGAATATTCTAGGAATATTCCATAGAATATTATTTTTTCTGATTGGGTTGTATGGATGCCTAGTCAGGATCCCAGTGAGTCTGTACCAAAATTCATCTGTTTGACCAAACGATCAGAACACTCTAACTTTCTCATACGAACTCTGTTTTGAGCGAAACGAGTTGCGTTGGGATCGTATCACCAAGACGTACGTTGTCATTCAGGTTTTGATCAATTATGATCACTTTGATTTTTGAGCAAATTTTTTCCCTTAATCCAAATTCTGATCAATAATTGAACCAACTAAATCAACCAATCACTGAACCAAATGAGACCCAAATCATTCAACTTATTCTCAACCAACCTAAGCAGTTAGATCATTGTATCCAGAATACCACTATTGAACCCAAACACTGCATGAACTCATTAAACCAATTGAAAACCCTGATCAATAAAATGTTAGAATATATATGCTACTTTACTTTAGCAAATCCATGTGTATACACGACTTCCTTGAAGCATACCTGTGTACAGATCTCAAAACATTGAACCTTGAAACTGAATCACTGTCATTCTGAAACAAACACTGAGTTACACCCTAAACCACTGAATTAATCTGAAATAATCATAGAACCATCGCAGATCCTCAATCGGATAGATCTAGCAGCATCATCACTCTTCAATCAATCAATTCAACTTCAATCATCACAACATTAAACCCACATATGTACGCACCTTTCATGTTATTAAACCCATGTATAGATCTGCAACTATTGACTTATAGCTTCGTTGCACATCAAACCTTCAGAACAAACCCATCTCTTAGCATACATAACAAAACATGCATCAGACATAAATATTACAGATCAAATCAATCCATTATCAATATAGTCATTTCAGATATATTAGATCTGATCCATCATCAAATTCTCGAGGGCATACTTAGTTTCAGATCAAACTATTCATTAATAGCCCATTACATGCATACTTTCTTTAGATCTAACTATCAAATATTCATTACTTGCACACCCAAAGTACTTTGATCTTCATCTCCTTATATAGCTTAGCCCTTATCCAATACCACAGGTCAAAACCACACTAATGTCGATGGTATTCTTTGACAGGATCAAATATCCATTGCTAGGCTCAATACTATGGGTCAATACCATGGTAAAGACCCTTGGTATTTAGAATACCATGGTATGGAAAATGTACACACATTTTCTTCTTCATACCCATGTGTGCATGTGTCTTTGCTTCACACAACTCTTGTATACTTCTTCAAACTTCACCTTTATCATTCCTCTATCTTTGAACTAATATTCCTTTGTCCAATCTTTCTGTCACATTTATGTTGGCGTGAATACTCATCTCGATACCATCATGTTTACTAAGTGGGTTTCCATCAACGACAACACGTTTTTCATAATGCCAACAAAATCAAGGTTCCACCATCTAGCTCAGGGTTCTAGTAGGGCTTGACTTCCCATTTCTATTGAATTTTCTAAGTCTATCCATTAGAAAATTAATCTGTATTCTGCTAGTTTATTTCTTCTACTTGTAAATTCTAAACAAGTTATTTAAAAAATTTAAATACTAAAATAAACACAATACATTCACAACATCTACAGATTATCTGCTGAAAGAAAACAAACACACAAGTGACACTGTTATTTTTGGACGAATGTCCTCGGAAAAACCCAATGCGGGAAAACCAGTGCAACTATTATGAGGGTTATATTATTATGCAGTCTTTATGAGTACAATTGGGTGCCTAACCAACTCACCCAAAACCCTCTCCGACACAACTGAAGCTTAGCGCTGGCCCTTTTTGCCTCTACATTAGCCTCTTGCTAAACTATTTCATCCCCAGGACCCTCTACATCAGCCCTCTAAGGTACTACGCAACCTCTGGGACCCTCTGCGTCACTCCAGCAGCGTCTGTGTGGATGACGTAGTCCCTCTGGCCTCTATGTTGACTCTGTTGGGCTTTGTGTAGCCTGGACTGACTGCTTCTCTCGCTCTCTCTGCTTCTACATTGGTCTCTCAGTTTTGTCTATGCCTCTCTGTCTCATACTCACTGCCCCTCACTACTGATCATTAATTCAACTTTTCTTAGCAACCCCGCTCTAGAAAAATGAATGATTGATCACTCTAGTGTATTCTTCAACTGACCATCAAGCCTCCTCTTATACTTTTCCTATTGGTCCTTCAACAGTTGAGACTAAATCTCTAATCAACAAATAAGATTAGATTTGGCTTGATCCATGAACTTTGGAACCTTCTAACCCAGTTTTATATTAATACCCATTAATATTTTATTTTTCCTAAGTTTACACTTAGGAACTCCATTAAAAATATTAATTATTTTAATATCTCCCAAACTGGGTACAATCTGTCCAAACCATTTCTGGGTCATGGACATATCATGTGCTTTAGCCTCTTCACCAATTTTCATGGCTAGATCACATCCGATTCTACCCAAAATCAACACTCCTTCTTAACAAGGGATGTTCTCTAGTAATACTCCTCATTGAGCATCACACTGATTATATGGCATCGGTACCTGTGCTGATGCTAGGCCTCCCCACCCAACATCCTCTGAACTACTACGTCTTGTACTGTTGCCCATGGCTCTACCACTTCCACTGCTACATCTTTACGGCAGCTCCCTCTGCATCCATGTTGATGCTGGTCCATCCTCCCAGCATTGCATCTGCACTGCATCCCCCTCTCATCATGATGCATCGTGCTACTACATACTGCTACTGCACTGCAACTTAGTTACTGAGAAGTAAAGTAACTGATCCACCCAACTTCTGACATCCCTTTCAGGCTACAAACACTCCCGATTCTGAAGCTCCCTCTGTCGCTAATAAGTGCTCCCTCTACTGACCTTTACGCTCCTGCAACAACTCCCTACATCTTGCACCATTGCACACCTCTCTGTGTCATCCTACACTGGTGCAACACTCCCATGCCTCTTGCATTGTTGCAACCTACTAGCCACGCGGTGCCTGGGGACCCCTGCACTATAGCACTCTCTACCACTTCATCCACATCCATCTCTACCCACATCAGCCATTCTTACTACTCCTATTTGAGGCTCCTGTAGCAAGGTATAATCTAAGAGGTTGGGTACCTCAAGGATCCTGCCCCTCATCACCTTTAGTCATCCTGACTACAACTCGATGTCTCCCCACTTCTTCTCAAGTGGGACATGAGCACTCATGGCACAATCTTCATCCTCCTCAACTTCTTTCTCTGCATTCGTTGGCGCTTCCTTCGAGTCAAAAGCCTCTCCCTTACTCTTCTTACTCAGAAACTGGTTCGCATAGTGACCCAGTTCCCCACAATGGGAGCACGTGACCTTAGAGAGGTCCTTCTTCTTTCTCTTCTCCTGCTTTCCTGCAAATGTTAGATCTGCATCCTCTTCCTCTTCCTTCTTGATCCAGACTCCTTTGCTGCTACTTCCCGTCTTAATTAGTCGTCTGATCTCCTCTTGACAAAGAGCTGCCCACAGTTCTTCCCAATCTCGAAGACTCGCCCTGCCCAGTGTGCTTTGGACAAATATCTCCCACTCCTCGGAGAATGTGTTAAGTGTGGTCCTTACCATCAACTCTTGATTCGGCGTGGCCCCTATGGAAGTCAATTGGTCCCATATCTCCTACAAACTACTGAGGAAGTGATCTATCTGCTCTCCCTTCTACATCTAGTATGACCTTATATGATTCTCAAGGAGCATCTTCCTCTACATGGAAGTATGCTCGTAAAATTTCTTCAAAGTGTCTGACATCTCCTTCGTCATTTCCTTCTTGACAATATGTTGGACCACATGATCCTTGACCCCATCAAGGATGATGCACTTTGCCTTAGCCATTTCCTCCTCGTACCTTTCATTAGCTACCAAGTCAACTAGGATAGCCATTACTCTCGAGACAAAGCCCTTGATACAATGTCTGACTAGAATGGATACGATCCTGGCCTTCCAGACCACAAAGTTGGACACTCCGTCCAGCCCGTCCAGATCTCTCAGCCCATGCACGACCATCTCTCTACTCTTCTCTGTCAACTCCTCTGAGTCTCTCTACTTCCCACATGGAAGTTCTCGATTCAACTCCTACTGAGTCTCTCTACTTCTCATCTGGAAGTTCTCGGTTCGACTCCTCCAAGTCTCTCTACTTCCCGCCTAGAAGTTCTCGATTCGACTTCTGTTGAGTCTCTCTACTTCTCGTCTGGAAGTTCTCGATTCGACTCCTCCAAGTCTCTCTACTTCTTGTCTGGAAGTTCTCTTCTGGACTCCCTCTGGGTCCCAATTTCCCTCCTGGAAATCCTTCTACCAATCATCAAGTTGCCCCTCTCCGATAGTCTATGCAACTGCAACACTAATCAAATTCCTTAGCTAGAAATCTGCCTTGGCAGCAACTCCCTCTACCTTGGTTTTGCTCTATTAGGTACTATTCTGACCATAGTACCCCTCCATCTTCGCTCCCGCAAACTTCCCACAGCTTCCTTCGCCCCAGCAACTAAAGGATTGAGCCTCTTGGCTCTACCCAATCTCGGCACTGGAAAAATAACAGCTCCCTCAGCCACTGCATCAACCCTCCTGGTCTTTGTGTGGCTCTGCATGAGCCACTCTCTACCCTCCTCACCCTCTGTCTTGGCCTCTCTCTAGCCCAGACTGATGATGCAGTCCTTTTGTGTCAACCCTTCCTCTGTCATTTTCTGCAAGGATCATCTCTATCACTCGGGACAGCTGAATCTGATGTAAATTCTCTGCTCAGTTGATTCCTTCAACTTTCTTGTGATCTGCAACCATGCTCTGATACCATGTTGAATTTTCTAAGTCTATCCGTTAGAAAATTAATCTGTATTCTGTTGGTTTATTTCTTCTACTTGTAAATTCTAAACAAGTTATTTAAAACATTTAAATACCGAAATAAACACAATATAGTCACAACATCTAAAGATCATGAACTAAAAGAAAACAAACCCACAAGTGACACCATTATTTTTGGAAAAATGTCCCCGGAAAAACCCAATGCGAGAAAACCGGTGCAGCTATTTTGAGGGTTATATTATTATGCAGTCTTTTTGAGTATAACTGGGTGCATAACCGGCTCACCCAACAAAGAAAAATACACGACAACAATACCTCTATATTCGGAAATAGGTATTCAGAAAACCTGTCCCACGAAACCCTCTCCGGCACAATTGAAGCTCAGCGTTGGCCCTTCTGGCCTCTGCGTCAGCCTCCTGCTAACCTGAGTCAGCCCCAGGACCCTCTACAACAGCCCTCTGAGGCATTGCGTAGCCTCTGGGATCCTCTGTGTCACTCCAGCAGCCTCTGCGTGGATGACATAGCCCCTCTAGCCTCTGCATTGACTCTGTTGGTCTCTGTGTAGCCTGGACTGCTTATTGCTCCCTCTCTCTCTACTTTTGCGCTAGTCTCTCAGTACTATCTCTGCCTCGTACTCACTGCCCCTCATTGTTGATCACTGATTCAACTTTTTTTAGCAACCCCGCTCTAGCAAAATGAATGACTAATCACTCTAGTGTATTCTCTAACTGACCCTCAAGCCTCCTCTTATACTTTTTATTTATTATTTTCCTTTATAAAAAAATTTATGTAATTATTATAAAGGAAAATAATAAATAAAAATAAAATAATAATTAATAAAAATCAGGAATCATGTGTCGGCCTTTATAAAATTAGGGTTCTTGGTTTATTTATATCCAGGTCGCAAGGCTCTCTTCTCTCAATAATTTTTCATTCATATTCTTTCTAATTTGTCCTGATGATGGACCCCCTTTGGGGTTTGAAATGTTGGCAGAATGAACTAGAAACTGTCGATAATCCGGATCATGAAACTACAAAAAACTTCCACAGAAGCTTAAAATCTAACATAAGGTGTATATGGTTTAACAACCATAACAAATGACATTCAAATTTTTGTCCTTTGGCATATTTTAAAAACAAGTGGCAAAACCTATCATAACTTAGTTTTCAAACCAATAGTGAGGACAACCATCTCTAGCTGCTATCAAATGCAGGCTGAGTCATCACCATTATTAAAGGAAAACCACGCCACCTGGAATAACCCGCTGGTGGTCCATAAGGGGGCAAGCTTTCACTCATGCCAGATGCCTCTGTCTTGGATCGTTAACCTGTTTCCTTACATCTATGGAAGAAGCTCTTAGCCAAGAAATAGTTTTAGGGCATACTCCAGGCCCAATCCTTTAACATATATATATATATATATATATATATATATATATATATATATATATATATATATATATATATATATATATATATATAGATATATATGCACCCTTTTTCTTTAATACGTGGATGGTTATAACAAATAACCATAAATATTTGTTGGGTTTAATAAAAGATTTTGTTTGTTTGATATTAGTTGGTTTTATTTCAAACCATATTTAATATATGGTTTCAACCCATTATATAACAAACAAGCATATTTAACATTTTATATGGTTTTGTTTTTTTAATATATTTTATTTTATCTTATATGAATTTTGTTTTTATGGGTATTTTAATATATTTATTTTGTATTTTATGTAGGGAAAGGAGGCAGTGATGGAATACCATGTGTTGTTGGCTAATTGTCCACTTAGTTACCAAATATTCCTTATGGGTCCCACTTTCCTGCTTGAACTTGTGAACTTCTGATTGCGATAAGTTGGTCATATAGACTCAGATTTGAGTGTCCTTTGCACCACTGGATTCATAACAAGGAGATCTATGACTTGGACTTGGTTTCAGTGGGATTTGAAGACATTGATTTTTGAGCTTCTGTAGGGCCACCTAGATCATTCCTCCCCACTGAGGAGCTTTTAATCCTCCAAAAGCATAAACATGACTACAATCTCGATCTGCATAACGAATGTCTCTAACAAGCCACCTTCCCTTTCCTTCTCCTTTGTACATTGAAACTTGGAATGATAAAACCGACACTTATATCCATATGCAAACCTATAATTGCTGATACATGTCTAACTTACAAGACACAAGCAACCCCATACTTTCCAAGAGTTTATAACACATTCATGGTCAAGTTTAAAACAGAAACCATATCCCATGCTATCAACTAAAAGGCCAAAATATCACCATGTTGCATTCATAAGTGATGGCAAACACTTCACCACTTTTACAAACATTTTTGCAACATGTGATTTACAAATGTGGTCATGCTCAACTACTTAATTGTTTTTTTTATGCCACCATCTCTCATCCAACCAAGTTAATGGGTCTTCTTCCTATAATTGATTCTCTTATTGAATTGTTTCACTGTTTGGTTCCTTTACATGTGCTTTCACATGCTTCTTATCCTTCTTTGGTCATTGCTCTGGATGGAGATTCCAACACATAGCTCTTTGATGTCCTCTCTTGTTGCAATGGCTACAAAATTTCTTTCTTTCCCAGACTTTCCTAACCTTCTTTCTACCTTGATGTGGAGAAGGGTCTTCATGTCTTGGCCTCTTCCTTGCTTCCATTATTTTCCAAACACTTGGAAACAACATGGTTATTCAAACCACAAAAGGTACATGGTTTTCTATGTCATAAGTTTTTCTCATCATTATCAATTTTCTTGTAATCAAAATTAAAATTAGAATACCGATACTTTTTATAACTTGCTTGGTTTTCCCTGGTGCAATCCTGATGAGAAGACTGTGGCTTAGCTCTTCCTTTTCAATGCTCACTGTCACAGGAATATTGTGATGTGCCCTAAACATCTTCTTTCCATGATGGTTTTGGCAATGATTTGGATTATTTGTTTGAGTAATCCCTTTATTTTTTTGTCTTTGAACATTCTCCTTCAATTTACCCCAATCTTGCAAATTGAGGTCGCCTTACAACCTCCAATGGATGTGTAATTCCTTGGCCATTAATACAAAGTCCTCCTCCTTTATACCCCATCTTGGTGAGAAGTTTCATGTCGCTCCCTAAAATAGGTATCTCAATGCTTCTAATAGAAATAACATCATGAGAAGGAGTTTCTTTTACCTTCAATTTTGTTGGTGATGCTTGGTCATCTTCTTTAGCTAGCTCTCCTTTTGTAGTGGAACATTCTCCCATTTTTTCCTCCACAACTTGCTCCAACATGAGCCTCAATTTCCACTTCTCTTCCTCTACATCTTGTAGAAGCCTTCTAAGCTTTGCATTCTCTACTTGAATGCAATGATTAATCTCTTCCAACTCTTGAAGTATTGCTTGCTTCAATCCTTTTCCCATGATGACATTCACAATCCCTGGAAAAATGGTCAAACCGCTCTGATACCACTTGATCCAGAATTTTTTGTGAATACTTCTTAAACAAAAATCTTCATTGCAGGACCTTTAACTGACACTTACATTTGCATGTAAACATGAGCAACACATTCTTTAAACAATACTTCACCAATCCATCATCATAACAAGAAGAAAATAACCAAGGAGCAATCATAACACAATACGTGATAATGGGGTTTTTCAAATATGGAATATGTCATTGAGCTCTGAGTCAATAGTGGGGAGGTTGCTTCATTGATCTCAACAAAAGATAATGAGTACATGGTAGATCTTCATCAACACAAGGATGGATCTCTCATCTCAAGTGGCAATGTATCTCCTCTAGATACATTCTCCTACAATTAGAACTCTCACTCATGAAGACTTCTCCTTAACAAGAAAAAGAAATGGCCCCTCACAAAAGTGGCATAAAATAGACACTCTCACATAAGTGGAAACAACTTCTCTTGAATCTGCTGGTCAAATTCAAATCATACTCATAATCATCATAATTGTATCACAATTTTGAGACCAATGGTTATAAACATGACTACTTTTTTATGAAGTGTCAACATGACCCTCTTTCAACATTGCACCGCCTCAGTTTTTGTGCCAAGGCTCAAATGATGAATTTCGTGCAAATATTCATATCTTACTGCCTTGTTTCAACGTACAATGATCATCAGAACCTCCACTCATCCTTTCACCGAAAGAAAAACAAAAAAATGACCAAAATGCGTCATTATACCTTCCAATCTAAATATGACCTAAAAATCAGTTGCGCAAATGCAGAAATGGACTACACCATCGCGATCTTTGTGGAATTCTAAACAATCTGAGTATAAAGTTGTCCCCATTCCAACACTGTCAAATCTGGGCCTCTAGGGAATCTTTCAGACTCCTCCTGCGTCAAGGTTCCACCATTTGCCTCAGGGTTCTGGGCGCACATGGTTTCATTCCTATGTTTGTTCTCAGTATGCCTCGACCTGTGACCATGTCATAAATGAACCACACCTTAAGTAATTTTTGTTGGGCAACGTTAACAAGGAATATCCTTGTGGTGCATTGGCAAGCTCCAAGATTGGTATAAGGCTAGTCTATGTTCAAAGACCACTAGCCTCCCATGGTGGCACATAGCTTTTTTAAAAGATTTTGTTTATTTGATATTCGTTTGTTTTATTTCAAACCATATTTAATACATGGTTTCCAACCATTATATAACAAACAACCATATTTGAATTTTTATATGGTTTTTGTTTTCTAATATATTTTCTTTGTATGATTTTTGTTTTTTATGGGTATTTTAATATATGTTTTTTGTCTTTTCTACAAGGCAAGGAGACAATGATGGTTCCATGTGTCATTGGCTAATTGGCCAGTCATTTTCCATGTATGCCTTATGGGTCCCACATTCTTGCTTTAACTTGTAAACTTATGTCTGTTATAAGTTGGCCATACAAACTCAGATTTGAGTGTCATGTGCGCCACTGGATTCACAATGAAAAGATCTACGACTTCGGCTTGGTTTCACTGAGAGTTGAGGACTATGATTTTTTAGATTCTCTAGGGCCACTTGGATCATATAGTTAGTTGGTAGCCTCTTATATTTGACTCATACCCATCGTGGTATTTCCTTTATTGTTAGTATTGTTGTTTGGTATATGAAAGCACCACATGAGAGCCATTAAATAGTAGAAAAAATAATACTTCGATATATTGAGGGAACAACTTAGTTCGGGACAATATAATTCTTAGGGGACTTTGGGCTTGTTGGTTAGCTTCACTAATTCTGATTGGACTCATGAAATTGATGAGGGAAGTCCACTATAGGTTGTATTATCAGTTTTGATTCTAGACCTATCATTTGGGCTTGTAAAAAGCAATAGGCTTTTCCTCTTTATTGAATAGAATTAGAGTACCAAGCAACAACTAATGCAAGTCAAGAAGCCATGTGGCTTCAATAAATTATTTTAGAGTTTGTATTCCAACAACAACATTTGGCCAACCTTTGGTGTGACAATTAGAGTATCATCAAGGTCACCAAGGACCCCTTTCAACATTGGTGCTATGAACACATTGAGATATAGATGCACTTCATCAAAATAGCTCATTCACAATTTTGATCTCAAATTGCTCTTTTTCCCTACAGATGATAGAGTTGCAAACATTTTGACAAAGTCTCTTATAGAAGAAAAGTTTTACAAACTTTGATCTATGATAGGAATTCAAGAAATTCATCTAGCTCTAATGTCCCCTTCTCTTATTATTTCATCTTTGTAAATCCTTCAATCATATCACAAGTTGTTATTAAGGGAGGATGTTAGGATAATTAGACACTTAGGAGTTAGTTAAGATCACTTGATAATGTGTTTAGCTTTCCAAACTTTGATCTATGATAGAAATTCTAGAAATTGATGTATCTCTAATGTCTCCTTCTTCTCCTATTATTTCATCTTTGTAAATCCTTCAATCATATTGCAAGTTGTTATTAATGGGGATGTTAGGATACTGAGACACTTAGGAGTTAGTAAAGATCGCTTGGCAATGTGTTTCTTTAGTATGCATTTCTAGTTGTGTAATCTAATAGTCACAATATATTCTAGACATAAAGTGATATGGTGCCTCATATTCTTCTCAATACTAATAGATGTATTGATATGTGGTTGAACATGTAATTGCTCCATGATCTCTATTTAAATAGGGTGGAGAGCATTTGCTAAAGACCAAATGTGAGAAAATCTTATGTATATTTTTTTCTTTTGCATTACTAAATTACATTAAGTGGCCATCATGGCTAGGGTCTAGGATTGTTTCTCTCTTTGATGATTTCAACCATGTAAAAATAGTTTTGTACAATTTTTTATCTAGATTTTTTCTTTTGCATTACTATATTGCTTGAAGTGGTCATCAAGGCTAGGGCCAAGAATTGTTTCCCTAGGTTTTAACCATGTAAAAATGATAATGTACAATTTTTAATCTAATTATATGAATGATTTAGGACATATATCATATATAAAAAATTCCATATTTTAATGAAATATATCTAATTGTATATAACTCATAATAGTAATATTATAAACAAAAACAAATATATATATATATACCTAAACTACCAATAAACTTCCCGGGGGCTACGATAAATTGGTTAATCCGGGAAATGTAAAATTGTTGAAACTGGTTCAAATCCCCTTTGTTGTGACCTGGGCTGCGGGGAGGAGGACATATCGTAGCTCCCCCGAAATTTATCATAACCCCAGAAGTTTATTGATAATTTATAGCGGCTATTGAGTTCCTTTAAATTAAAAAATAATAATTACATTTTAAAGCAATGTATTTTATTTTTATTTTTAAAATAATTGTGAAGTACCTGATAAGAAGCAAATATTTCCACATACAAACCTGGTTAAATTTTCTTCCATTCTACATATTATTTTTACTTTTAATAATTCAATGTCCTGCATAATATTCTTTCACAGTTAAAATAAGGCTAGACTGATGTTATCAAACAGAATTGAATCGGAGTTAAAATAGGGATGGACTAAAGTTATCAAACAGAATTAAAAGCTCCAAAAGCTTGAATTCAAAAAATGACTAGGAACTTTTTTTAAATCTTCTCTAAACACATTTAAAAGCTCCAAAAGCTTGAATTGAAAAAAATGACCAAAAACTTTTTTTAAATCTTCTCTAAACACATTTTTTAGGGGTACCAATGCTCCTTTGATTAATCATGTCGGTCTGTCACACTTTTGGATTATAACACGTGCATTTCTGTAACTATTTGCACAGTATTTCAACTTTACCAGTCAACAAATTACCATGTCAAAATCCAATGGAAGAAATGCAATGCAATTTTGCATTTATAACACTAATTTATCAAGTTAAAATGTTATTCATTACATGGTTTATGGTACTTCCAGATTAATATATCATTGTCTCTGCAATATGACAGTTGACATAGAGATCAGAAGTTGAAATGCTATTCATTATTTAGTTTAAGGTAATTACAGCTAGTGGATGCTGAAAAATTCTTTTCCATGACAGGCACAAATCAGAGAACAAATCTAACTATATGAAACAAAAAAAAGGGGCTGAATTGCCTGTATCTGCAATACGAGAGTCGTTAGAGAAATCAGAAGTTGAAATGCTATTCATTATTTGGCTTAAGGTAATTACAACCAGTGCATGCTGAAAGTTAATTTCTTTTTCATGGCAGAGAGAAATCATACAACAAATCTAACTTAAATGAAAAAAGGAAAGAAATGGTTTAATTGTCTTCTCTAGTCTTGAGAGATTCCAAAATGAAATTGGCAGTGCAATAAGCTAGACTGAACATTGACCATGGCAATGACTCCACACTCAAGTCAACTAATTGACCTCTCTAGTCTTGAGATCTTCCAAAATGAAATTGGCAATGCAATAAGCTACAGACTGAACAGTGACCATGGGATTGACACCAAGAGCAGTAGGCAAGACACTAGCATCAGCCACAAACAATCCCTCCACTTCCCACGTCTCCCCTCTGGGATTAACCACTGAATGGCCTTTATCAATGCCCATTCTACAACTACCCATCTGATGAGCAGAACACAAAGGAGTTGATAAATCTCTCAGGCTCCTTGAGCTTGCACGCTTTATAAAATTCTCAACCTCATGGGGACTGGATGTTTTCGGCTTCAAACGCTCGCCAGAGCAATTGTGGGTACCAACTTCCTCTGCTCCAGCTGCAATCATTATTCTCAACACTTTCTCTATGCCTTTCTTAAGATTATTTTCGTCATATGGGTTTAAACTGTAACTGAGATTCCCAGGGAGGTTCACGGTTCCTGATCCCTTATCCCTGGCCAAGGCAAATATATGAGCTGTTCTAGCAAACCTGGACATTCTTTCCTTCATATCTAAGGCAGAAGTCCATGGCATCAGAACGGAAAACAGACCAGGATGCAATGAAGGCGTTTGAATTATGGTTCCATAACCAGAGGGGTCAAAAACAGGAGACATTGAAGTCATTATTCCCCCTTCATAGCTCTTACCCTGTGGCCATTCTGATTCAGGAAAATAGCCCCAAGCCATCTGAACAGGATGCAGATGAAGATTTTTCCCAATATTAGGGTTCTTAAGCCCACTTTTCCTCAACAAACTAGGGCTGAAGAGTGCCCCACATGCGGCAACAGTTACTTTAGACTCCACATAAATATTCTGAGACACATTCCCTGCCTGGAAAACAACTCCCACTGCTCTTTTCCTCCTTTTCCCATCAGTCCTTTTCTCTTCTTGTACTACCCCTATGGCTTTGCATCCTGAAAGAATTACAGCATTTGAAGAGACTGCATCCACTAGCCATGTCTCGTTTGTGCCTTGTTTCTTACCATCTTTGCATCCAAAGCAACACCATCCACAGAAATGATCAGAACCAGCATTTCGAGGTATGTTATTGACAGGATACCCCAATTCTTGGCAACCTTTTCTGAGAACCTTGTTCATGAAACCCTCACTGCAGATTTCCTCCTGCACTCCCATTCTCCTGCAGACGATATCCATGGCTTCTGTGTATTGCCTTGTAGCAAATTGTTTTAAATTGAGCTTTTCACTCCACTCTCTTATGACGTGTTCAGGAGTGCGAATTGAAGCAGACCAATTCACAGAGGACCCTCCACCCACTGTTGAGCCCGCCAGGAGGACAACCCCAAGGTCATCCGTAGCTAAAAGACCTCCTCCCTCGTACATCTGATCCAACGATGGACCCTCCAGTAGGGACAATTTATTCTTGGCAAAGTACTTTCCTTTTTCAAGAACTAAAACTTTGTAGCCAGCCTTTGCAAGGACCCCTGCAACTACTCCCCCTCCAGTGCCTGAACCAGAAAAAAAAAATTGAGCTGAATTTCCATTTCCATTTCCATTTTTTGAGAAATTAGACTTAAAAAAGGATAGCTATCGATCATGATCTGAACACAATATTTATACTTTGACCTTTTAAGAATTCCTAAACAAGGAAGGTGGCATGGATCCTGACCTGAACCTACTACAGTTACATCGCATTTTATTGTGATTGCCTTCTTCTTTCTGTCATCACTTTTACTTTTCATCCTCCGCTTCCATAAACGTTCAAGCTGAGAATTCCCTTCTACAACATCACAGCCAGCATTACGCAGTGTATGGACGATGTTGTCACCTGCAAGATCTAAATCAATTACCTTGTCATGTAGAGGACCATCAGGATCTTTCATGATTTTAGTAACATCTGGATCTGGTCCACAATAGCCTATAGCTCCCCACGAAGGATTCTTGTTCTTCCCATCCACCTGTTATATAGAAGACTGGGATACAGTTAAGCACACCCCTATACACATAACTTGACAGGCTTGGTAAAACTCTGACGAAGGGGAAAATAAGCTAATCATTGACTCATTGCTTTTTCATTTTGAACTAGAAGAAAATGAAATAAGCCAATAATTGGCTTACTACATCGTATTAATATTTAGAAACACCCTATTTAAGATAAACAATATTCATTATATAAATAAACAAGCAGTTAAAAGACAAAAATTAGCTATACAGTTATATGTAAACATCTTAATTGATGAAAAATTATGTAACTAGTCACATCATGCAAATGAGAAACATTTGAGATTTGGGACATCGGATGGATCAGGATGTGGAAAAAGAGGATGAGCTTTAATCCATAAGCGTATATTAACAATTGCTTTGTAATGTGTTGGACAATTGGCATTGTTTGGATGGCTAGTGACAACAAGTGTGTGGGCATTGATGTCAACAATCATGTTTGGACATGTGTTGGAAAGTTGAAATTGTCTGCCAGTTAGCAAGAGTGTTGGCATTGATGTCAACTAGACTAGCATTGTTGTTTGTGCTAGCAAATGTTGGCTTTGATGTCTGCTAGCCTAACTGTGATCATAACTGGATTAGCATTGATGTGTTTGATGTGTCAAGCTCAAGGGGAGTCCCATGGTTGCTGTAGTATCTTATAGATAATCATCACAGTAGCAGGTTTATTAAAGAAGTCATAAAAAGATCACTGTGATGGTTGGAAGTCCCAAACTTTGGAGGAGATTCTGTCTCAATAGATCAACTCAAATACTTTTGGAGATAACGCAGTTGGATAGTGCTTTGAAAGAGTTTTCCAATGGTACAAAGAAGTTTGCAAATAGCCTCGTGGATCACAAGTTAGAGGCAGTGAAAGTTGGGTCCACAAAAAGTCAAAATCCCAGAAGGCCTAGAACTAGGAAGCCCGGAACTCCCGAGAACTCGGAAACCCAGAAGGTCAAAATCCCAGAAGGTCAGAGCCCGGCGGTTTTATTACAAAGGCTACGAGATTATAGTGAGTCAGGAAAGCAGGAAACTCGAAAATTTGGAAGGTCAAAATCCTGGAAGTTCGGAGCCCAAAGGTGTTATTAAAAAGACCCGGAACCCAAGAAGTTCGAAACTCCGAAAACCCTAGAAATCCAGAAACCTAGAAGGCCCGAAATCCCAAAAGGTAGAAGCCCGAAGGTTTATTTAAAAGGGCCACAAGAATACAATGAGTTGGGAAAGCAAGAAGCCCTGAACCCTGGAAACCCGAAAACTCAGAAGATCGTAACCTCTTATTAATGAATTCCTTAAAAGCATCAGGGTTGTAGGGAGCAGGGATTTACAGAGGAGATCACTTGCAAAACCAAGGATCAAGGGACCCTTTCTCTTTCCTCTGACATGACACATGATAACATTTGATTGGCTCTCAGGAGTTGATAATGGTAGATGACGTCAATATGAGATGTCTATACGGGGGACACGTGGCAATCAGCTTCGACATTTTTAGGTGGCCTAATGGGTCAAATCTCGGTGACACGTGTCAACACTCAGGAGGCGCCACATGGGGTTGATGACATAATCATGATGTCACCCTAGCAATGTACCTAGGAGGTCGGAAATCTCGTCATCTCTTGTTAAAAGAACGTTGTGGAGGCGCCGAGAGAGGGAGCTTCGAGTGATGTGTTGGTATTTGGTCATGTACTCTGGAGAACCAAGGGCATAGAGCATGTACACAAGGAGAGAGGCCCCCGACAGGGCCTTGAAGGACTTACCACCTAAGTGCTCAGTGTCGCATCATAGGACTCGGTCCTATTGGAAAATCAATAGGTGACGAAGCAAAAGGGGCTAGAGGCCAAGCCCGAAACCTAGTGAGCCCGTAAGAAATTGAGAATCGCTATTTATAAAAGTTACAAGATGCAAAGTTCTGAGATTGCAACATAGAGGTGTATGAAGGATGAACGAGTCGACAAAGTAAATGCGTGTATAAAAGTTGGTGTCGTTGGAGTAATGATGCCTGCAAATATCATTGAGTCATGGTAGCGAGGACCACGATTGCACAAATGTTGCAATAAAATCAATGGTCACTGTTGAAGGCAGGAGACTGAGACTGAGAGGACCATCACCTGGAAAGGTGGAAGTTGACTCCAAAACACCTATGCTTGGTCTTCCTTCCATGCTTCATGGAATTGAATAAAGATCAGACCAAGTTTAGAGAATCCATGTTGAAGTACATCTCGAGCTCTGTGAGCAATCAAGAAGCATGAATAACATTGTTGTAGCCTACAATTTAACTGAGAAATAACTCTTAGTGTGAGAGAAACGCTTAGAATCCCATTCCTTGAATTAATTTAGTTGCAGTGGCAAATTTATTTCGATACAACAACAGATGAGATTGATCAGGCAAACCTGCCTTACACAGTGTGGGAAGCCATGCATGGAGTATGCACTTGGGCAGTATGGAGGACAACATAGAAAACATCGACCAAAGTGCAACAAAGGAACAAAACTAAGGATTACAATTGAGCAATTGGAGTGGATAGAAGTGTTGTTGAGAGATTTGTGTGGAGACATTTGTGGGTTTGCATTGTTGAGTACAGGCCAAGTGTGCCTGGGTTGCAAAGAGTGGCCAAAGTTCCTATGTAGAGGATAAGGGCCAAGAGTGTCTGCGATGAAAAAGAGGGTCGAGAGCTGAGTGTATGCTCCTAAGGGTAGAGGGCCGAGAGATGAGTGGCTTTTGCTATAGAATGAACACAGTGAGCATAGGGAAAAGTGTTGCAAGGGTTGAGTATGAAAGTATGTTGCCAAGTGAGAGTGAAGGATGTTGAGCAAGATAGAGAATTCTATGCGGGACAAAGGAAGAGGTGAATAGAGTTGATATCAGGTAGATTCACTTCCATCTACAGAGAACATTCGTTCCTTATTGAGTGTGAGTTGGAGCCTTCATATAAGAAGTTGGTACTTCCATCTCTAGTGGGTGTCTGAGGAAGGCTTGGAGGTTGGTGCCTCCTACAAGTTGATGCTTGCATAAATCCAAGGAGCTGCAAGTTGGTGCTTACAACAAATACGTGAAGTTGGTGTTTCACGTGGTGCTTCTGGTATGTTGATTAGGTGTCTACAAAAGAAGGGACTTGGTGCTTCCTACTAGTGGGTGCTAGCAAATAATCAAAAGGAATTGGTGCTTCCTGTGAGTGGTGGCTCACAAATAGATTGATGTAATAGAGTAGGTGCTCTTATTTTTACATCAATAACAAAACAAGCTTTGGTGGTTTTTCTCCCGGAAGGGTTTCCACGTTAAAGCTTTGTGTCTCATGTGTTTGTTTCTCATGATGTGTTATGGTTTGTTAATGGATACTCATACTTAATAGATGCGAAGTTTAAATGTTAAATATAAATTGGCTAAACAGTTTTAATTAGCCCTAATACTGATTCACCTCCCCCCTCTTAGTACTAACATTATTTCCAACAATTGGTATCAGAGCCAAGTTCCTTCTGGAAAGCTTAATTGCTTGAAGGTAGATCAAAGGGAAACAATGGCTAATTAAACATGTCTTACACCAGAAGGAGTTCCATTTTTTAATGGATCAAACTATGAGCTCTAGAAGATTAGAATGGAAGCCTATTTAATGGTAATCAATGAAGACATTTTGTTGTATGTGATATATGGAGAGAGGAATGAGTTCAATACAAAATCCAAGGAAATCATCATGAAAGGGTTGTCTAAGCCAGATGATGACAAAGAGAGGCATTGTGAGTCAGAAAAGGAAATGTTGGACATATTGCAATGTTTATATAGAGGAGAAAGCTATGCAGTAACAAAGGAGGTTAATGAACCTTGTTTCTCAAGTAGTGAACTTGAATCTGTGAAGGCCGCTGATAATGAGAAAACGAGAAGAAAGACAAAGACAAAGGCATCTCAAAGGAAAGATCCTTCTTCCAATAAGGAAGGTGTTGCCCATAACTCTCGAGTTGATGATGATGAAGAATCAAATGAAAGGTTGTGCCAACTCGAAAGGTAAGTTATTGCTTTGTGATAAACGTAAAGAAATAGGTCATTCATTATCTAGATGTTCATGTGAGTCACTTGAAGATAGAGATAGTCATGAATCTAGTAGTAGTAATGAAAATAAACCCTCTTTAGTAGCAATAGAAAATGAGGGATCCTCTGAAGAAGAAGAGAGTATATCTCATGAAGAGAATAGGGGTTTTACTAGAAGGGATGAAGATGGAATACTCCTTAGACTAGTGGACGATTCCATGGACATAGAGATGGGTTTAGATCTTTGTGGGGGCTCAGCTAGCACCTCTGATAGCAAAGAAAAGGGTCTAGATGAAAGGATCTATTTTAGGAAGAAGTTGATCTTTGCTCTAAAAGAGATGAAGGAGCTATCAAAAGAAAATCTCAAGCAAAAGGACTAGCTGCACGAGTATGATTTTGAGAATGAGAAGTGGAGCAAAACAATAGTTGATCTAAATCCTAAACAAGAAGAGGCTAGTAGATTGAATGGGAGGCTAACCATTCAGCTAGATGAAAGAGAAGATCACTATGAGAGACTATAAGTTGGAGTAATCTCATTGAGACATGACTTAGAAAATTCAAATAAATAGTTGTCTCAATATGAGAAGATTGACGAGAGAACAAAGGCTTTGAATGAGATGCTTGATAAGTAGAGATCCCCACTCATCAAGACTAGTTTGGATTTGAAGAAGAATCAAGCTCCAAGAAGTAAAATATTGAAGGGTCAGCTATCCAAGTAAGGGTAGTTGGAGGTTCCAACAACAACAAGGTAAAATAGGTTGTTGGACAACAACAGTATCAAGGAAAGCATCAACAACAAGAGAAGAGATGGTAAAAACAAAATGGTAAGAAGCAACGACAAGTAGAGTAGGAAAATAAAACCAAGCAACAGAAAGGAAGAATGCAAGGTAATAATGCAAACTTCCATGGAAGGCACATGAAAAACCAGCAGAGGTCCTTTCCCCCTCAAGGAAAAATATCTCAAAGAAAATGTACCTTTTGTTATCAAAATCATTTTCATGGTTACTGCTTTTCTTGCAATAATTTTTGTCATAAAGCCATAGATTGTAGATGGCATGCAAGAAAACAAGATGTGTTGAGTAGCAGCAACCCAAGAATGTGCAAAGTAGCTAGGAGAAGGCATGATTGCAGCAGTAGAGGTCGTGACAAGAATGCTAGTAGATATGGTAGGAGCTTTGTTTAATTCTTAAGCCATATTGAATGCTACAACTGTGGCAACTCTGGCCAGAAAGTAGTGGAATGCAGATATGAGAGGACAAATAATTTCCCTTAAGATCTACAACAAAAAAAAGTAATTCAGCCAGTGAGGTTGAGAAGAGATGGAAGAGCAAAGGAAGCCAAGTGTGTCTTCAACACTCTATGTCAAAAGGACTTGCTGAATAAAGGAGGAAGAAATTTCTCTGTAGTCTCCAACTGCAATCAATGCAAGCCTCAAGTGAAGAATGGAATCGACAACCCAATTACCATTCTCTTACAAACAAAGAAAAAAGGAAGCAAGAGGATTTGGGTGAAGAAAGAGGAGTTGAAGGAGAAGTGTCCTCTAGCCATGTACAACCAAGAAAAGGCCCAAATATGGGCAAAGGAGAAGTTGAGAAGAAATGATGTTGCTAGGACTCAGCTAATGAAGGTTTGGATGAAGAAGGAGGATAATTTGCTCGAAGGGAGTAGATCCTTTGTTTCTCTTCATTGAAATGAAAGAATGGCCTCAAGAGAGGTTGAATAAGTTAGATGTAGGCAGCCAGGAAAGGATACTAAAAGTAATGCATCTGAACTTTGGAGGGGGAGTACACAACAACATTTTATGTTGTGGGAGAAGAAATGTTGCAGCAGAAGTGTGGAATGAGAAAAAGACCGCATACAAGTTAGGTCCACAAGATCTGTCCCCACGTAGATGAAAGGAAACAGATGCAGGAGATCAAAGAGAATTGACTTAGGGGGATCTACTTTAGTAGCAGTAGCAGGCAACATTATGTAGCCTCAGGAAGAAAGATTGCATAGGAATGAAAGTCCCTTTTTGGATAGGTATGATCTTAGGGGGAGAAGAGTTTGTCAATGGAGATGATCAAGTGAAGTGAGCACAGTCACAGCAAGCAGCAATAGCTATGAAGAGTAAAGCCGAAATGCATCACTATGGATGGTATTTGCATGCAGCATAAACACTATGAGAAATTTTAAAAGGCATCAGTTTCCTTCTAACTGATACAAAATATGCATTGGCAAGAAGAGTGCTTCAACTAGCCACATAAGGTGTCTAGAACTAGAGGATTATTCAAAGTAGAGGCAGTATATGTTTAGGGGGAGCATATCACATATGACCAGTTCATAGAGCAGCAACAACTACAAGAGAACTGAGCTTTGGTGACAGAGTTCAAATTCCCTATCAAGAAGACAACAACACTTGAAGAGATGTCTGTAGAGAAGAATGCACATCAATAGGAAAACCCTTGGTCATTGACAGTCATTACTTGCATGGGGGAGGGAAAATAACTTGTAGCCATTTTCCATTGATGTAAAAGGGGAAGAGAAGCTTATTGGAGAAGTGTGATGGCCCATGGAGAGGAGAGAAAGCCATTGGTGGCTCATGGTAAAATAATTGTGGACGCAACATAAGGATTGGCCATCAAAGTGGAGATGTGATGAGGTGTTGCCATCAATGTCAAAGGGGGAGATTGTTGGAAATTTGGCATTGTCTAGATGGCTAGTGACAACAACTCTGTGGGCATTGATGTTAACAGTTATGTTAGGAGATGTGTTTGGCAGTTGGAATTGTCTCATAGTTAGTAAGAGTGTTCATGGACAAGATAAATTGTATATCTGAATTAAAGGCCACATGTGCACAAAAGGACATGTCATCCAAAAAGAGAAATTTGACACCCATGGATGGTTATAAATAAAATTCAAGTGACCCTCATTTGGACATCATCATTATGATCATTCTTCTTTCCTTGGGTTTGGCTCACACAAGTTTGACGTTGGGTCGTGAAGATTGGTTCATACAAGTCTAATATTGTAGGGTTCGAAGCTCACACGTGTGTTTACAGTTTCTAGTTTCCAGCCACAGGGATAACACATGCAGTTTTCGGTCACAACCACAGGCGTGCAAGCTCATGTGTGTGGTTAAAGGGATTCAACTACACACACATACACTCTTTGTGTGCAGTTGGAAGCTAGGGTTTGAATTTTTAAGTTGACTGCAAAGTTTGGCAGTCGACCGTAGGCTTCTGAGTTAGGGTTTTGATTATGAGTAATGTTGGGTTCATCTATTAGACATGGTTTAGTTAATTCTTGATGGATAGTCTTGTGGATAAAGGAATGGATCATTGTACTCTCTTTTGTTGAATCATTCAATGACAATCTAATAAGAAGAAGAATTTGAAAGGGTTTTCCTCGTAGTGGGTTTTTCCCTGGTATTCGACCAATCCTAGTGTCTTTATTTGTGAATGCTTTTATTCTATTATTCCTTTATGTTCGATGGCATTGATGATGATATTGTTCTTTCTATATAATTGCATATGTTGTTGAATAATGTGGTAAAACTGAATACTGTTATGATGTCGTGGGGCGAATTAAATATGTAAATGAAGAAATGCAATTATCTAAAGCAAAGAAAAATATAGCCCTAAGAAAATTTAACAAAGTAAAGGTAAACTTGAGGTAAAACGAGCCTAAAACTTTTTAATTTGTTGAAAATTGAGGAATTTATGACAAAAGGCTATTGTTATCTTGGAATTCCTATCTTACCATTCATTTTATCTCTCAATCTTTCCTTTTTCCTATATCTTCCATCCCTCATCTCGTATCATCATTCTACCATACATCACAAAAACGTTCCCTTAATCCATTATCCTTCCCACCTTCTCAATCTAAATTGAAGAAGGACCAAACCAAATGAGGTAGGGAATTGATTATTCTGTAACATTGTTGATAGTTATACAAGTATATTCATCTCTCAAGCATAGCTAGTAGTACGAATGGTCAAATCTAACTTGTTTGCATGAGGACATAAAAAAGTGTAGGCGTGGGGGAGTTGTTGAGTTGTCGTCTTGTTATCTTTTTCACAATTTAAAACATCTATTTTTTTTTATCATTTTACCTCAACTATCCACTCATTCATTACCATTATTATTTTATTTCTTCATGAATATACCACAACAAGTTAAAAACTGATAAGGTAGCTAATTTCCATTTATTTCCTTTATTTTTAATGAATTAGAGAGGATTATGGCTATTTTTTGCTAATGATAGTTGTCAGTTTAGTTTCTGTAGCCAAACAAGTCCAAATTCCAGTAGTTGAATCATTCACTGAGATATGTGCATCCACTTCTAGCAAAATCAAGGGGCATATGTTTTATTCCCCATATGACCAACATGGTTCTACTTGACTTAGAATGCACCCAGGTCACACAAGTGAAGCTATAGAATTTAATTAAGCTTTTTCTCCAAATTTTTAGTAGTTTGGAAACAACCAATGTTTGCCTTGATTTCAGAACCAACAAAGAAGAATCTCAAAAGAGTGCAAAAATGGATTTCATTTTTAGCATAGAAAATTGAGTAAGATGCATGTCGTTTTGGGAAAATTCGAAATGGTTAGGGATTTATGGCTAGATCTTTAATGCAAATATGCCCAAATTGTAATTATGCCTAGAATTGGTAAAAAGTCAAAATCAATGCCCAATTTGGAAAAAAAAGGATAAATTGGTTATTCTCCAGATTTCCTTTAGGCTTCTATAGTTTGGATTTGTTGTACATGAGGATATTGACCTCCTCATTGAGTTGTGACCCTCTCAAATAAGGCATATATTGTTGTAATTACTTCTCCAAGAACAATATGTTGTTAGAATGTTGTTGTATACTGTTAGGATTTGTTAAGAGTGATATTTTCCTCCTTTCAATATAAATAAGAGGAAGATCTAGACTACAGGGGGGTAATACATAGGGAGAGGCTGAGATTCTGATACTCTGATAATTTTTTACTCTACTTTATTATGGAATATAATATCCATTTATGCATAACTATTTATTCAGTTCTTGATTCTATAAGCATGCTACATGCCCACTTTTGAGAGAAGGTAGGCCCCCCTTCCTCTTAGAAGTAGTGCCTTAATATATAAATTCTGTGTGATAGATAAATTTAATTTATTGTGTGTTTTACTAATATCATAAAGTTTTAACTTTTTGGTGCAAGTGTGACACAAATCACTAGTTAAAGCATGGTTGTGTTATTTGGATTATGTTGTGTGTGGGTGTGTTAAGGAATGTTCAAAAAATATCTCATCTTGGACAATCATTAGTTTAGTTAGTGGCTCTTTGAATAGAGGATTTGTCATATATATTACTTGTGCAACCTCTTGCTCATCAACTTTGCTAATAGACATTGTTCATGGGAAATGTTTTGGTACAGATCTTGGCTTTCTTTTCATTATTCATGTTGTAGACCAAAGGTCATCAATCTAATTTCTAGAGTGAATTGATACGTAGTATTGTCAAGTTTAAAACGTTGTACTCAACCTACAATGCTATAGTGTTGTGGAGTACTATAGTCATCCTACAATGCTGCCTTAATGATCCATCATTATATGAGAAACCATTTTCCAAGAGTTATGCTTCACTGTTAATTTGGGAAGTGGTGTGATAGTTGAAAATTTTTGAACACTTTGAGAAAAACTATGCATATATATTTCCTAGCACTTCATAAGCTTATGAGCCCCAATTGATGATAAAATGTAATGGAATTATAACCATATAATTCAACCCACAAACATAAAATATGTAAACTCATTGAATCCTTATATATCCTTAAATAAGAACCACAAACTTGGTATGGAAACTTAATTCAACATCTTCTAAAATTAAATTTCAAGCACTTTAATCTTGATGATGGAACTCTAATTTTTAAGAAAATTGGAAGAAATATCACATATCTTGTAGTGTCTATAGATTATTTATTGATAACAAGGAATAATCAAAAGTTATATTTCATCCATAAACAAAGAATTGAATAAGTTTTCGAGATGACAAATTTGAGGCATCTTCACCACTACACGAGCATTGAAGTGGCTCAAAATTTGAAGCACATATTCATTTACCAAAAGAAACACATTAGAGAATTGTTGAATAGGTTTGGCAAGGTTGAATGTAAGCTTCTCTCTACTCCAATGGTGCATGATTTGAAGCTCACATCAAAAGAAGGAAATTAAATTTAAGGATGCAACCAAGTATAAATAACTTGTGGGAAGAATTATTTCCCTTACTACCATGAGACCTATATTTCATTCATCATTGAGATTCTTTATAGGTTCATGCAAAATCCTTGTGAAGGACATTGGTTTGTTGCAAAGAAAGTTCTAAATTACTTACAAGGAACACAATACTTTAGAGTCAAATAATATAAAGTGGATGGATTCAAACTAGTTGGGTATTCAGATGCACTTTGATAGGGATGAGAATGGAATTTCTACTTTAGTATACATCACGAGTCTTGGATTAGCAACTATCTCCTTGAGATCACATAAACAATCCATTCCATTAGATTCCACTATAGAGGTAGAGTATGTGGCTACTATAGAAGTGATGTAGGAGATTGTGTGGCTCAAGAACATATTAGGGGATTTGTAGGAGAAATAGGCGAATTCTACTCCACTTATGATTAATAAAACTTTTTACAATCAAGCTGGTCAAGAATCCTAGATTCTATGATTGAAATAAGCACACCAACACAAATTTCCATTTGATTCAACATCATGTAGAGGCCAAGGCAATTTAATTGATACATTGTTCTATAAGTGAGAAAATTGTACACATCTTCACCAAAGTTCTTGGAAGAGAAAAGTTTTAAAAGAATTTTGGACTTACAAACACCCCTTCGGATTAAGAAGGGAATTTTCGATACCTAATCCTTGGGATTATGGTATTTAAATAGTATTGTAAATAGTAAATTAGGAATATGAACAATCATATGTGAATGTCAAATTCACCCGAGAGGTTTTGGAAGTGAAACCAAGCATCATCTCCTCTATGTATTTATGCATGGATCATATTAATGAAAAATACACAATCTATAGAGTTATTTAATCCTCATGCTTGACAACACCCACTCCTTGAGGCTCTATTTGGTGTAGTTTATCTTTAATTCCCAAATGAATGAGTGGTGTCCTTGGACCTACTGATTCCATGTTGATTCAATGAACTTCACTACATCTGGGTCGTGCAATTAGATAGGGTTGAATTTGAAATGGGATAGTCCCCAAATTAAGTTATAAATGCTTGTGGATTGAGCATCATGGGCTTACGTTTAGAGACCATTGAAGGAGGGATTAAAGAGGATATCTAGATGTTGTCGTATTTTGGATGAGGAAGTGATATAGTATTTTCACTATTTGACCCATATGTAGTTGCTTGTTTGTCTTAGTTTACTTGTTATTCTTTCATTTTAGGTCATGTAGGCCTCAATCTACTACCAAGTTGTCCACTACCTCTCTAATTAGATCTCTAACGAACATTTTTCCTCTCTTTTCTGCTAGTGATAAAACCATATTTAGGTATCCAACCATTATTTTGGGAATAGAAATATTTGCTTCCCATGCCTTTAGATGGTGTTCTAACATCATTTCTGATCCATGTAATCAATTTGGTCATATATATTATAAAGGAAGATAAGCTTACTAGAGATTTTGATAATTTTTTTTGAATAGATATAGTAAATATCTCACTATTCCCATAAAGTATAGATGTCTCTTAAGGATTTTTGGGCACCTCTTGTTACTCCATTGCATTCTGTCTATATTGATTTTCTTAGATCCAATATTGTGTCTTATTCTAATTTTTCCTTTTGTGAGAAAATTATGGCCAACCTCCCTCTCTACCTTTTTTAGGTACTTGATTTCTTCTACCTCAATTTCACTACCCATTCCCATGATATAATAAGATATACTCTTCATTTCTTAATGCTTGATATTTTGGAGCTTTCCCTTAAGGATTCAATTTCGATTGTATTCCCATATTCTTTTCCTTATTAGAAACATCTATTTCTCTTTGCTTGTCTTCTACTTGGTCAATTTGGAAGTTTTTCATCCTCTTCCTCCTCTTTCTTTGTGTTTTGTTAATCTTCTTTTTTGTTTTGCTACCACTTTGAGAAGAGGCTAGGGGATTTGAGACACTATAATAATTAGGATAAAGATCAAAGTTCATAGCAAGGGAAAAGGAGGGTGGAGGGACAAAGTTGGTCAAATAGGAAATAAAACAAGAAAGAAGTTGAAAGGGATAGGAAAATATGAGCTATAAAATAGTTAATTATTAAAGAGAGTGAAGAAAGAGTAAATGATGAAAAAACACACCACAAATATAAAAAGATAAGTTATAAAATAATAGCATAATAAATAAAATTTAAAATATATAAGATACCTTTAACCTCATAGTAAAATTTCTAGCAACACTTTCCTTCAAAGATTAAAAGTAAACTAGTTGTAAGAACACTTTCCTTACAAAATTAAAAGGAAACTAGTCTAGCAGTAAAGTTGATTAGGAATGCAATCCCCCTTTCCCATTGTTAATACACATGCATTTTATCATATTTTTTTTTCTAAAAGTGTCATGAGAGGATGGATGGTTATTAGGATATTTTAATATTATTTTTGAATTATATAAATTAATTTAGATTTATTTTAATCCTCGATTTATCAAGTTTTGAGAGAGATCAAAACTCTTAAAATAGAAGTATTTCTTAAAATGTCAAATTTAAAAAAGATTACATTTATAAAAATAAAATATAAATAATCTTTAAATGTCAAATTTAAAAAAGATTACATTTAAAAAAAATTAAACTCTTTAGACATTTGATAAATTTATGATTAAAATAAATCTAAATTCATTTAATAATTTTTATAAAATAAAAACATTTTTATTATTAACCATTTTTTATAAATGATTGCATGTGCATATGACGATTTCTAACTCTTCTACATTTTGGAGTTTCTAGACAATAATTTATGGTTAGATCTTGTTCTTCTGTTGTTTAAAATTGGTTTTTGAATGGTTAAAAAAATTTATTATTTGAAAAACCCTTTGGGCACTAGAATTATGCAAGATTCACAGATTAAAGTTATGATTCCAACAAATTTCTACCATATCTTGAGCAAATTTAAATATGACTAAAAATTATTAATATTATTTTGAGTATTTTAAATGAGTATGAAAATAGAACAACTATTAATATTATTTTGAGTATTTTAAATGAGTGTGAAATACAACGTATTAATTTTCATAATGAATTTTAATTTTTACAATTATCAAAATTATATTACCATGTGAGATTCTAAAATAAGATGATAGTTCGAGTGGTTGATATCAAAGTGTTGTGCTATTCAACAACCCCCCTGCCCACCCCATTTGTTAACATAATAGCTAATATTATGTTAATAAATGGGGACCCTTAAAAAATCCTTCCAAAATTTAAATTTAGCATTTAGGCATTTTCTTGTTAATTTTTGGAATAAAGAAAGATGTCAAGATAAAACCCTTTGAAAAGCTAGAAAATGCTCGCCTTTTCACATATCAGACGATCAAGCATGTCAAAAGCCTTGTTAACGAACAAAACTCGCGAAAAGCAATCAGAAGGGATTACCACATTTAACCTTGAAACTACTAGGTTTTTTCATTTAAACTAAGTCCTAAGGCATTTCTTATTAAAATAAGGCCTGCATCGCATATCGCCACTTACAAAGGGCGCACCCTCACAAAGTATCTCTAACCATGCGATATGCGATATTGCGATGACACGGTCACCCTTATGACATCGCATTGGAAAAACTTAAGAAAGGCTCGAAACCTTACCAACCATGCAATATTGTGAAATGTGATAGAAGCCCAGACCCGATTGCCAACTATGTTATAAAAACACTTAAGTTCGTCGTGCAATTAAAAAGACTTTATAAAGAAAATCCTATCGAGCAAGTTGTGCTTTGAAAACGATAAATAACGTCCCGCATTTTGCATCCCGCAGAAACCAAAGGAATGTTAAAGGAAGTGCACACACGAAATGCGATAATGTGAATTACGATATTGCATTGCAATCGCAAAATCAACATTTTCGCAGTTAAAAGCTCGCCACCCTTAGAAAGTTTCTTTCCCAACTTACAATGCAAAACATTAATGATCAATAAAGCTAGGGATAAGGAACCATTAGTGGGCGTTTAGTACGAGTTAATGGCATTTAAGTTTGAAAATTCGCTCGACATGATACAATATCTTCTCACTTGCATTTAATAAAAACTCCTCTCTTGTCACCTTTTCAAGGTTATCTGTATCATTCATTCTTATTTTCATTTTTACTTGTGTCTATTTGATAGCTTCTGCTTTGATCCATTTTCAAGAAAAATCCACACCAAGAGTTGTTGGGAGCAATGGCTAAGAAGGGAAAGATAACCGTATCTGAAAAATTAGAAATGATCCCTCTATTCTCTGATACTACGTGCAACAGATATGGAGGAACCTAAACGTGAGAAGCCATGTATGATTTATTAGAAGAAGAGAATCCAAGACCTCTGGTAACAAAGGCCACAGTCGATGGTCATGTTTCCTCTGACGCCTCCTTCTTCGAGACAACATGCTCGTTTCTGCTTCGCATAGCCGTAAGACCAAAGATTATTCCATATACAGATATGGTTAAGTGGATAATTGATCAGGTGGACATCTTGGACAGAGAATTCAAGAATAGCAGGCAAGAGGTTATGGGATCTTTTTCACTAGACAGCCTACAGCTTATGTACAATCTACCAAAGCCACATAATTTCTATAATAAACAATTCCTCGAAAAATTCGCTAAGGAGAATGAAGACCCAGCATATGTCACATGGACCTAGATTGAAAATGAAGCCAAGATCAAAAAGGATAAGACGGATATGTATTCTATAGCATCTATCTCTCCCCCTCATAGTTTTACAGTAGCGATGCTATGTAGATTGTTCGGCAAGCCCAATAGTACCAAATTTTCCCCAGAATGGCTGCCATTAAAAAATGCAGCCGTAAATGCAACAATAAGGAATTGGGCCCAAATTTTATCTGATAATTTGGTGAAATCTATTATGGAGTATAGGAGAAAGAGGAGTCCATCTTCAAGGGTTTACCCTCCATTTTTCATGAGTGCCTATGTAGTGGAATCATTTTACACGATTTTGCACATGCATGCAAAGAAGCAGAGATTATGAAATCTCATAAATTAACTACATTCCCAGGAAGACAGTATGATCCAAATGGCACCGCCAAATACTTCACTACTATGGTGAAAGTGAAACCATTCACCCATGAGGAAGATGCCTTTGATGACCTATTCTACAAAAAGAAACATTTTCAGAAGTGACACATATGGCATCATTACTTTTTTCCCCATATGATCTTGAAGCATTCTGTGAATATAGGGAGAGGAGATTATTAAAGGTCGCATTGGACCTGCTACAGATTGAACTAATAAGGGAGCCAACTCCCAGTGTAAGCTTAGAGGAAAGCTCCAGAGAAAACTCCAAAGAAGATTCCGAAGCAGAGTCCCAGGAGAAGTCTACTAGTGAGTTAGAGCACTCACAAAAGCAGTCTCAAAATGAGGGCAATAAAAGCAAAGAGTCTGAAAGGGACACAGCTGGGACTATAGAGAAAGCAACCGAGCAAGCCTTGGCAAAGAAACAAGCTGAAATTCACTCTACCTCCACTCAGTCGGCAAAACCCCCAGTTATTGATTTACAAGAAGAATGGGATAATTTTAATAAGAAGCTCCATACAGAGGAACAAACATCTAAGATATAGACTCCATAGCACAAATCAACTCAAGAAATTACAGTGGAGAAAACTGTAGGCACTCAGGATGTGGAGCTCATTCCTGCCACCACCACTTCTGAAATTATTTTGAGAATTGAGGAAATTCCTCCATTAGATGTGTTTTATAGCCCTACCCACAAATATGTTGTCAAAAGATAGAGGAAGAAAATAAATTTAGATGTTGCAACTATTACCACTCCCGACAATGAACCAATGGACATTGTTTGGAAAGATTCGCCCATGGACCCATAAGAAAACCTTATGAGACTGTCGCAATTTGCAGGAGCCTATGCCACGACAACTATTGATAAAGTGACAGAGGTCCAAATGCTGCTGAGAGAAAAGGAACAAAAGATTCTATTGTTGGAACAACAATTAGAGCAGGAAAAATCTAACCAACAAGCAGAGTTACAAGTAGCCAAGCTTCAGTAGGAGTTTGAATAGATGCAAATACAACATCAAGCCAGCCTAGTAGAAAGAGATGCGTGGATACAAGCTATGATAGATAAGTATAAAGACAGTCTGCAAATCAATCAGTTCAAAAAGAAGCACTCAGCCTTAACTCCCAACTAATGCAGCAAAAGGAAGTTCTATGCTAGAAAATCTCGCAAATAAGTCCTTATTGTGAGATCAATGATAAGCTAACAAGCCAAGTCGTCGACATGAGGCTTGAGTATGACGCAATCCATAAAAGGATTTCTGACTTTATCACCTGGCAAGAATCAGAAGATGGGAGGAAGGCTGATTTTCCAAAACTAGAGGAATCGCATAAAGAAATTTTGTTCACAAACTGGGATTCTCAGCTCAAGCAAGCAGAAAGGGCAACGGAGGTCGCAGGAGCAGCAACAAACAATATCATTGAAGCCATCAACTAAAATCTACATGGTGCCAACTTGGTTGTAGAATCTATACCAAGATTTCTTTCAAATACCAAATGACTAGAACATCAGTGGAGACAGGCGAGAATGGGAAGGGAGGAGGTGATCAGACAAATGAGCAAGCTGAACTGAGAAGCATACTGGCAATTTTTAGTCAAACCATATAGCCAGTGGGTGACCTTACGATGCTTAACTACCTCCACATAAAAAATAGTACCAATACTAATGGACGCTATATTTACTAGACAGTTGAAATCTGCAATCGGCCAATTGATGCAGCTCAGGCCAATGACAGATATCTGCGATATGAAGGATCGAATGCAAAGGAGTTAGTCACTTTGTTTTATTTATTTTTTTGGTTTTATTTCGCATAATCTAAGGAAGGTCGTTTAAACCTCCTCAGCTATTTTTTGTAATAATCTATTTTAGGACCTATAGTTTAGTATTTAAACCCCTCTCATGCATTTAGAGAGGGGTCTAGAAATTTTATCAGAAACATTCTTCAAAACATGCACTTTTGTACCTTTGAGGAGGTTCTGATGGAATGAATGGAATAGGATCTATTTTCTTTTGAATATCTAGCATGCTCTACTGAAATTGCACTTTTGTACTCTTAGATGATGTTGGATTGATTGGAATTAGGTTGATATTGCTGAAACACATGAGCAGAACTTATCATATATGGTACTTTTATCTTGTGATTCTGTTTTATTTATGTATCAGGAAATAACTTTTCTTCAAATTGTTTTATGTATGAAATTTTGAATTACGGTTAGCATTATTGCACATTTTTATAGTGTTGGCTTTAACTTTATTCTAAATATATGAACGATTCCATATGCGATATATATTTCACAATCGTTTTGGCTAACTATTTATCCAAAACGATTATTGTTAAATGATTTTACTTCTTGTTGCAGTTGAATGATCTTTATTACCAATTGCTATAGGACATTATTGTAGATCACATAGTTTACTTTATTCCCGGGCATATTTATATTAAATAGTGTTCAAACTAGGATATATGCATGTTTTTTTATAGTTTATATTAGATTGCATTTAGCTTAATCATTCCCCCGTTACATCATATATCACCCCATCGACACTATCAAAATCTCTTTTTGGAAAATGGTCCCATTATCCCTAGTCAGAGCCATTACACCAAACGGAAAAGGAGCTGCTAACCAAGGTCTAGACCGGGTGGTTTTCCCCCATGTTGTAGCAATGATTTTCGAGGCTTCAACATTTTGGCACTAGAAGGAGGGCCTAACTATGAATGGAAAGTAAATTCAAACCAATAGGCCATTCTAAGAGTAAAACTCCCTCACCCTCACCTTCAACTTCTTGATCACATTCCAAATCTCTGAATCCTAAGCGAGCAGTTGTAAAGAAGCCCTTAGAATCCACTACTAAAGTCCAATATTTGATTCACAAGTTACAAGGGATTTTGATGTCTCAAGAAGAATCTGAGTTATCCTAAGATAGTGTTACTTCTTAGTTTCCCTCATCTCAAAGGTTAACTAGAGCACAGAGTGAAAATTTTGGGACAATCGCATTCGAATTCCCTCTACCAAACCGTAAGAGAGTTAAGAAGACACCATATTAATCCCATAGTGAGGTTCTCTCATCATCACCTCAAGCATCCTCATTCATTCCATCTGTTTCATCACAAGATCAATCATCCACCTCACAACTCTAGATCGTGATTTACACAGGTACTGAAGCACAAGCCTTCTCTACCCAATCACCTTCAACCACTAGAACATCTTCCTCTATGCAGATACAATGATGGCTCAAAATCCTCTGAGGCCATGGACAAATGTAGGAGCTGTATGGATGGCGGGGCCTTTACATCAATTGCCAGCCCATCCTGAAAAGTGGCTACCAAAGTTCAATCCTGACAATGACCTACCAGTTGAGGAACACATAATTTTTTTTTATGTTGTCCATTAACCTAAATGAAGTAGTGGAAGAATATGCAGTTGTAAGATTATTTCCTTATACCTTACAGGGATCAGCAGGATCATGGTACTTTTCATTACCATCAGGTTCTATTAATAGTTGGGATGCCTTTCAAGGGAAGTTCCTAACCAAATTTGGAGATGACAGATCCACAGCCACCCTTCTCAATGACCTCTCCAATTTGAAATCTAAACCTAAAGAACTGATCCTAAGACATCACTTCTCATTTCAATAAGTTATTGAATAAAATGCCAATGACATCCAAGCCCAGTAATGAAGTCCAAAATGAATGGTACATTTCTGCTCTCCCTTCAAACACAACTATTTTCGTCGATAAAGCTGCCAAACCAACTTTGGCAGAAAACATGAAAGAAGAAATAACTATAGAAAAACAAATTCTAGCTTTAGATAAGAAAAATGCATTAGAAGAAAGAAAATCCAACAAAGTGACTTTTAGGTACGAATCCAAGAAAAACCCACCTAAATATCCTTTTGATCTTGAAGGTTTACAGAAAGTCCTCAAAACCATGTCCAATGAAATGGTTGATATAAACAAGTAATAGAGACTTCCTCAAAGAAATATTTCAGACCATATAAAAGGAATCCCTCCACTGATCCTAAGCCTCCAAACACTATATCAAATGCTAAATCAGATGTGGAGGAAGATTGTAGGAATTTACAGGGTAAGTTCCTCAGAAAGAACACCAAAAGGAAACCGCTCACAACCAGATCACAGATCAATACACCAGTATTTTTGACGTGGTTAAAACCCTCAAAGAGGGAAACAGTCCACGGCCTGCGCCAACGTGGCTACTACATGCAATTTATTAATCAAAGAATGAAAATTTACATAAGCTTCTCTCATGCACGGATTACCCGAACAATGACCCTCCATGCGCTTTAAATAGAACTCATGGACCAATCGGGTGTCAAGCCACGGATCAAGTGTCGGTAATACCGAGGAGAGAATGAACCATCGGATCACTACATATCGTGACTGTCGGATTGTAAGTTACAAAATGTACAACGGTAAAGAAACACACTTTACCTAACTCTATACCTAACTCTACACTAGACCAAGTTGAACTTAACTATATCCTATGTGTCGGAATATCCTAACATCCCCCCTTAAGAACAACTTGGGATAGGATTGAAGGATTTACAAATATGACACAATAGGAGAAGGAAGGAGGCACTAGAGCCTATCCCCCCTTAGTGACAACTTCCTGAACTCCAAGCATATATCGAAGTTTAGTGAACTTCACCTCTGTGAGAGCCTTTGTGAAGATGTCTGCAGCCTGATCATCTGTTGGACAATATTGCACTTCAAGAACATGGTCATGAATGAGCTTTCTGATGAAGTGCATGTGTAGTTCAATGTGTTTGCTGCGCTGATGCTGGACTGGATCTTTGCATAGCTGAATGGCACTTTGATTATCACACCAAAGTGTGGTTGGATGCTGCTGCTCAAAGCCAAACTCTGATAGGATCTGACGAAGCCACAAGGCTTCCTTACTAGCTTCCACGGCACCACGATACTCTGCTTCTGCTGACGAAAGAGAAATGGCAGCCTGTTTCTTACAAGCCCATGTAATAGGTCCTGAACGAAGAGTGAAGACATAACCGGCAGTAGACTTCCGATCATCAGGGTCACCAGCCCAATCAGAATCAGTGAAACCAACTAATAGAGGAGCTGCTTTGGCACTGTAATGAATCCCAAACTGTACTATACCTCGAACATAACGAAGTATTCTTTTAGCTTCTTTCCAATGACTTTCACGGGGGTTTTGCATAAAACGAGCAACAAGGCCAACAGCAAAGGAAAGGTCAGGACGAGTATGGGTTAAATACAAGAGTTTTCCTACAAGTTGACGGTATAAGGTAGCATCAACTTCAGGAGAAGTACAAGAGACTGAAAGTTTGACTCCAGACTGAAAGGGAGAAGGGGCTGGCTTACAGTCTTCCATGTGAAAATGACGAAGAATATCACAAGCATACTTGGACTGGGAAAGGAAAATACCCTCCTTGGATTGCAAGACTTGAAGACCGAGAAAATAGTGTAAGTGTCCTAAGTCTGTCATTTCAAATTTCTTTTTAAGGCTAGACTTCACATGGTTTATAAGGTTGGGATCACTACCAGTAAGAATAAGATCATCAACATAAAGAACAAGGATGATAAGAGAGTTGCCCACTTTCTTGGTGTAGACAGTATTGTCAGAATAACACCTAGAAAAGCCAGATTCTAAAAGAAAGCTACCCATTTTGGCATACCAAGCCCGAGGAGCTTGCTTGAGACCATAAAGGGATTTCTTAAGTCGACAAACAAGGCTGGAGTCTATTTGTATGAAGCCAATGGGTTGTTCCATATAGATTTCTTCCTGCAAGTCCCCATGCAAGAAGGCAGATTTAACATCCATCTGATGGACTTCACATTTTAAAGAGGCAGCAAGGGAAAGAACAAGGCGGATAGAGTTCATTTTGGCAACAGGGGAGAAGGTTTCAGTGTAGTCAATGCCTTCAACCTGTGAAAAGCCCTTAGCAACAAGACGAGCTTTATGTTTATCAACTTTCCCATCTGGTCCATACTTGGTTCTGTAAACCCATTTACATCTAACAAGTTTGCGTCCCTTTGGTAGAGGAACAAGATCCCATGTATCATTTGCCAACAATGAATGATATTCTTCATTCATAGCTGCTTCCCAATGTGGATGGCCTGAAGCTTCTGCAAAAGTGTCAGGATCATGATTTACTGGAGCTTGAGCCAGTAAAGAAGAGGCTCTTTCAAACTGAGAACGTGTACGTCGCTGATCTGTAGGATCACCGACAAGATCACCTGCTGCATCCCGAGTAGCACGGACCCATCTTGGAAGTTGAGGATCCTGAGAAGGTGGGGGAGGATTATCATCCTCACTTTCATCATCTGAAGAAGAAATGTTTTCAAAAGTAGAAGAGATAGGAAGAGGTGGCACATCCGTCGGACTAGGCTCGCAGGCCGATTTATTTTCATCAAATTTTACATCTCTTCTAATGATAACATTTTTGGACTTAAATGGAATAAGTCTATAACCTTTTACATCTTTAGAATATCCAACAAAAGTACATTTCTCACTCTTAGGTTCTAAAGCTTTATGCTTTTCATCTGGAATATGGGCCCATGCTTCACTTCCAAAAACACGAAAGTGACTTACATCTGGTTTAATGGAACTCCAAGCTTCTTCTGGAGTGATATTCTCTAGAACCTTAGTAGGAGTGCGATTGATTATATAATTTGCACAATTAATTGCTTCGGCCCAAAAACTAAGACTGAGTCCTTTAGATTGCAGCATACAATTAGCCATTTCCTTTAAGGTGCGATTTTTCCTTTCAGCTACACCATTTTGTTGTGGAGTGTATGGAACAGTATGTTGCATTTGAATTCCATTTTCGGTGCAAAAGTTGATGAATGTGTTTTTAACATATTCTCCACCATTATCAGTTCTTAGCTTAAGAATTTGATGTCCAGATTGTTTTTCAACAAAGGCTTTGAAGGCCAAAAATGTGTTAAATACTTCGCTCTTGAGTTTTAAGAAGTATACCCAAGCGCGTCTAGAGAAATCATCAATGAAAGTTAAGAAATACTTGCAGCCAGAGAATGAAGCAACAGGAAGTGGACCACATAAATCACTGTGCACAAGCTGTAAAGGGGCTGAGGCGTGCCAAGAGGCACGTTTGTCAAAACTGTCCCGATGATGTTTTCCGAGTACACATCCGGAACAAACACCATCTCTGCAAGATACCATAGGGAGACCTGTCACCATATTTTCTTTACATAGATGCTGAAGGGAGCGATAGTTTAAGTGACCAAATCGCTCATGCCAAAGTTTGCTCACTTCATCATTATGAGCAACAAATACTGAGGGAAGATTTGATGACCCAAAGTTGTGAAACTTATACAACCTTATGGAATCATCAGCAAGACCAGTAGCTGGAATCTGTTTAGGATCTTTTAGATCCTTGATTACAACATCATGAGGTGAAAATTCAACAATTTTACCTTCACCTGAATGAGTTATCTGATATACAGATAGAAGGTTGCAGGATAAGGTTGGAACACATAGTACATCATTAAAATGACCATTGTCTAGATGAACAGTTCCAGTCCCTACAACATTAAGAGATCTATCATCACCAACATATATATTTTTGGTGTTACAATCATTTAAAGAAGAAAACATGGCTTGGTTTTTGGCCATGTGATAAGAGGCTCCAGAATCAATGAGCCACTCATGAGAATGAGAAGAAGAAGATACATTTAATGCATAACCAGACTGAGATGATTGACAACGACATGCAGAAAGTGCCATTCCTGAAGATGAAGTTGAAGTTGAAGAATGCTCCACATGGATGTTATGTTTCTTCATTGCGGCTTCCAAGGCTTCCATCTTCTTAAAGCATTTAGATTCTAAGTGGCCATCTCGATTACAAAAGTTACAATGTCTATCAGTCTTCTTCCATTTGTTTTTATTGGTCCTATCATTTTGCTGAAATGATCTTTCATTTTGAGGCTGAGTTGGTTTAGGACCATTCTTTTGAGGATATGACTTCTTAGGATTCTTTGAATTTGGTTGCTGCTGGGCGGCTAACGCTTTCGTGGAAGAGTTTCCAAGATTAAGAAGACCAAGGTGTAAGAGTTTTTCTTGTTCTCTTATTAAGGAATCACAAAAGGAGTCAAACGAAGGGGTCTTGTAGTCTTTTCCTTGACAAATGAAAGCTTCCCTTGTAGAATGGAAAGTGGAAACAAATATAGAGTAGGCTGGTCCCAACTTAGTAAGGATGGAATAAATAAGGTTACCATCTTCTTTCTTAACCTTAACACCTTCCAAGAGATATCTAAGGGTCTTGAATTTGGACAAGAAATCTTCAATGCAAGAAAAATTATTAGGATCCAAAGTAAGCAACTCATTTTTAAGTTGATGGGCTCTAATTTCATTTTTAATCCCAAAAACTTTAGCGATTTTTTCCAATGCTTCATGAGGAGTCTCAAGTTCTGCAATATGGAATCTAAGATTAGGAGAAATAGACATCCCTATCAAACCACGTGCTTGATCTTGTCTATTTTCCCATTTTGCATCCTTGTCTTCATCTTTTGGTTTCTTCTCTTGGTCTGTGGATATTCTGTAGAGACCTTTACTTCTAAGTAAATCTTCCATGTAGGCTATCCATTGGAAGTAGTTAGTGCTGTCAAGAATGACTTGGCATGGGCTTTCCATTTTTTTTTAAAAACTGAAGCTGAAGATGCTGAAAGTAAGTGTTCCAATGGATAGATCTCGAAAAATTAGGCTGTTTTAAAAAAAACGGCTCTGAAAAAGGCTTCCGGATGAAGAAGTTATGGCTTTTTGAAAAACATTTGTTGAAGTTGCCGGCAAAGTGTGCGAATGTGCGGGAATGAAAAAATCCGCCCCCACAAAATGGAGACTTGAACCCAAGACCTCTACTCTCTTAAAATAGCTTTGAACCAATTGATCTATACAGAAAATTTGAGAGAGAGAGAGAGAGAGAGAGGGGGGGGGGCCTTGGTTTGCGTGCTTGCCTTGAGAAAGCTCTTTTTCCCTACAAAACACAAAACACAAAACCCAACACGAATATGCAAAGAAAAATGAACCTTCCGGCTCGAAGTTAGCTTTAGCCAAAAAACTAGATATTTTTAAAAAAAATCTCAAAGTTAGCTTTAGCCGAAAAACTAAATATTTTTCTCAATGTTTCTGATTTTCCGAGATCACGCTAAGGTGCAGGGAAAAGAGCATACGCATGAGAAAAATCCTTCCTTTCTGTTTCTGATTTGCCCAGATCGCACAGAGTCGCAGGGCAAAGAGCATACGCAGAGATGAAAGGTATAGATCCGGTTAAAAAAAAGGCTAAATAAACCGAAACCGAAATAAGCAGAGAGAAAATAACAGTAAACTGCAAAAACATTGTATACCTCCCGATCTGAAAAATGACGCAGATAGGGCTACCGGAAACCTTTTCGCGTGAAACGAAAGGGGTTCCTCACTGGAACAGATGCTCCAAACGCAACAGAGCATTCCTCTCGGCCCGAAAGCAGTCAGAAACAACAGATCTAGGAAACGACAGCCGCATGCAGTTCTACCGGCTTCAGATTTGGATCACCAACGGACGCGACCCTCAAATAGCTCTGATACCATGTAGGAATTTACAGGGTAAGTTCCTCAGAAAGAACACCAAAAGGACACTGCTCACAACCAGATCACGGATCAATACACCAGTACATTTCGGCTCTCCCTTCAAACACAACTATTTTCATCGATAAAGCTGCCAAACCAACTTTGGCAGAAAACATGAAAGAAGAAATAACTATAGAAAAACAAATTCTAGCTTTAGATAAGAAAAATGCATTAGAAGAAAGAAAATCCAACAAAGTGACTTTTAGGGATGAATCCAAGAAAAACCCACCTAAATATCCTTTTGATCTTGAAGGTTTACAGAAAGTCCTCAAAACCATGTCCAATGAAATGGTTGATATAAACAAGTAGTAGAGACTTCCTCAAAGAAATATTTCAGACCATATAAAAGGAATCCCTCCACTGATCCTAAGCCTCCAAACACTATATCAAATGCTAACTCAGATGTGGAGGAAGATTGTAGGAATTTACAGGGTAAGTTCCTCAGAAAGAACACCAAAAGGACACCGCTCACAACCAGATCACAGATCAATACACCAGTATTTTTGACGTGGTTAAAACCCTCAAAGAGGGAAACAGTCCACGGCCTGCGCCAACGTGGCTACTACAGGCAATTTATTAATCAAAGAATGAAAATTTACATAAGCTTCTCTCATGCACGGATTACCCGAACAATGACCCTCCATGCACTTTAAATAGAACTCATGGACCAATCGGGTGTCAAGCCACGGATCAAGTGTCGGTAATACCGAGGAGAGAATGAACCGTCGGATCACTACATATCGTGACCGTCGGATTGTAAGTTACAAAATGTACAACGATAAAGAAACACACTTTACCTAACTCTATACCTAACTCTACACTAGACCAAGTTGAACTTAACTATATCCTATGTGTCAGAATATCCTAACAAAGATGAAGTCTCAACAACTGAAGAACAAACAAATGATGAAGAAGTGGTCGAATTACAAGGAATGTGGGATTTTATCCTTCCAAATGAAGATACACAAGAAGAACTACCTGTTGCAACCCAGAGTAGAATCCCTGTTGATTTACCACAAATAAATCCAAAGTAGAAGGTATCAACTCTGGCTCCCAAGGACAAAACAATAGGTAAGAAATATTCATCTAAATCTACCCAAACCGCTCCTCTTCAATCAAATTCTTAACCTCTAGCTAAACCCCTGATAGTATGCGATGAAATGGAATATAACATTGTGGATGATATGAAAAAGACTAGGGCAAACATTACCTTTCACAAGCTTAGCAAGTTGAAACTTCAACAGAAGCTATTGCTCAAAGAACTCAAAACAGTCCCTACTTCACCTCTTCCTGCTACTGTAATATCGCAAGCTACCCAAGAAATGGGAAGGCCCCCTAACACCTGACTAGATAGAATCGATCCTACCGATATTACTCTAATTGGAGGAAGAGAATGAACCAGTCGTGTATAGTAGCAACATCATTGGAAACTACTCAGTTGAATCATTTCTAGGAAAATTTAATGCAAATACTTCACCTTTTTTGGAAAATTCTGCTATATCGCAAGTTGAAAACTTTTCTCAAACATATACTTCTCAGTGTATAAATTTTGTAGATAAACCCATAGTTAGCTCTTTATTTTGGAAATTATTTTTTGATGGATATAAATCTAATGATGGAGCAGGAGCAGGATGCATATTAGTTAGCCCAGAAGGGGAAACGTTATGTTAGCATGCAGACTTAAATTTGATTAAACAAACAACATTGTTGAATATGAAGCATTAGTTCAAGGCTTGTATAAAGCCATCGACCTTAATATCAAACACCTTCAAGTGTTTGGAGATTCGGAAATTGTGATAAAACAGGTAAGAAATACTATACACTGTTTGTCTGGACATTTGAAACATTATCAATAGTTAATCCAAGACCTTACTTCTCACTTACAATGTTTAATATTTTCCCTATCCCAAGACTCCAAAACGCAAGCATCGATCTTTTGGCTAATGTGGCTTCCAAGCTCATTCCACCAGGAGATTACAATCTCGATCGCTTTTCTATTGAATTGATTTTTAGGCCTTCTATTCCCGACAATGTCACCAATTGGCGAGTCTTTAATAATGATCCGGATATCATAAGCTTTTTGACATCAGAAGGCTCTTATGATGACCAGATAATTGATGAAGATCAGCATGACAGCCAGCTTAAGAAAGAAGCAACTATGAATGCCATACCTAAGTCTGTGGTTAAGCTGGAATATTTATATGACATTAAGGACAGATTCAAGAAACCCACCAACTCAAAACTTCAGAGTTCAACTTCAAGGTTTGAATTAGTTAATATTGGAACTAACCTTGAACCACAAAATATCAATCTAGGTCTTGGTCTTATGTCAGATGAGAAATCAACCTTCATTCATTTGTTGAAGAAATATAAGAATATCTTTGCTTGGAACTATGAAGATCTTAAAACATATGACACTTCTATAATTCAACATACCATCCCCATGACATTTGATGAAAAGCCCGTGCAACAGAAATTGAGAAAGATCCACCCCAATTTAGAAAATCAGATTAAATCTGAATTGAATAAACTACTGAAAGCCAAGATTATTTTTCTTGTCAGACATTCAAGGTGGGTCTCCAACCTTGTCCCAGTCAGAAAAAAGAATGGTGATATTCGAATATGTATAGACTTCCGCAATCTCAACAAAGCTTGTCAGAAGGACAACTTTCCATTGCCTCCTATGGAACAGATATTGCAGTCAGTTGCAACCTCAGAACTATTGTCTTTCTGGATGGATTTTCAGGTTGACTGGCTAAAGACTACATTTAGAACCAAATGGGGCACCTATGCCTATCAGAAGATTCCATTTGGATTAATCAATGCTGGTGCAATGTTTCAAAGAGCCATGGACATAGATTTCAAAGGTTTGGTAAACAAATCAGTGGTAATCTATTTAGATGATATAATTGTATACTCTAAAAAGCACAGTAATCATTTGAAAGATTTAAAACAAATCTTTGAGCGTTGTCAGAGGTATGAAATTTCTCTTAATCCCAAGAAATATTTCTTTGCCTTAAGTGAAGGAAAACTTCTTGGATTCATTGTATCCAAAGAAGGGATTCATATTTTTTTTTTAACAAAGTCGGGTACTTATGTATTATAAAACCAGCATTACAGAGTTCCTATTACATACGGGAGATGTTTCTGAAGTCTGAGGATCAAAAGTGGGTTCGTAGACCCATATTCCTCGTTGCTTCTTTTGATTTAAACAGAAAGCAAAACAAAGGCGACTATATTGCCTAACATAGGAACCACCTAACCAGCTAAATTTACAATGCATCCCTTATGGAAAATGTTGTGTGACTGAATCATCCGGATTCCTGACACTTGCCATGGTTGAAGCTTCCGCCTGGTAACTCTGGGTAAGGGAGCGGATGTGCTCCATAGCCGCCTCCAAGTGGCTGCATCTCTCTTTCAATGCTTCAATCTCATTCTTGCTTTTGTCCAATTTTTTGCGCTTTGAGTTCCTGTCTGCATGATAATCCTCTTGCAGCTCTTTCAGCTGCTTGGTCAGGCTGTTGATCATGATCGTGTGGGCCTTACACATGTTGCAGTCCCTGTTGTTGAAAATGTTGTCCAAAAAGTTACCGGGTTGTGCCTGATCCGCTGGGGGATTCTGCTGTTCAGCCATTCTGTCAAACAGAGGATCGGAGCTTGAGGGCTGGGAAGACCCGTGAGGAGCTGTGATCGGGGCTATAGAGGGAGGAGAGGGGATGACACTAAGATGCTGACTCAGAAGATAGAAGAGCGACGTGCTCAGAGGGCCGAGAGTGAGCTTCGGGGATATGCCTGAGACACTGCTGCGGTCCAGAAACAAAGAAGTTAACGAATATAAGCAACATAGAATAAAACTATAGTTACCAAGAGCGCGCTGCAGAGCTCTATCTCCTGATGAAGGAAGAGGCCGTCCACGGGCTGCCTTCTGATGCTGGAGTCGAAATGCGGATGCGGAGCTTTCCCCAGAGCAGTGCGATTCCTTGGAGCCCGACTGCAATATATAATATCATGGAGGATCTGCATATGCTTGGGTCGATTCCGAAAGGATCTACTCTTGGGAGAGGAGAGGTCAGATGATTTGATTTGGCTGCTGACAAGGAGTGTGCGAAGGGAAAAGACACTAACCCATGCCCTGAGAATGGCTGCGTGGATCAGATAATGAATCCCAAAGAGATATGAATCTATGATTGGATTCAGGTCATGGGGGCGATTCGAATTTCGATGGTACCAGGTAGAGCAGAAAATAGTTTTGGGGAAGGGCCAAATACGGAGGAGATTATTCCTGTGGTGACTAAGATTCTTGGGAGAGGCGATGGGAGAGGCCCGCTTAGGGGATATCTTTCTCATAAACTGTGTCATTCTCCTTGACTTTACCTGTTTGCCTTCCTGTAGCCTTGTTCGCTTGTTCATCTGCTTCCACATTGTTTGCTCTGAGGATGTGTTTGAAGGTGACATCGCCAAGAGACCTGATATTTTCCATTATCCTTACTCTGATGTTGTTCAATGCTGTTTGTCTGAAGTCTTTCCCAGAGGTTAATGCTGCTATGATGATAGCAGAATCGCCAAGAATTAAAAGGTTTCTCAGGCCAAGTTTCTTGGCAATGGAGGTCCTAAGAAAGAGGCTGTATGCCTCTGCCTTATTGTTTGTCATGATGCCTAGACCCCATTCAAAAGTGACTATGTTTCTCCCTTGACAGTCCTTGATAACTCCACCTGCTCCCGCTTGGCCCGGGTTGTTCTTTGATGCCCCATCAAAGTGGAGGGTAGGGCAGTTTTGATTATGAATCCAGTTTTTAACTTCTTCCCTAGTCCCTCTTAGTTTCCAGTCCGTGTTCCTCTTCCCTGTATTTTCTTTCTTCTGATTTCTCCTTCCACATTTGAATTTGCTGATCCACTCTTTGACTCTTGTATCCGTTGGTTCCAGTTCTGCCTGGTTAATGCCATTTGCCTCAATGGTCTTGGTGATAAGTGCCATCGTTTTGGCTAGAACGCTGGAGATGCTTGGCTTTTTGCTCTTAAAAATACACTTGTTTCTGGAAATCCATATTTTCCAGCAGAGATTGGCTGGGATGCTGATCCATATCCTTTTGACTAGACCCTTGCATTTGCCGGGATGAGGGTAGCTCTTTCCCCATTGTTTCTGTAGGATAGTGATTTGGTTGGGAAGATCGCTGATGCTTAGGGGGTTAGTGATAAGATTCCAGCATGCTCTTGCAAAGTGGCAGTCTATAAAGAGGTGGTTAATACTTTCCTCTACATCCTTACACATGCAGCAAATTGATGGGCCTTGAATGCCCTTCTTCCGGAGATTTTCAGCAGTAAGAATTTTACCATGCAGAAGGGTCCAATTAAAAAGCTTCACCTTTGGTATACAGTCAGTTTTCCATATTGCTTTCTGGAGTGGCCAATTGTTAATTGCTGAGGCATTTTGCAAAACTTTGTAGCCCTCTTGGACCATGTAGTTACCCCCATTAGGGTCCCAAACAAATTTGTCTTCCTCCCTTCTGTTTGTGGGGGCAGAGCCTATAAGCGAATTCTTGAGCTCAACCCATAGGTTCTAAAGAAGGGATTCACATTGACCCTGATAGAATAAGAGAAATTTCTGAAATTCCTATATCTCATAACAAAAAAACTATGCAATAATTCCTAGGTCAGATAAATTTTGTCAAAATATTTGTCCCTAACTTTTCACGAATTGTTTTACCTCTTCAATCCATGATTAAGAAAAAATCTCTTTTTAAATGGGGACATACAGAGCATGAAGCCTTTAATTTGATTAAACAAGCAATCATAAATGCTCCCTCTTTAGCAACTCTGAATTTTTCTAATCATTTCATTTTATATACTTTTGCTTCCAAGAAATCATATGCAGCTATATTAACACAGGTCAATGATGACAAAGCTGAAGCACCAATTTCTTTCTTTAGCTCCAATTTACAGGGGGCTGAATTGAACTATTCAGATGTTGAAAAACAAGCTTTTGTTGTTTTCAAATCAATAAAGCATTTCAGACCTTTTCTCCTCAAAACCCACACCAAGGTAGTAGTCCCATTCTCAACAGTGAGAAATCTATTAATACAAAAAATGTAGGTGAGGAGAGGGCAAATTGGGTAACAACACTACAAGAATATGACATTAAAATCAGACTAGCTAAAATTGTAAAAGGTCAAGGTTTTTGCAGAATGTTAGTATGAGAATCCAACTTATTAGCGCTACAAGAGTCAAGTGATGATATACAAGTATACAAGGTAAGCCTTAATGACACTAAATCCAGATATGTTGATATTATCTTTTATTTAAGAAATGGGTATGCCCTTACACAACTAAGTTACAAAAGGAAAAGGGCTTAGAGGCTAAAATCTAGACAATACCAAATAATCAATAATGTGTTATTTAGAATAAATTATGATTTTGTTTTGCTTAGATGTCTTGAAAAATCTGAGGCAGAAAAGGTTTTGCAGGAACTCCATGATGGACCAGCTGGTGGACATTTTGGAGGGGACACAACCACACATAAAATCCTGCATGTTGGCTATTATTGGCCAACCTTATTTAAAGATACACACAATTATGTAAGGAAATGTAAAGTTTGTCAAACAGCTACTGGGAGACAGAGGAAACCCGCATTACCATTGCAGCCAGTCAACATTGAACAACCATTTGAACAATGGGGACTGGACATAATAGGTGAGATCGTTCCTCACTCCTCTAAGCAGCATAGATATATCCTTACAACAACTAATTACTTCACAAAATGGGTGGAAGCCATTCCACTTAAGGTAGCCAATTCTAAAAACATCATTGAATTCATTGATCAATTTATTATTACTATATTTGGTCTGCCATCTGCCCTTATGTTTGATAATGCATCTTATTTTTTAGGCAATGATATGACAGAATTTGCTCTTAAAATAGGTTTTAAACTCAAATACTCTACTAACTATTATCCTCAAGGAAATGGCTTAGCCGAATCTACAAACAAAAATCTCATAAGAATTATTAAACGAACTGTTGATCAAAGTCATAAAACTGGCATAAATCTTTAATATTTGCTCTAAAGGTATATCAAATAACACAGAAGGCCTCAATAGGCACTTCTCCTTTTAATTTGGTCTATGGGAAAGAAGATGTCCTCCCTACAAATGTAGCTATTCCTTCTCTAGCCCTAGTTCAATTTATTGAAGAAACCCCTTCCTCTTCTATGCAAGCAAGAAAATTACAAATCCTTAAGCTCGAAAAAGAAAGGGAAAAGGCCAAAATTAGACATGCATATCATCAACAATTAGTCAAAGCTTCCTTTGATGAAAATTCTGTAAGTTCAAAATCCTTTCAGCTTGGAGACCTAGTATTGAAATGGGATAAAGCACATGAGGAAAAAGGTAAGCATACCAAGTTCCAACGAATGTGGCTTGGCCCATTTCAGATTGTGGAACAAATAGGCCCATCAACCTTTTTATTGCAAGATTTATCAGGCAAGAGAGAATCTCTACCTGTTAATGGGCAGATCCTAAAGAAATATTTTTCATAGAAGATAACCTCTTCTATTCCTTGTATATTATTGCTTTTACTTTTTAGAAAAAATAAAAGTTGAGTAGCATTTACTTTTGGCTTTACAAATAATAGTCTCTTTTATATTTTGACTTTTCGCTTGTATAAGTAGAGATTGTTAAGAAGATGATTTTCGCATTTGAAACATGGGTTAAGTTCTATTACTCTGAAATTGCTTGTTCTCTGCTGAAATTATTTTCCTTTGCTAAACCTCGACTTTATAAAGAAACCTTTGCTCTACCATCAGTCAAGAAAAGTATCTGTAACAATGCAAATCCTCTCTATAGAAAAACATCTTTGAACTCTACAATTATCATCTAGAAAATCTTAAGGAGTCAATGATTCTCCCCATTTAGTAAGCTTTCATTTTAGAGTGTAATTCTAAAATATGCTTAAACTTAAAGGATAAGAGGTCTCATCAAGAGTCGGCTTACCATGATCATAGGGAAATAACTAACTGAAATTACCAATACTGCATATCAAAAGACGGTAATGACTTGAAATTGTATCAATCAATAGACAAGGGGTCTCATCAAGAGCTAGCTTGTCAGTTAAGTTACAACCAGTGAATGGCATTGTCAGTTTTGGTCACCAAACCAAGACAATGACCTTTAAGGAGTATAATGAAAATTTTAAATAAAAGAGAATTGTTTAAAAAGAATGAAAAGAATAACACGTATATAAATCTAAACTTATCTTTAAAAATTGCATTTTATCTAGATGAGATTCTAAATCATTGTTGGTTAAAAGGTAACCCTCTCAAGGCTATGGACGCCTGCTAGTAGCAGAGACTCTACCTATGACAATTGAGTACACCTAAAAGCTGATTTGTGAGAGTCCTCTATTTTTATATTTAAAACCAAGTAATGACTGATGTAGACAAAGAAACTTTCATATTGAAGAGGATGATCAAAAGGATGATAGTTAGGTAGATTTTGTTTTTTTTATTCAGAGTAATGTTACTTATCTTATATTTCATGTATTTTTATTTTCTAAGCTACCTTTATTTTCGAAGTTTTTAGAAATTTCAAAAAGCTGTAAGAGATCACTGGTTTTTCTAGCGAATCGCCAATTGTTGTGCTATTCAACAACCCCCACATTTGTTAACATAATAGCTAATATTATGTTAATAAATGGGGACCCTTAAAAAATCCTTCCAAAAAATAAATTTAGCATTTAGGCATTTTCTTGTTAATTTTTGGAATAAAGCAAGATATCAAGATAAAACCCTTTGAAAAGCTAGCAAATGCTCGCCTTTTCGCATATCGCACGATCAAGTGTGTCAAAAGCCTTGTTAATGAACAAAACTCGCAAAAAGTGATCAAAAGGGATTACTGCACTTAACCTTGAAACTATTAGGATTTTTCATTTAAACTAAGTCCTAAGGAATTTCTTATTAAAATAAGGCCCGCATCGCATATCGCCACTTATAAATGGAACACCCTCACAAAGTATCTTTAACCATACAGTATGCGATATTGCGATGTGTTGGGCATGGGATCCCCCACAACATGTTTTGGGGCTCAAAGCCCAAGTTTTGGTCAATTGTATTGTAAGACTCCGTGAATTATGGGCGTAGAGTGCGAGGTCTAGGATGATTCATAGGGTTGTCCGCCCTAAAATACTGTAAAGTAATGTAAAGTTTTGTCGACCTACCCATGGTCCGCGAACCATGGGATTATATAAATAGAGTGAGGCTCTAAGTGTAAAGAGAAGCTAAGAAAGGATAGATAGAATAGCGAAGGGCATAGTTCAGGATAAAAGTGAAATTTGAAGTGTACTGGGTCATAGTAGTAGGAAGAGGCTTTGCAGCTGAGTGCGCAGGGCAGAGTCGGGTCTGTACTTGGGATTGAAAGTTAATAAAGAGAAGTTACTCTGTGCATTTGTTCCTGAATTTGTATCTTGATGTTATGCACTACTTTTACTCTGTTAAATTACCGTGCGCACTAGATAAATACTTGTATGAATGCTTTTATATGAAAATAATCTAAGTAATCAGCTAACAGAGCCTAATTAAGGAGAACTTGGGTAAATAACACGGTTTGCGTTGTGGCTAGAACTGCACTAAGACAGTATCGCAGGGTGCAGGGTGCCCGCCGGTGCGCGTAGCACAGGAAGTGCAAAGGTTGGATCGCGTACCAATCACCTCATATCAGACATCCGCAGGGCGCGGAAACCTGGTTCTAGCACCCTCCCATACTACTTCGGGTGAGACCTCAGTCCACGCTCAGCGAACTATTGCCGAAAGGGCTAGTAGTACCGGGATTTGCTTGTCTAAATCACTTCTGAACCTGGGTCAGGCCCCACTAAGCCAAAAAATGGTTCTGTTGCCAGGACTAGGACTTGCATAAGGGATGTCTGATGTCGTGCCACTGGAACCCAACAAAGAAGGAAATTGAAGAGTGGTTGGACAGGAAGATTAATGAGTTCGTGATGTAGGAAAACAGAACTTCGCAGGTATCCAAGGAAAACTGGTTGGAGTGCTACATGTATACGAAAATCCACAAGATTTTATTTCCATCCTTTCCTTCTGAGCTGTATGAGTGGATCGCGAAGTTAGCCAACAACCAGGGAAGGTGTAGGCTCGAAAAACCGATAGTGTGGACCCCGAAATTAGTGTGCAGACTAGAAGCATCAGAAGATAATATCGCACGAGTTGTGGACCATTGGCTCGATCAGATAATAGGGGGATTTATTACTTAATTTGCGATAGATACAACAGTGAGCTACAACGAGGCAGAATGATGCTTTCTCAAAGGACCGCAAGGTAAGTATATTAAATCTTTGAATACTTGGATTAAGATGCTATTGTGTCAAAAAAGGGTCATGAAAATACATTAATGTTTGGGACTACGCGGAGCGGAAAAATCTACAAAAGTAGTGAAGAATTAGAAAACAGTCCCTTAATTTCACCCTTGCGAGAGAGCGAGGAAGAACTCGCGAAGATCTCTTCGAGAAGCGCGATCATTTTGATAAGGTAGCGCATTCCGTGGTTACCACTTCCACCCACACCTCCACCCGCTTCACCTCCCTCACCTCCATCTCCACCCACTCCACCTCTACCACCTCCATAGTTCAGTATGGTAAGCACAATCAAACTACCAGTATTAAGAGGGGTAGGGAATGAAGATCCGGACCAATTCTGGTTCATGGTAAGAGCAGTATGGGAAGCCCAAGGTGTTATGGATGACAATATTAAGAAGGCTACATTGGTGAGCACGTTGTAGGATCACGCATTAACATGATATATCAAGCACTCTGACGACCACCTAAACGTGGGGATAGCAGAGATCCAGAATGCACTGAACAGGGAATCTAGCAGGCCAAAGACAGAAACACAATCAATCATCGGGTTTAAAGAAATCATGATGCTCCCAGGTGAGACTCCCTAGGATCTGGATCAATGGCTAAAGAGTACGATCCGCGAAGCCAATATGACATTGATGGACGGACAGTATCGCGCCTAGTTTGTAGCATCTTTGACACCGCACTTGAAGACGACGTTGTCACAGCAGAAACTTTCTACCCAGGCCAAAGCATTGGAAATGGCAATGAGATTACATGAGACCCCGATACAAGACCCTGGGTTGGGAGTTCAACAAATCCACTCATAACTACAAAATCTATGTTTGGAAATGCAAAGTTTGAAGCAGGATAGGGCATCGCAACCAGAGGCGTGCGAGGAAGTATGGTGCATAAAATGCAAGGGCCAAGGCCATGACAAGGATCATTGTCCAGTATTTGTGAACTACTTGGCAGGAGGAGGGCCAATGCTGTAAAAACCGAAGGCACAGGCAAGGCTAAGTGCAGCACCCGCTTTATGGTGGGCGATCTGTCAGATAGGAGTGAAACACATGACAGATAATTTTCATTTGTTGCAGAAGTATACACAGACACCCCAGCAATTGTTTTGTAATTTCTGCAGGTCGGTAGGCCACGATGAGCGCACTTGCCGCAATTACGAGCTAATGATGGATTAGACCCCTGCCTATAGGATGCAGACCAAAATGCGAGCCCTCGACCCAGATGTGGGGATGGCGCATGCTGGATTCCAGGGGCGAGGTCAAGGACGCGGTGGAATGGGACCAGGAAGGGGCTGCGAACAATTAATTTGTTACAATTGCTGAGGACCAGGGCACTATGCCTACGATTGTGCCAACCCAACAAGGATATCCTACACGTATGTGCTCAGTTTTATCATGAAACAATAGATTGTCCTATGTTGATCACGAGGATGCACGAAAAGGGGGTATTCCAGCCTCCCCCGACTCAGAATATACAAATGATGAGGTCTGATCCCCGCGAAGAGGACCCGAATGTAAACATGATGCTCAGAAGTGGTACGGCCACAGAAGAGGATCTGGGGAAGCAGCCAGAGGAAAGTACATGGGTTTGCAAGGCTCCTACAAAGGAACTCGAGTTTGACTTAGAACATGCAAAGGAAACATTTATGGAAGCTAAGAAGAGCTTTGCGGAGGTCTCCACTTCAGGGAGTAAGGGTCAACCAGAGCCAGGAATGGATCCTTCAATGCTCACTAACTTTCTAGAGACATGCATGAAACTGTTGTGTGACAACAAGGCAGTTAAAGGACTACAAGAACTGATTACCAGGTGCGCGGGGTCAGGAGAACTGCGCGTAGTCTGGAAATTGGGGAAGCATGCATTATGCACTGGAAGGGAAATGAGGTTCACTGCACAGATTGGTGAGTATCAAATGGATAAGGTAATTCTAGATCTGGGTTCGGATGCGAATGTATTACCGAAGCAGACATGGGAACGCATGGGCAGGCCCGCGTTACAATGGTCCCCTATTGAATTACGAATGGCGAACCAACAAAATATTTTTCCCATGGGAAGGTTGCAAGGGGTAACAATCGATATTGAAGGTGCGAGTGCGTAGGTTGATTTTTAATTAATAGAGATTGTCGATGATAGCAATCTCTATCCCACGCTGTTGGGAATAGACTGGGCCACCGATATGAAAGGAGTCATCAACGTAAAGAAGCATAAAATGATCTTTGAGAAAAAGGCACTACGCGTAGTAGTCCCACTAGACCCAGCCGAAGGAGTGCGCTACATTGAACTAGTGTGCGACAATGATAGCGATGATGATCTCGATTGTGTTTACAAGATAATTGCGTGAGACCAAGATGGGGTAAATCTAACTACAGATGGGAGGATTTCGTGGGAGCACGAAAGCTCCTGCACTTCGGATTTAGATGATCAAGGTGGATGTTGGTGGCCACCCACCTATCCCATTTTCACCCCCACAACTGTCTCTTTTAGTTTTTTCAACTTCCTAAATTGTAGCACAGTTTACTATTTTTAGCAGTTTTTCGGGTCCTGAATTTCTGGAGCCGTTTTGAGGCCCTAAACGATGTTTTTTTGGAAATTTGGGGGCAACATGGGTCCATGGACTGATGTTGCCCTTCCTAAAGTGGTAGTGCTAGGACAGATCTTTCTAACGAGCTATTGTACGTGTCAAACAAAGATCGTATGCCAAAGTTATGACCCCGGGAAATTGATGTACCAATTTACCCAAACGGGGCCCACAATTTGGCGTTTCATCTTCTAGGGTTAGGTTTTGGAATGTTAAGGGTTTCCCATTGTTTCTCAACAATAAATAGGCCTTTGAGCCTCATTGTAACACAGTTCAGAGGCATGTAGCCACCACATCTCTTCTCAGAGATAAGCTACCATTGCCCTAGCTGGTTTATTTCCATTATTGTTTGTAGGAATATTTCAGTATTTTACATTAATGAAATGAAGTATTATTTCTGCTGCATATCTGTGTTTATGGTTATCTCTGAATTTTTTGCGTTCCTATTTAAATTTGGATCAGTGGTATCAGAGCGGTCTGCTTTTTCTCTGTTTTTCTTTGCATGTCCCCAACGAGGTCGGGATATAAGGAATTAGGGCTTGAACTGGTCAAACCTTTGCAAGACCAGCCTCACAAATCCCGATGGCCTCCCATGGCGGATGAGAAGAAAGACGAGGGGGTAGGAGATCCTATCAAAATCTTGCTCGAAGAAGCCCTCGAGTGACAAAGGAACACGATGATGGATAGCTTTTCATAGATCCTTCAGCGGCTACCGAGAGGTGACGCATTGGCTTCCAACAGCTACTCTGGAAACACCACACCTTTTAAGGTACAAGTTAATTTTCAAATCCCCATATTCGAGGGTCAAATAGACGCAGATGTCGTAGATAAATGGTTAAATCTGCTAGAGGGTTATTTTTCTGTTCATGAATTTTCGAGTAAGGAAAAGATTGTTTTCGCTCTTCTCAAAGTAGCCCCCCACATCAAGGACTGGTGGGAAACCTACTACGACCAGAAGAATGAAAGCATTGGCTCACTATTTTTAGCTGCACCCACTTGGGATTCATTCCGAGATGCCATCAAGGAGCAGTACTACCCTGTCAAAAGCTATGAGGACAAATACATAAAGTGGACCACACTGCGACAGGGAAGGGACCAAGATGTGCCAGAGTTCACAAACATTTTACATACCCTTCGCACACAGTTGGGTATCAAAGATTCTGATCTGCATCTGGTACTCAAATACCGCGGCTGCCTGCACAGATACATCCAGGAAGAGATGGAGTTCCTGAACATCTCCTCGCTCAGCACAGCGTACCGATACGCTGTCAAAATCGAGAAAAATTTCAAATAGAAGAAGCGAGACTTTGGATCTACAAAGTCGAAGCCCAAAGGACAAAGCCAAGGCGGGGTGACCCAAGACAACCCATTGAAGCCGCGAGAAAAGAACAACACCATGAATCCAAAGAAGGACACAGGAAAGTGGTGTGAGTTCCACAAGAGTCCCACTCATAATACAAGTGAGTGTCGGACCAAGCAATCACTGGTGGCCAAGTTGAAGGCTTCCGAATTAGATGCATGTTCCGACCCTGAGCCAGAACCCGACAAGGGGAATGGTAAAGGGAGGTAGATCATTGATGTGGATCCCAACGCCACTATTTCCACTGCCAAGATCCAGAAAAAGGAGCCTGAAGACCCAGAGGAGGGGGAACGTCTTTTCCACTCATAGATGTGGGTGAAGGGTTCACCGCTGTAATTCATTGTCGACAGTGGCAGCCAAAAGAACCTCATCTCAACAGAGGTTGTGAAGCGGTTAGGCCTACCAACTACACCAGACCCACAGCCGTACAGTATTAGCTGGCTTCATGAAGGACGAGATCTCAAAGTTCGCCAGCAGTGCCGCATTCCCTACAGCATCAAGCCCTTCACAGACGAGGTATTGTGTGATGTTACACCTCTGGATGTTTGTGATGTACTATTAGGCCAGCCATACTTGTGGAGGCGACATGCTGTGTATGAGTCAAGGCCTCGTGTTGTCATTATTTATTTGGGTAATTCATTATACAGGATACCAGAGGTAGCCCCACCTACTGCCACCTCTTTGATCACTGCCAAGAAAGGCAGCAAGCTCATCTCCCAAACTAGGAAATTCATTTTCTGTCTGGTTCGCTCCCAAAGTAAGGGGAAGATCGTTGCTACATCCATGACCCCCGCAAAAGGTTCCTCCACGTAGCAGCAACAGCAAAGGGATATGGTCATGATAGAACACAGGAACAACTTCTCCTCACCCACAGGGGTGCCACACAAGTTTTAGGTGGGTGACAAAGTTTAGTTACATCTGCAGAGAGAACGCCTTACCAGAACCCATCAGAAACTCAGACCACTCCGACATGGTCCTTACACCAGTACCAAGGCTATGGGCAACAATGCTTTGAAGCACAACATTCCTCCGTTCCTTCTCTTTCAACGAGTGTTCAATTTGGACCATCATCGACCATGCTTCCCACCATTTCTGGACACATCAGAGATTGCAGAACAGCTCACCAGGGACCAAGTTTAGTAGATGGAGGAACTCAACGCAATGGGGACCATTGCTTCCTAAAGCGGGAGGAATGATCCAGGTGGATGTTGGTGGCCACCCACCTATCCCATTTGCACCCCCGCAACTGTATCTTTTAATTTTCTCAGCTTTCTAAATTGTAGCACAGTTTACTATTTTTAGCAGTTTTTCGGGTCGTGAATTTCCGGAGCTGTTTTGAGGCCCTAAACAACGTTTTTTGGGAAATCTGGGGGCAACATGGGTCTATGGTTCTAGTGCTTAGATAGATATTTCTAACGAGCTATTGTACACGTCAAACGGAGATCGTATGCCAAAGTTACGACCCCGGGAAATTGATGTACCAATTTACCCAAATGGGGCCCACAATTTGGCATTTCATCTCCTAGGGTTAGGTTTTGGAATGTTAAGGGTTTTCCATTGTTTCTTAGCAATAAATAGGTCTTCTAGCCTCATTGTAACACAATTCAGAGGCATGTAGCCGCCACATCTCTTCTCAGAGATAAGCTACCATCGCCCTAGCTGGTTTATTTCCATTATTGTTTGTAAGCATATTTCATTATTTTACATTAATGAAATGAAGTATTATTTCTGCTGCATATCTGTGTTTATAGTTATCTTTGTAATTTGTTGCATTGCTGTTTAAATCTGGATCATCAGACAAGGAGATAGAACGATGGCAGAATCGGTTGCACGAAGTAACGACGTTGAATTGCAACATGATGGTTAGATCACTGCGTTGCGTGACAACAGAGGCAAGAGAACTGTTGACATATGATGGATTGATAGCGGTGGATGAATTCCTGAGTAAGTTTAAAAGCGCAGTACTGGAACAATAGCGGTTCGATGTGTTGAAATGGGCACTACGCACAACACCTGCACAATGGTGGGGTACACATCAAGGAAATTTTGAGGACTGACGTGGATGTAGAAGGATGACGTGCCTACAGTTTGGAGGCCCCCAGCTTCGAACAAGAGTCGATCAGCAAGGATGGAGCAACTTGCGCGCCCACCTATCTCGATGGGTACAGACATGTGTTGTGTAGCCCGCACAAGCACACCCCAAACTCAGGATCGAAAACTGGAATAGGATGCAGCAGCAGCAAAGGCAATATGCACCACAAACATTCCACATGGAAGCATTCAATAAGGTGTGCAGAGTCCTGAATAGTGTTCACCAGGCAAGAAGAACTGATTGGGACCTGCGCGTGCCAGCGTTTCGATGGGCCTATAAGGCCATGTACAAAAATCTGAGTGCAGGGATGATTCTGAAACTGAGGAGTAGAGTCAAGACCATAATTTTGGAGGAAAGGAGTCCTCACGCAATAGCTCCCACATTTGGGACAATACGCGAGGACCAGGACGAAGGAATTAGGCAGCTATGCGAAGTTGAATATATGCAGATTCAGAGGGCCATTTGGTGAGGGAACCTTAAGCCTCACGAACTTGACGAAGATTGGGTATGACTGAGGAAGAAAAGCACGTTAATGGACGCGAAGATAAAAAAAACTGGAAAACAAATCGTGCAAGATGTCTCATCGATAAACTAGGAATGACAAGACAACCTATGGATAGCCGTACTACTGCATTAGAAGATTGTTGCTGAGAAATGGTGACTCTGCTACCATGGCTGCGAGCACACCTTACCAAGCAATGTAACCAGGGGAGCACACCGCATAAGGAAGAACGTGCGGCAGTGACTGTCGTGAGGAGAATTTAGGAGTGCCCACGGACTAGGCTGGAAGGTGAATTGAAGTCTCGCACAGGTGGTGCAACCACCTGACTAGTCATAGGGAGCCCAGTCTCAGCACTCCAAGCAGTTGAAAGAGAGTGCAGGACTATAAAAGAGTCTATGAGGGAGATGCGCGTTAAGGAGGTTGCGTGTAGGATCAACATGTCACAAGGGTTGCGCCCGTGTAGAGGAGGCTGCGCTGCCGTGCGGGTAGGCTGTGAAGTGACTGTTGGGGTCACTGTTCATGACAAGATGTCCAATTTAAGACAAAGAGGAGCGGGTGGCGGGCAATTAAGACATGAAGTCAGAGCTAGATTTGGGATGATATGCCACCAAGAATGCATTAATGACTCAAAAATGGGGGGAACGGTCAAATTCAAATTCGAAAACTGCTATAAAACTACCAAGGCTGGCCATGAGACAACACTTGTTTGTTCGAGAATTGAGCTGCTACAAAGAGCACAGAGTGTTGAGCGCTAAGCGATGTTTGAGCCCCCAAAGTCACAAAAAACTACAGACAGCTCGAACGAGAGGACAACTACCAAGAGAGGTGCGGGTTTTGACAAAAGCACCGCTGAGGAAGCCGTGCAGAGCCCTACGGTGTAGGTAGGGGATGTCCCGGAAATTCTGAAATCGCCCCAGACATCGAGGCCCAAGACGAATACATAGGCAGCGGGACCAGTCTGCATGTCCCCACAAAATCTGTGGTTTGGTAAACTTTCTATGGAGGACAAGGGAAAGACTATTAACCTTGAGACAAATGATGAGGAGGAGGACCTCGAGGCTTTCATAGAAGAGATAGAGGCAGATGAAGGAATGGAAGAAGACATCCAGCCTGCGTGCACTGCAGAAAAATTGCCCAAGTATGTCCCTCCGTGAAAAGGGAAAGCAAAAGTAACCAAGGATTTGGATGCCGCTAAGAGCGCACTCGAAACCCTACTCCTCCCAAATGGAATTTTGATTGAAGGCTCGGTCCTGGGCCGCATGCCCATGATGAAATTTGAAGATTGGGACCTCACGGACGGTGAAAAGTTCCCACATTTATAGACTGAGAACCTCATGAAACAAAGCAAGGAGGGGTCCGTTACAACGCTAGAATCACAAAAATGGCTGCGCAGTGTGGAGAAGGCTAGGCTACTCCACCTACTATGGATTCCACATTTTCACCGTGCACCGATTACGATCTTTGTCATCAGGCAGCTGCTTTGCCTGGTACACGATGGGTACCTGTGGCTGGAGGAGCCCATTCCCATCACGGCGGAGCTTATTCATAGGATTTCTCGGCTTCCCTATGAGGGAAGGGACCCCACGGAAATAGCTGGAAAAAGCGAAGATTTAGTGCTCGCAGAGGCCATGAAGAAGAAATACAAGTTGGAAAAGAAGCAGAGAGGCTACGTAATTAGTAGCATTCCAGACAAAGGGGTGCGCATAGCCACCCAGCTGCTGGCTGGGAAGGTGATGAGAAAATTTCGCGGCAATGAGGTACTAGCGCTGGTCATTGCACTGGCCGAACAATGCACGGAGGGGGTCCAATTCAACTGGGCCGCCTTCCTCTGTGAAGAATTCCTCACCAACTGCAAGGAAGTCCAGGAGCAGGGCAAGACCTTCCACTATGCGTGGTTTCTCTTGTCCATCGTACTGGTGTTAGGGGAACTACCTGAGGATAGTCAGTTCCCTCCTCTTGAATAGGACTTGCCAAAGGCCACAAAATATGCGTTGCTCTGGGCTACGAAGGACGCCACATGGATCCGCGAGACCAAGATCTTCTGGGTGCTCATGGAGGCGAGCATCCGGATGTGGATAAACAGAAGGTCACGCCTATTCCCCATTGTGTACAGCAGTCTGCGAAGCTTTGCAGAATTCAAGGCAGATATGCATAATGTGTATATTAAGGCGCGTAAGGATTCAGCGTAGAACTGGACCAAACTTCCTTTCATCGCAATTGATGATGCCATTTTCACCGTGCTCGACTCATGGCCTCCTGAGTGGCATGCCCCGGATCTGGCAGAGCATAGTAAGACAATGGTACAAAAACAGAAGGATGCCACCAAGCTGTTGGCTCAATAGAAGCGCAATGAGCAGTTGGTCGTGGAGGTAAGGGCCTCCCACAAGGTAGCAAAGGCCGCCACAAAGCAGACCAAGGCCGCCAAAAAAGCAGCAATAGCACAGGCAACAGGGGCCACCACGACATGGGAGGAAGGAGGCCCGGACTTGACCATGAGATAGGGAACAAAGGACACAGCGGAAGGCGTGGACCCAAGCACGACATCTACACAACTGAAATGACCGCGCGGTACAGAACGAGAAGGCCCACAGAAGAAGACCAAGGCTTCCAAACTGGATAGTGAACCTATTACACTGACAGAGTGTGACCTCTATGACATCGGTGACACAGTTCGTGAGGTCACTCGAGAAGCACTCCAGGAGGTGATGACAGAACAACAGAATGTGTTGTGGGCCCTTAGGGCCCAACTGTAGGAACTTCAGGTGCGGCCCCCACAGGAGGGAACAATAGCCACGTATGGTGTCATAGGTACATCGGCAATGAAGCAGTAGTTGTGGGCCAAAATGGCTAACACCATCGTTCTGCCGAAAGGAGAACTAACAACGGAAAGCGTGGAGGACAGAGCCGCAGTGAGCTAGATCAAGGGACTTGGCCTAAACTTGGCTGCCCTTCTGCGGGATACATTATACCAGCTACAGGATGGAGCGACAACAAAACTCCACGCTAGGGAAGGATGCACAGTACAGATGCTCAGCGAACAGAGAATCAACATCGAGTAGCTTAGTCTACAATGTGATGAAGCACTGGTGCAAAATCAACAGTTGGAGAAAATGGTAGAGGAAGCATGTCGCTGCGTTCTAGAGCTAGAAATTGCGGCAGATCTACCAGTAGGAGTGCGAATTCACAAATTGGCCAGTGGATTTCGTGAGGCAAAGGAGGAAGCAACGAGGATACAGCTGGACCTCAACCTTCAGATTGTCGAACTATGATTAAAAGCACAGTCATCCACACTCCCAGAAGTTATGGAACAACATGCTAGCACTATCCAAAAAGGGCTGGAGGAAATAGGACAGGTAGTGCAGACCTGTACTACTATGTTGGAAGAATCCTTTGCGGTCCTCACTTCTTTACAGGAGGACCCCACCATACAGCGACTGGAAATAGAGGCATGAGAGCTTCAAGTGTAGTATGACAGTGTGCACGGAACGACGTAGATAGTTGTCCTGACCCAATGGCTGGCGAAGGTACAATAGGCGAAGGCACTAAAGGAACAGGTGGATGTCGCATGACGCAAAGAGGCAGTACTTAAAGCACGTGTCCAACCTTGGAACAATGAGGCCTTCTTCATCACTACCGATATCGAAGGAAAGATCGCAAATATGAAGGTGATGCATGTCTTAAGTCAGGGATTTTCCCCTGACAGTGAGCATTCGATAGAAAGAGTAGAGTAGATCCAACAGACAAGAGAACAGTGCGCTGTGGACCTTCGTGCAACACGGGCACAGTTAGAGGGGCTCCGGGCCAAGATCGCCGCATCAGCAGAGTGACTCGGGATGAGTCACGATGATTGTGTTGGGGGCCTATTGGGCATGGGATCCCCCGTAACATGTTTTGGGACTCAAATCCCAAGTTTTGGTCAATTGTATTGTAGGACTCTGCGAATTGTGGGCGCAGAGCATGAGGTCTAGGATGAGTCATAAGGTTGTCCGCCCTAAAATATTGTAAAGTAATGTAAAGTTGTGTTGGCCTACCCAAGGTCCGCGGACCATGGGATTGTATAAATAGAGCGAGGCTCTAAGTGTAAAGAGAAGCTAAGAAAGGATAGATAGAATAGCCAAGGGCATGGTTCAGGATAAGAGTGAAATCTGAAGTGTACTGGGTCATAGTAGTAGGAAGAGGCTCTGCAGCTAAGTGTGCAGAGACCTAGTAGAGTCCACAACAGAGTGCGCACGGCGGAGTCGGGTTTGTACTTGGGATTGAAAGTTAATAAAGAGAAGTTTACTCTGTGCATCTGTTCTTGAATCTGTATCTTGATGTTATGCACTACTTTTACTCTATTTAATTACCACGCGCACTAGATAAATACTTGTATGAATGTTTTTATATGAAAATAATCTAAGTAATCAGCTAACAGAGCCTAATTAAGGAGAACTTGCGTAAATAACACGGTTCGTGCTGCGGCTAGAACTACGTGAAGACAGTATCGCAAGGCACGGGGTGCCTGTCGATGCACGTAGCACAGGAAGTGCGAAGGTTGGATCACGTACTAATCACCTCATATCAGACATCCCCAGGGTGCGGAAACTTGGTTCTATCACCCTCCCATACTACTTCGGGTGAGACCTTAGTCTGCGCTTCGCACACTGTTGCCAAAAGGGCCAGTAGTACCGAGATTTACTTGGCTAAATCACTTCTGAACCTGGGTCAGGCCCCACTAAGCCAACACGATGACACGGTCACCCTTATCGCATCACATTGGAAAAACTTAAGAAAGCTCCAAAACCTTAGCAACCATGCGATATTGCAAAATGCGATACAAGCCCAGACCTGATTTCCATCTATGTTATAAAAAACACTTAAGTCCACCGCACAATTAAAAAGGATTTATAAAGAAAATCCTATCGAACAAGTTGTGCTTTGAAAACAATAAAGAACATCCCACATTTTGCATCCTGCAGAAACCAAATGAATGTTAAAGAAAGCACACACATGAAATGTGATAATGCGATTTTTGATATTGCATCGTAATCACAAAATCAACATTTTCGGAGTTAAAATCTCGCCACCCTAAAAAAAATTCTTTCCCAGCTTACGATGCAAAAAATTAATGAGCAATAAAGCTAGGGATAAGGAACCATTAGTGGGCATTTAGTATGGGTTAATGGCATTTACGTTTGAAAATTCACTCGACGTGATACAATATCTTCTCACTTGCGTTTAATAAAAACTCCTTTCTTGTCACCTTTTCAAGGTTATCTATATCATTCATTCTTATTTTCATTCTTACTTGCGTCTATCTGATAACTTCTACTTTGCTCCATTTTCAAGAAAAATCCGCAACAAGAGTCGCTGGGAGCAATGGCTAAGAGGGGAAAGGCAATCGTGTCTGAAAAATCAGAAATGATCCCTCTATTCTCTGATACTACCTGCAGCAAATACGGAGGAACTTAAATGTGGGAAGCCATGTATGATTTATTAGAAGAAGAGAATCAAAGACCTCTGGTAACAAAGGCCACAGTCGATGGTCATGTTTCCTCTGACGCCTCCTTCTTCGAGACAACATGCTCATTTCTACACTGCATAGCCGCAAGAACAAAGATTATTCCATATACAGATATGGTTAAGTGGATAATTGATTAGGTGGATGTCTTGGACAGAGAATTCAAGAATAGTAGGCAGGAGGTTATGGGATCTTTTTCACCAGACAACCTGCGCTTATGTACAATCTACCAGAGCCACAAAATCTCTACAATAAACAGTTCCTCGAAAAATTTGCTAAGGAGAATGAAGACCCAACAGACGTCACACGGACCTAGACAGAAAACAAAGGCAAGATAAAAAAGGATAAGATGGGTATGTATTCTACAACATCTATCTCTCCCCCTCATAGTTTTGTAGCAGCCATGCTATGTAGATTGTTCGGCAAGCCTGATAGTACCAAATTTTCCCCAGAATGGCTGCCATTAATAGATGCAGCCGTAAATGCAACAATAATAAATTGGGACCAAATTTTGTTTGATAATTTGGTGAAAGATATTATGGAGTATAGGAGAAAGAGGAGTCCTTCTTCAAGGGTTTACCCTCCATTTTTCATGAGTGCCTATGTAATGGACACAATATGTTTTGGCCCAAAATTTCCTATCATGGGATGGAAGTGGATTGTGCAAGACCCGCTTCCTATCAATATATGTCATAAGATTATGTGGGAGTCTCAATTTCACCCCCATTTTTACAAAATTTGTCAAGGAGTTATGCTACCTACCCATAAACAAGCCTACAACAGAAATGCCCCTAGGTTTTCTAGAGAAGATGAAGTAGATATCCTACCTGTAGCCAGATGGTTTGGGGAGGAGACATTCACATATATCAGATTATTTGGGAGCATCCCTTTAGCGCATGTACTCCCATACTATGTCCCTGACAAGTTAATGGTTAGGGAGATAGCCTACCAAACAACAGGGGAAGGTGGGTTGAGCAAGGATTGAAGGAACAGAAAAAGACTATTTGGCCTACATTTCCATTGCAATGTGGTGCGTTTTCACTACACAATTTTGGACATGCATGCAAAGAAGAAGAGATTATGAAATATCTGAAATTAACTACATTCCCAGGAAGACAGTATGACCCAAATGGCACTGCCAAAGACTTCACTACTATGGTGAAAGTGAAACCATTCACCCATGAGGAAGATGCCTTCGATGACCTCTTCCTACAAAAAGAAACATTTTCAGAAGTGACGCATATGGCATCACTACTTTTTGCCCCAGATGATCTTGAAGCCTTCCATGAATATAGGGAGAGGATATTATTAAAGGTCCCATTGGACCTGCTATAGATTGAACCAATAAGGGAGCCAACTCCCAGTGTAAGCTTAGAGGAAAGCTCCAGAGAAAATTCCAAAGAAGATTCCAAAGCAGAGTCCCAGGACAAGTCTACTCATGAGTTAGAGCAATCATAATAGTAGTCTCAAAATGGGGGCAATAAAAACAAAGAGTCTGAAAGGGACACAACCGAGACTATAGAGAAAGCAGCTGAGCAAACCTCGGCAAAGAAACATGCTGAAATTCACTCTACCTCCACTCAGTTGAAAAAACCCCCAGTTATTGATTTAAAAGAAGAATGGGAGCATTTTAATAAGAAGCTCCATACAGAGGAACAAACATCTGAGATACAGACTCCACAACACAAATCAAATCAAGAAATTACAGTGGACAAGGCTGTAGGCACTCAAGATGTGGAGCTCATTCCTGCCACCCCTACATTTGAAACTATTTTGAGAATTGAGGAAATTCCTCCATTAGATGTGTTTTGTAGCCCTACCCACAAAGTTGTCGTCAAAAGGTAGAGGAAGAAAAGAAATTTAGATGTTTCAGCTATTACCACTCCCGATAATGAACCAATGGACATTGTCTAGAAATATTCTCCCATGGACCCATAAAAAACCTTATGAGACTATCGCAATTTGCAGGAACCTATGGCTCAAAAACTATTGATAAAGCAACAGAGGTCCAAATGTTGCTGAGAGAAAATGAACAAAAGATTCTACTATTGGAACAACAATTAAAGTAGGAAAAATCTAACCAACAAGGAGAGTTACAAGCAGCCAAGCTTCAGGGGGAGTTTGAACATATGCAAATACAACATCAAGCCAACCTAGCAGAAAGATATGCGTAGATAAAAGCTATGACAGATAAGTATAAAAACAGTCTGCAAATCGATTAGTTCATAAAAGAAGCACTCAACCTTAACTCCCAACTAATGTAGCAAAAGGAAGTTCTATGCCAGAAAATCTCGCAAATAAGTCCTTATTGCGAGATCAGTGATAAGCTAATAAGCCAAGTCATCGACATGAGGCTTGAGTATGATGAGATCCATAAAAGGATTTCTGACTTTATCACCTGGCAAGAATCAAAAGATGGGAGGAAGGATGATTTGCTAAAACTAGAGAAATCGCATAAAGAAATTTTGTTCATAGACTGGGATTCTCGACTCGAGTAAGTAGAAAGGGCAATGGTGGTCGCATCAACAGCAACAAACAGTATCATTGAAGCCATCAACGAAAATCTACATGGCACCAACCTAGTTGCAGAATCTATAACAAGATTTCTTCCAAATGCCAAACAACTAGAACAATAGTGGAGATAGGTGACAAAGGAAAGGGAGGAGGTGGTAAGACAAATGAGCAAGTTGAAATAAAAAGCATTCTGGCAATTCTTAGTCAAACCATACAGCCAGTGGATGACCTTGCGATGCTTAACTACGTCCACACAAAAAATGGTGCCAGCACTGATGTACACTATATTTACTGGATAGTTGAAATATGCGATCGGCCAAACGACGCAGCTCGGGCCAATGACAAATATTTGCGATCTTAAGGATCAAATGCAAAGGAGTTAGTCACTTTGTTTTATTTCAATTTTAATTTTATTTCGCATAATTTGAGGAAGGTCGTTTAAACATCCTCAACTATTTTTTTGTAATTATCTATTTTAGGACCTATAGTTTAGTATTTAAACCCATCTCATGCAAGATTAAGAGAATTCTTTGGCTAAAATCACATGATAGAATATTTGTCGACGTGTTTTGAACCAACCAGTGTGGTTCATCATCAGGACAAGTTGAAGAATCAGATCTAGAATGTAACGGTTAAATTGACTACCTAACGGCTATATTAGACGAGGAAACGGCTAGTTTGATCGGACACAGGGATAAGGGGGCAAAAGACCAATTTGGCCCCTTATAATCTAAGATGAGAAATTAATCCTTAGTAGTTATATGTATTGTATAAATTTACTTGTAATTTGAGGTTTTTATTAAATTAATTTAATAAAAACCTCAAATTACAAGTAAATTTATACAATACATATAACTACTAAGGATTAATTTCTCATCTTAGATTATAAGGGGCCAAATTGGTCTTTTGCCCCCTTTTCCCTGTGTCCGGTCAAACTAGCCGTTTCCTCGTCTAATATAGTCGTTAGGTAGTCAATTTAGCCGTTACCTGGCCAATAATTATAGCTGATGGAAGTTCTTCTCTAACTATTTAACATGAATTCTAGATCTGTTTCTTCAACTTGTCCTGATGATGAACCACACTGGTTGGTTTGAAACGCATTGACAAATATTCTATCATGTGATTTTAGCTAAAGAATTCTCTTAATCTTGACATGGATCACAGAAGCCTCAATTCAACTATTGAATCCCTCTCATGCATTTAGAGAGGGGTCCAGAAATTTTATCAGAAACATTCTTCAAAACATGCACTTTTGTACCTTTGAGGAGATTCTAACAGAATCATTGGAACATGATCTATTTTCTTTTGAATATATGGCATGCTCTACTGAAATGTACTCTTAGATGATGTTGGATTGATTGGAATTAGGCTGATATTGCTGAAACACATGAGCAAAACTTATCATTTATGGTACTTTTATCTTGTGATTATGTTTTATTTATGTATGAGGCAACAACTTTTCTTCAAATTGTTTTATGTATGAAAGTTTGAATTATGGTTAGCGTTATTGCACTTTTGTATGGTGTTGGCTTTAACTTTATGCTAAATATATGAATGATTCCATATGTGATATATATTTCACAATCGTCTTGGTTAACTATTTATCCAAAATGATTACTGTTAAACGATTTCACTTCTTGTTGTAGTTGAATGATCTTTATTACCAATTTCTATAGGACATTATTGTAGATCACATACTTTACTTTATTCCCAGGCATATTTATAGTTAAATAGTGTTCAAAGTAGGATATATGCATGTTTTTGATAGTTTAGATTAGATTACACTTATCTTAATTGTTCCTTCGTTACATGATATATCACCCCATCAACACTATCAAAATCTCTTTTGGGAAACTGGTCCCATTATCCCAGTCGGAGCCACTACACCAAACGGAAAAAGAGCTGCTAACTAAGGTCTGCACCGGGTGGTTTTCCCCCATGTTGTAGCAAAGATTTTCAAGGCTTCAACACAAATATGTTGGTTGTTGATAACTATTATTTTTGGCATGGGATGGAGTAGAAGAATTTGTGATTATTTTTATTTTAAGAGTTTTGTGAAATTATTTATGTTCAAGATGATGATTGTTGAAAGTTATTGTTTTGGTACATGCAACTAAGTTTCTATATCCATATTTTATTATTATTATTTTCAATCTCATTCATTTTAAATAAATTGATATTTGACCAAGTTTTTTATTAATACATTATTTTCATTTAAAGAATAGATAGTCAAATTGTTACATTTTCACATACTATATCATCAATTGTATGATCCTCCAAAGATGGAAATGGTGTTTTGTTAATGAAATTATATATTTTATTTAACATGTGTATTTATAAGAATAAAATTATAGATACTTAAAGAAAGTTATTTTAGTATATTTACAAAAATATTTCTATATATTTATGAAAAAAGATATTTTGTAAATATATATATATATATATATGAAATTTTACTTCAATAAATTTCTATATAATATAATTCATTTACCAAAAAAAGTGTTTTATAGATATTTATACAATCAAATATCTATATATATATATATATATATATATATATATATATAACTCATCAGATTTAGAGTTGTAAATGCTCTAAATTTTTGTCAATTGCAGATTCCAGAAATATCTAGAAATTTAACAACTAAGACCTCTCCTAAATATCAGATTAATCTCTTATCAATATAAAAATACCCTCCTAATTACATAATTAACCAAATAAACCTCATTACATATTCTTTTAATAAAATTCATAAAAAAAATCCAATATAATTTATGTTAATAAAATTACTATCCTAATTACATAATTAACCAAATAAACCTCATTACATATTCTTTTGATAAAATTCATCAAAAAATCCAATATAATTTATGTTAATTGCTTTAAGAGAAAATAGTAAATGGAAACTAGCAACCTTCCTTTAATAATTAAAAGGCATTAATTTTCTGATGAGAGTGACTAGAATTAAGGACAACCATGCGTGGAAAACTTTATGAGACAAAATAGCTTGAAGTAGCTATCAAAAAAATGACATAAAGCAAACTTAACGTTGGCATGATTGACCTCATTAGTGAGATTCCGGAAATCCTTCTTTAATTAAGAGAAATGATTTTGCTTTTGAATGTGACAAGAATCAATAAGGCGAGAAAACTCTACGAGGCAATTAGCTTGAAATAGCTATGACAAAATAACATGAATGCAAATTAAATTGGAACTTTAACTTAACCAGGAATAAGGTTTCTATAAGGTATTTACAAAATAACATGAATGCAAATTAAACTGGAAATTTAACTTAACCAGGAATAAGGTTTCTATAAGGTATTACAGGATAAATAGGATACATGTTTTATGAGTAAGACTTAAAATTTGGTTAGAATATTATATGGTTTATTTATTTATTTTATTAAAAAAATTGTAATTAGATTAGTTGCATATTTAGATTTTGTAATGATTTTAGATATTTATTTATGTTTTTTTTTCAAAAATACTAATTAATCTAAAAACTTTGAAATTTGAAATTTCATATTAATTGACTTATAGTTAAATTATATCTGATGGTTTATTTCAATTATGTATTTTGATTATGGATTAATAATTTAAATAATTGAGAATATACGGCTTGGAGTATGCGTTAAAACTATTTTTGTTTGGCTAAGAGCTTGTTTTCCTCGGACCTAAGGAAACATGTTAACGACCCAAGACCCAAAGACCTCTAAAAGGAGAGTATGCCCTAAAAATATTTTTGCTTGGCTAAGAGCTCGTTTTCCTCGGACCTAAGGAAAAATGTTAACGACCCAAGACCCAAAGACCTCTAGCAAGAGTGAACGCATGTCCCCTTACAGATCACCAGCGGGCTATTCCAGATGGAGTGGTAAGACCTCTAGTAAAAATGAACGCCTACCCCCTTACGGACAACCAACGAATTATTCCAGATATAATAGTGTTCTTTAAATAACGTGATAAATCAACCTATATTTATAAATAACAACTAGAAATAATTATCCTCACAACTAAACTATAATAAATTTTTCCATTTTAAAGAAAAAGTGAAAAAATAATTTGCTTTTATATCTGCCAAACTCAATTCCATAAATACACTATATTATTAGCTCTCATGACAGATTTTCTACATGGCTTTTAAGGCCAACATTCCTGTGATAGCCACCCTCTATTTAATAGAAATTTCCGTATCCTACTTTGACAATTTTGTTGTTTCCAAATTTGAAAGGTCGACAAAGTTCGACAATCAGATCGTATAAGATTTTATTCAATATTTTGAAATGTCGGTTGCGTAGTACACCACTCCAACTTTTCACCTCACCGTTTTAATTTATTTTCCCAGGAGTGGATAATCTTTATTGTTTTCGCTACTTTCGTGGGACCTGGTCGGCAATAATGACACGTTTCCATTATTTATATTTTAACATCAATTTTATAAAGGAAAGTGTTTTAATAAAAAACTATATGTATTTATGGTTTATATTTTAATATTAATTTTTATAGAAAAATGAGTGTTTTTAATAGTGGAAAAATTTATTATAATTTAGTTATCAAATTAACAATGAGTAAAGTTATTTGTAATTATTAATGTAATTTGACTCGTTAATGTTATTTAAAGAAAACCATATCATTTAGAATGATTTATTGGTAGTCCATAAGAAAGCAAATTTTCACTTAATAAATAAAAAGACTAAATCTTAACCAAACAAAAACAATATTAAAAGAGATAAGTATTTCTCATAACAAATAATAAACATTATATAGTAAATTAATAATTTGTTAATAAAAATAATGAAATATTTAAAATAGAATGAAAAACCATTAAATTCATTATTAACTTATTATATATTATTTATTATTAGAAACACTACCCTAAATCTAAGTCTCAAACATAATTACCAGTTAGAGATTTTGTTAGATATTCAAATTTAATTCTTATAAATTGTGGAATTTTTTTGACATAATTTTAAGAATTGTGTAATGCTTTTCAGGCATGTAATGACATAACTACGAACTTTGAACAAAAATCTCTATACTTCAGTCAAGACAGTTGAGTGCAGTCATATAAATATGGAGACATATATCAGGGTAAAATTGAGTTTCCATAGAGGGATTAAAAATAAATAAAATGCAAAATCAGAAGTATGCATTATATGTATTTTAGGTATGAGGTTGTGGGTTTATTTTAATGGTAAATTTGAACATTAGAGTTATGTATTAAGGTCAATGTGAAACAAAGTTGTAATTTTATATTTTATAATTAAAATTTGAAATATAATAATTTTTTTTATTAAAATATAATCAATATTAATTTATTAGAAAATTAATGTTTAATATTATATTTATTTTTTATATGTTAAGTTTTTCTAGCACAATTTATTGAGGATGGGCCTAGTTAGCAAGGTGACTCATGATCAAACTTCATGACCTAGGATTTTAGTAAGGTGACCCAGGATCAGGATCAAACTTTAAGGGAGTGATTGTGCCCTTTGCTAGAGAGATGAGACATGCTCAAAAATAGAGTGAGCTAAGGGTTGGTTTGACCCACGTCTGGTGTGATCCTAGGGCTTTAACGCAATGACTTTGCCCACTTAGATACCTCTGGGTCCTCGAGTGACTTTGACGACTTAGATGCCTCTCCTTAACCCACAAGGAAAAACAACTTAACAAACAAATATATATGTGTGTGTGTGTGTGTGTGTCTATATATATATATATATATATATATATATATATATATATATATATAGTTCATTATCTATTATGATGATAATGGTGGTGGTTCACGTCCACTGAGACCAAACTTTGGTCTATCAGACCTAGAGAAACGAATTATTTAGTTTGATTTAAGATTTTATTCCTATGCTCATTATTTACTTTACATTAAATTTATTATTTTTATATAATATCTTATTTTAAATTAAAAAGCATAATTAAAAATAATAAAATTTTACATATATATTAATATTTATTAAAAAACATAGTATATATAAAATTTAAACTATGGAGTGGGAAAGTCATTTTTAGTTGAAAATAATTAATATTATTTTGTATTAATGGAGAAATGGTTACACAAGTTGTAATGTATCTCCTTAGTTTAGGATTTGTTCCTAGAGTTTAGGAGTTTGGTTGCAACTTCCAGATTTCTACAATGTACTTAATGATGTAATTGCTCATTTGATGGAAGGAGAGTGCACAGAGAGAGTTCTCTTTGTTTGAGTGCAGTTTCCAGGTGCAATACTCACCTGTGAGCTGTGACTCCTTCTTTTTCAATTCAAGTCTGATTTTTATCTTGGTATCAGAGCACAGAGTAGGGATAGCCTTAATTTTTTTTTAGGATGCATCATTGATTATAGAACTGTAGTGGCGGTGGAGTGTACAGAAGCATTCGTAGAATCAGGTGGACTGCAGTAACACCTGAAGACAGGTCTCAAATGGCTGATCATCTCTGAGCGGAAAATAGGGTTGGCGCGGTTTTGTCGCGAACAGTCGCACCATTTTTGAGCAGAACGAAGGGTTGGTGTTGTTTATTAAGGAACAGTCGCGCCATTTGGTGTGGTTTTGAGAGAGATAGTAGCGCCAGCGTGCCAGAAAGTGCTATTGGCGCGGAAAATCAAGCGTTAATCGCGCCAATTTCGTAGGACGCGTCGGTTTTGTTTTTGGCATGGGTATTTCACTGTCGAGAAGCGCCAACCTCTTTTTTTTGTTGAAAATATGCAATTTTTGCAGATCGACCTTGCCCGGTGGTGGCACCTTGAAATTTCAAATTTGTTCGGTGGTAGCAGATCGGAGTTGCCCGTGGGTGGTGCATTGAAGTTCCTAATCTACTCGGTGGCAGCAGATCGGAGTTGCCTGGTGGTGGCGCATTGGAGTTCCTGATCTACTCGGTGGCAACAGATTGGATTTGCCCGGTGGTGGCGCATTGGAGTTCCTGATCTGTTCGGTGGTAGCAGATCGGATTTGCCCAGTGGTGGTGCATTGGAGTTCCTGATCTGTTCGGTGGCAGCAGATCGGACTTGCCTGGTGGTGGCGCATTGGAGTTCCTGATCTGTTCGGTGGTAGCAGATCAGATTTTCCCGGTGGTGGCGCATTGGAGTTCCTGATCTGTTCGGTGGTAGCATATCGGATTTGCCCGGTGGTGGCACATTGGAGTTCCTGATCTCTTTGGTGGCAAAAGATCGAACTTGCCCGGTGGTGGCTCATTGAAGACTTATTCATCAGAGGATCAAAAAATTTATCAGTCCAATATGAATAACAGTGATGAGTACTCTCTTAAGCTAGAAAAGACGTGGTTTATTATCAGGCCAGTAGATTATTTGCTCAGGGAGTAGCGGCTGCTATTTATTTTGATAGGAATCGCCATCGCATCGAATTTCTTTATCCTTCAGCTTGGTTTTCTGGCTTCTAATGTTAATGAAAATGGAAGGTTTGTGCCCGACAAACCTCATCGGGTTGTTTATGAGACTCCTGTTTCTCATTTTGCTTAGTATCATTCGGGTTCGATGGTGAATTCAGAGGCTAAAGTTCCCCTAGGTTTGAAGAGAAAGTCCCTACGAGTTGTCGTGATGGGTGGAGCTGGCTTTGTTGGCAGTCATCTACTTGATAGGCTCATGGCAAGAGGTGATAGTGTTATTGTTGTCGACAATTTCTTCACAGGAAGGAAGGAGAATGATTTGCATCATTTTGGCAATCCGAGGTTTGAATGGATAAGGCATGATGTTGTGGAACCCATATTGTTGGAGGTTGATCAAATCTAACATTTGGCTTGCCACGCTTCCCCTGTGCATTACAAACACAATCCTGTGAAGACTATCAAAACTAATGATGTGGGAATCTTGAACATACTCAGACTTGCCAAGCGTGTTGGGGCACATTTTCTGCTTACAAGTACTAGTGAGGTTTATGGAGATCCTCTTGAACATCCTCAAACTGAAGCTTACTGGGGCAATGTTAATCCCATCGGAGTCCACAGTTGCTATGATGAGGGTAAGAGAACAGCCGAAACTCTGACTATGGGAGCAAATGTTGAGGTTCGGATTGCTCGAATTTTCAATACATACGGTCTGCGAATGTGCCTTGATGATGGTCGGGTTGCAAGTAATTTTGTTGCTCAGGCTTTGCGCAAGGAGCCTTTGACAGTCTATGGAAATGGGAAACAGACACGGAGCTTCCAGTTCGTTTCTGATCTGGTTGAAGGCCTTATGCAACTTATGGAGGGCGAACATGTTGGTCCTTTCAATCTTGGGAATCCTGGGGAATTTACAATGTTAGAACTAGAACAGGTTGAAGAAGGAAAGGATGACTCTAACAGTGATTGGGACATTCCATTGCTAATGGAAGAAAACAGTGAGGAAGATGAAGAGCATGAGCAGAAACAAGAAGAAGGAGTAACAGGAAATGTAATCAATAATGCAAGCCCAGAAAAGGCTGAAATAGACAGATTTGAGGTAAGTCCCCTACCAAGGAGATCAAGTAGGAATACTCGATTACCTTCTAAATTGAAAGACTGTGCATTAATGTCAAAGTTTTTAAACATTGTAGAACCTGCAAATTATGAGGAAGCAAGTAAATATGATGCATGGAGGGTTGCAATGTATGAGGAAATAGAATCAATAAACAGAAACCATACTTGGGATTTGGTTGAATTGCCTGAAGGTAAAACCCCCATAGGATGCAAATGGCTATATAAACAAAAAATAAATGCAGATGGGAGTATAGAGAAACTTAAAGCTAGACTGGTAGCAAAGGGTTACTCACAGCAAGAGGGAATAGATTTCGATGACACCTTTGCCCCTGTAGCCAAATTAAACACCATTAGAATACTAATTTCCTTAGCAACAAAACACAAATGACAGCTACACCAGCTAGATGTTAAGTCTGCATTTCTGAATGGTGACTTGAAGGAAGAAATTTATTTAGTACAGCCTGAAGGTTTTGTGAGAAATGGGCGGGAACATCTTGTGTGTAAATTGAAAAAGGTATTTTATGGTTTAAAACAGGCACCCAGGTCATGGTATGAGAAAATTGACTCATTTTTTGTACAGCATGGCTTTCATAGGAGCTTGAATGATCCAAATCTGTATACCAAGTTTAATAAACAGAGGCAAATTATTTTGATTTCTTTGTATGTAGATGATATGATCATAACAGGGAATGCTAACAATCTGATCAAAGAAATCAGATGTCACAAGTGTATGAGATGGAAAGACTCTGGACAAACCTTTCTTACTCAAGGGAAGTATGCCAGAAGCTTGCTGGAAAGGCTCAGAATAGAGCAGTGCAGATCAGCAGCAACACCATTACAGCAGAACTTAAAGTTGAGCAGTGACGACGGTACTAAAGAGGTGGATGCAACCATGTACAGACAACTAGTTGGCAGTTTGATATATCTGACTACAACTAGACCAGATTTGGCATATTCTGTTAATGTGTTGAGCTAGTTCATGTCAAAACCACTCGAAAGTCACTGGGTCGCAGCAAAAAGTGTGTTGAGGTATCTTAGTGGTACTAGTAATTATGGCATTTTGTACACTGACACTTCTGATGTTATTCTAGCAGGTTTTTCAGATTCCGATTGGGCAGGTAACTTGGATGATCGAAGATCTATCACAAGTTACGCATTCAGCATTGGATCCGGGGTCATAGCATGGAGCAGCAAAAAGCAGAGCACTGTAGCTCTACTTCATCGAGAGAAACTATTGTCAAAAGAGATATGTGTTGAATATTGTAAAACTTGTGATAACATGGCTGATATTTTTACTAAGCCTCTTGGGCGTGTAAAGTTTGAATTGTTTAGAGGGATGGTAAGAGTTCAGGATAATCCTTTCTCCATTAAGGGGGGGAGTTGAAAATAATTAATATTATTTTGTATTAATGGAGAAATGGTTACACAAGTTGTAATGTATCTCCTTAGTTTAGGATTTGTTCCTAGAGTTTAGGAGTTTGGTTGCAACTTCGAGATTTCTACAATGTACTTAATGATGTAATTGCTCATTTGATGGAAAGAGAGTGTACGGAGAGAGTTCTCTTTGTTTGAGTGCAGTCTCCAGGTGCAGTACTCACCTGTGAGCTATAACTCCTCCTTTTCAATTCAAGTCTCATTTTTATCTTTTTTTTTTCGTACAAAGATAGCATATTATATTTATAATTTATACAAAAATATCATAAATTAAATTAGATTTATAATTTATAATTTAATTATATTTAAATTATTATTTTATTATAAAATTAGTTTTAAAGAAAATATATTTATTCTATATTTATAACTTATAATCTAAATACATTTTTTATAAATAAAAAATTTATAATCTAATTTTTTTTTTTTTTATAAATAAAAAATTTAAATTAAATTATTACCAAACTAATTTTAAGAAAAAATAAATTAAACTAAATTTTTAATGGTTTTGAGGTAATATAGAGTTTGGGCTCTACTAAATTTTAAATAAAGAAAAATCACATTATAACCCAAAAAATACATATTATAATAATGATAATGGGTAGATTAAATCTATTGATAATTAAGTGTAAAATTGATAATTTATTTTGATTGCAGATTTAGGATTGAGGCAAAATCTGATAATCAGGAGAAAATTTTAATGAACTTATTTTAGATTTCAGATTCCAGAAGATCTCAAAATTAGATGGGTATCAGTGGGCTTCATTTTTGCCTTATCTAAATTGTAAATTCAGAAAATATAGCAGAATTAGATGGACGGCAATAAGATTACTTGTTTGACTTCATGATTGTTTATCAAAAATATTTCCAAAATTTACAATCCAAATAAAAACTAGATTAATTATTTGACCTCATTACTATCCATAAAAAAAAAATTATTTCTCAAATTTACCATCAAAATAAAAACCTTATAAATCTAAAGCTTTTAATATCCAAAAGTCTAAATGCCTCAATCAGAGTGCAAATTCAAGGCTTGTGTTAGATACCCAAAAGCCTAGATGCCTCAACCAAAGTGCAAATTCAGCGCTTTTGATAAAGTCACAAGGCTGAATGAGATGGGAGGGTAACAAATTCTATTATGTTTTTTGTTTTGCATTTTCTTTAGCATTACCAGCATGCACACCCTAAAGCAAAACATGGAGGGATGGTATTCTTAAAGCAAATAATGACAGAAGAACATGAAGGGACGGGATTTCTTAATTCGCACCTTTGTGTAGAAAGCAAGGCAGCACAGGAACTTCATTCCGTTGAACAGAAGACGAAAGAGATACCAGTAGCTGTGTGACCAGGAAAGCAGAATTTCCTCCCTCCTGTGCGGTAAAATCTGAGAAAACCTCTGGAAAAATGGGAAATGACTACACAGAGACAATCTGCCACACAAGATAAATGTCCCAAACCATGTAGATAAAAGCCACAGAGACAACTTCATCAGACCCACAGCTGCATGCATTAAGCGTTCGGATATATATCCTGCAAGCTGTTTTAAAAAACAACTGAATTAAAAAAAACCCAAAAATTTGAATGCCAAACTTTAATATATACACTATAATAATTTCACTTCATGTTAGATTTTAAGTTTCTGTGGTAGTTTTTTGCAGTGGTATGATCCAGATTATCCACAGTTTCATGTTCATTCCGTCATCCACAGTTTCATGTTCATTCCGTCTATTATTTTTTCAACTTGATGGATGAAAATTTGAACTCTGAATTTCATAATTTATACACGGACTATCAATTAAACTTCCCAACCAGCTAATCTCAGCTCAATTATCCTCTCTTTGGGTTTAAGTATTTTTTTGTTTTACAACAGTTAGATCTATTCCTAAATCTATCTAACATGCCCATGGATGGATTGGAGCATGAAGGAAGTAGTTTTATCTAATTACTTTAACTCACCAGAAAAAAAGGGTATCCTTGCAGATTTCTGGATTATCCTAAATCTATCTAACATGCCCATGGATGGATTGGAGCATGAAGGAAGTAGTTTTATCTAATTACTTTAACTCACCAGAAAAAAGGGTATCCTTGCAGATTTCTGGATTATCTTGAAATCTGACAGGAGGAAAGAAGTTAACTGTTTGACCCCTTTCTTGACTGGAGGAAAAAAGTTAATTGTTTGAACTTTTTTTTCTCACTATCAGATTCTTAGATATTTCAAAATTTACAGTAGTTCAAAACCAGAAAAGAAGCACTTGAATTTCAAATCCATTTTTTTGCATAATGGGTACAGTTTTCTTTATCCAAGCTTAGATTCATAGATATCTTTTGTATGCAGTGAATTTACTTCAGGTAGATTGCAATTCATTGTCGAATCTAATCTACAATATAATGATTCATTTATTGGTTTTTAATTGTGTTTATTGAATATAGAAAGACAATAAATCAATCATTGAGTTATTGCATTTATGGAACTACAATAAATATTTTACATAGTCAAGAATAATAGAGAAAGACAATAAACCAATTATTGAGTTTATAAGGAAACTCCTATTTCTTAGACTATAGAAAAGTAAATGCTGGCTGACATGCCAGGCATTTACCTTTCGCCCTCTCTCACAGCACGAGAATCGAGATAGCAACATGGAGATAGAGGGCTAAACGTAAATGCTTAGCATGTCAGCCAGCATTTACTTTTCTATAGTCTACCAAATAGGCACCGCGGATTTATAACATTAGATGAATAAAAATTATTATTAAGTTTATAACATTAGATGAATAAATATCTTACATGTTCAGGAATTCCAGCAGAAGATGCAGAATTTCTATAAAAGGATCGAAGTTCATCATTTTCCTGCGCATTATTACCGTTTGAGATTCCATCCAAATCCAGCGAAGGCACAAGAGTATCACAGAGAGCAGTCAAAGCTTCCATCTGAGATTCTGAAAACATGCTGTTCTTGTAATTAGGTCTGCCACCTCTGAGGAGATCATGGACACCGGTGTCTGACTGACTCAAGTCCACTGCTACATCTTCCGAATTTCCCTCGTCAGTTTTCCCGTTGAGATCCATTAGAATCCACTGGAACTGATAATCATTAACAGGTCGCTTAGAGTTGCAGGAAGTTGTTGGTATGGATCAAACACAGAGGGAGCACAAAGAATTTATGGAGGGCAGAAGGCATGAACTTTAATTAATTTCCTTGAAAGTTATCACAAGACCTTCGTGAACAACCCAACTGGAGCATTACAACAGGTAGCTTGTCTATCACATCAATATCTCACTTTCTCTACGGTTTTCCATGGCATCCATCATGTGTTTCTCACTTTTTAACGAATAATACTGTTTTGACTTCATGCTTGTATGCAGAAATTTTAGCTTTCCTTCCCTCTCTGTCCACGTAGAAGTCCTTTTGTTGTGCCTTTTTTTTATGAAGCTAAATTTATTTCAAATATTCAACTAAGTTAAATTTATATTGAAAAATATAATTTAAATGATGAATTTTTTTTGGAATTAAAATTTAAACTAAATTTGTCACCTTATTGTTGTATTAATTATAATTATTTCATAAATGTTAACAAAAAATCAATTATAAAATCACTATTTTATAAATGTTACTACAAAGCCAATTACAACATGTCATGTTTATTACACTAAATATAACTATTTAGTAAATACTACCAAAGGGTCAATTGCAACATAACTATTTCATAAATGTTACTAAAATGCTAATTACAACATATCTATTTAGTAAATGCTACCAAAGGACCAATTGCAACATAACTATTTCATAAATGTTACCAAAATGCCAATTACAACATAATTATTTAGTAAATGCTACCAAAAGGCCAATTGCAACATAACTATTTCATAAATACTACCAAAATACCAATTACAATATAACTATTTAATAGATGCTACCAACAAACCAATTACAACATAACTATTTCATAAATACTACCAAAATATCAACTACAACATAATAAATACAACCAAAAAAAATCAATTGCAATATAATCATTTCATAAATGCTACCAAAATCACAATTACAACATGTCCCCTAAAAGTTAAACCTAACAACTAAGAAAATTAAACCATTTAATATGAAGTGGGCTTTGTCTACTTATATGCACATGCAACTACATATAAGACCACTACTCTTACTTTTGGCCATTAAATCTAGCCCTTTCAAAATAATATGCTCACAAATATAATGAAATTTAATAAATAATTTCAAAAAAATCAACCAGATTAAAGTAAACCTTCTTGATGTGACATACACCCCTTGCTGTCACTTTTTTAATTGATTTATTCATTTACTTCGATCCCATCGTTCATGTGTTTTGTGCATGATGGGTTTTTCTTCGCATGAGGATTTCCTTAAAGCTATGCCCTTCAATAGTGGAAAAGTTATGCCCAACTAGTTTCAGTTGTGTTTTCTAATGGCCATGGATATCTCCACATTAGTTCAGTTAAAGCAGCAACATATTATGTTTACCTTTTCCACCCATACGACGTATTTTTCATTACTTTTAATATATATATATATATATAAAAGAATGATATTAGAAAATATCTATATATAATGTAGATTAGTTTTAGTTTTTAATGAGGGTTGAGGAATTAAATTTTTTAATATTTATTTTTTAATTTTTTCACTCGATAAATTTGTGTTTAAAATGGATTTAGATTTATTTATAAATGATTATACAAAATTTATAAATGATTAATATTATGTATATGTTTAATATAATGATTTGAAATTTATTTACTTGAATTAATTGATTGAAAGTATAGAGAGGATTAATGACAATATATTTTTATTAAAGTGTCATACTTTATAAATAATCAACATTATGCATATGTCTAATATCAAATTTGGATGGTGCTTGGAGGAGCAACTCGGGAAACCCTAGCCACCATTAAATCCTAGTTTGGGCCATCCAATCCGGTTGTAATGGTGTTTATGTTGGATTTTGTGTTGTGTTTTCACCTGGTCTGAAGCCATTGCCACCATCACCTTGTTGGTGTGTATCCTACTTGGATCGTTGTCTGGGTTTTTGGTGATTTTTTTTTATGTTGCAGACGATGTCGCCTCTTTTGTGCCTGACATTTCAGATGGCCTGCCTATTCCTGGCGTTGTCTGTCGTTGTAGTCGTCTCATTCTGAGTAGCTTGTGTATAAATTTTGTGGGTTATCAACGAGTGCAATTTTTTGTTGTTTGCCATGAAGTTGTTTCAATGCTTTAGATGTCGCCACATCACTTTATATGCCTGTTTTGTGCTTGTTTTTTCATTGCTCGTGGTTTGGCCGATAGGCTTGCTTGCTAGTGTCCCATGTATGGATTCTAGAGTTGTCCTATTGTGCGTATGCGGGTTTTTTTATGCCTTATATGACGATTTTCCTTTATTATAATTGTACAGGGGAACATCAAATCGATAGTTTTTTTTGGAGGGTTTGGATTCTTTGTTTTGCTACAGATACCTCTATGTATCTATTTTTCTCTCATAGATGGTTGAACTTAAATGGTTTTTCTTTTGATATATCCCTGTTGTGCAGGCAATTAATATTTCTCCCTCTGAGCTAGAGCTTTCTGGATGATACATGCTCTATTTTCTTATCCTCTAGGGATAAAAATGTAAAGTTGTTAATAGGGTTTTTCAAGAATATACTTTTGTAGTGTATATGCAAAATGTAACTTCATCAGTTTATTATGAATGAAATTACAAATGTTTTCTCCATAAAAAAATTCCAAGATAAATTTATTCACTTGAAATTTACTCACTTTCCTCAACATGTTGAAAAATAGGTTGAAATTATAGAGAGTAATATCGAGAAAGATCAATGCCAATCTATCTTCTTTAGTTTTTCATATAGTAACACAACTTGTAGATAATCAATATTATGCATATGTATATATTTGAGATGAATATGATCACTTTAAATTTAGAACATAGATAGTATAATTCATAAGTATACTTCAAGAGATAAATGACAAATAAGTTGAAAATAAATAGAGTAACACAATGATAAAATATGTAAAGTAAAATCAATACATATACACTAAAACCAATTTATTGATTTCAATGTAAATATCAATTTCCAATTACGTCAATTTTAGTATACATGTAACTTTACATATACATAATTATTAATTTCAATGAGCATGCAAATTTCAATTTCTATTCAATGTCAACTTTTTACATGGAAAAGTGAAATACAACTATGTTTTATTCCACATAGCCAAAGAAATAAAATTAATATTATATTAAAGAAATAAACAAAAGTAAGTGAATAAAAAATATTAATGCGGTAAACACTTTTTTTAGAAGTATAAAAAATATAGTATTTATATTTTTTAATATATGTAATATACAATTATTTTATATAAATTGGGGAAAATTTGATTACTTAAATATTTTTAAATTTTAGATTTTTAATTAAAATAATTTAAATTTATATTAATATCCTAATCATTTATCACTAATCTAATTACTTTTAATTGTTAGTTAAGCTTAACTTGGTCTCATGTATCTATTAGATGAATGTATGTTTCTTTAATAAATTGGAAATAATGCTTATATTAATATATAGGTGGATTTGGTTTGTTGGTTGGTTGGTTGATATATTTTCTCAACAAGCAATCTCCTTGTTCAGAATTGGTTGGATATTATAAGCACTATATATGTGGGATGTAATTTGGTTTTGAATGTAAGATATTGTTAGGTCCATATAGTACTATTGATTCCCTCATTACTATTGTCATTGTAACCCCTTATTGTTATTGTTGTGCCCTTTTTGTCCCCATATTGTTATTATTGTGCCCCATATTAGTCCACTATTATTATTGTTATGAACTTATATTATTATTGTTATGGCAGCTTTGATTATATTGTGACCCATTAGACTCCTATATATAGAAAGGAGGTTTTGTCATTTGAACAATACAAGAATTATTCATTTGTGTAATGTAAAGGAGTTCCCCCCTCGAAGAGGTTTATTTTGAAGTCGTTGATCTATCTTTTCTTCTATTTTGTGAGTTGGTTGGATAACATTTAGTATCAGAGCTCGATATTGAATCTATTGTATCTCTGTAATTTTGGATTTCTAAGGTCAGGCATGTGGCACTTCGTACAAAAGGAGGTTTCCCCCTCGAAGAGGCTTATTTTGAAGTCGTTGATCTATCTTTTCTTCTATTTTGTGAGTTGGTTGGATAACATTTGGTATCAGAGCTCGATATTGAATCTATTGTATCTCTGTAATTTTGGATTTCTAAGGTCAGGCATGTGGCACTTCGTACAAGTTTTCTCTACTGAACCAATCTATAATCAGGTCATTGTGGGAGATTGAGCATAACACTTTCTTGGAAAATCCAATCTTGATAAGACTTGTGGCATTGGAAAGAGGACTCAAAAGGAATTTTTTTGGGATGACCTTAAATCTGATATTCAAAAGTTTGTGGCAGAATGTTTGGTTTGCCAACAAAATAAAGTTGAGATAATTAAGACCCCGAGTGTGTTACAGCCTTTATCCATTCCAAGTGAATTTTGGGAGGAGTGTTCAATGGATTTTATGACAGGTTTACCCAAGTCCGAAGGAAAGAGTGTCATCATGGTGGTAGTTGATAAACTTACCAAGTATGCACATTTTTGCACATTATCTCATCCATTTAAAGCCAATACAGTTGCTATTGCATTTATGGAAACAATTCAAAAGCTACATGGAAACCCAAAGATTATTATAAGCAACAGAGATCCCATTTTCACTGGAAATTTTTGGACTGAACTATTTTCTTGTCTAGGTACTCAGTTAGCTCATAACTCATCTTATCATCTTCAATCTGATGGGAAAACTAAGATAGTGAAAAAATGTTTGGAAGGATATGTTCGTTTCTTTGTATCTGATAAACAAACACAATGGGTCAAGTGGTTTTCTCTGGCTGATTGGTGGTATAACACCTCCTTTCATACTGCAGCAAAAATGACCTCATTTATGGTACTTTATGGATATCATCCACCATGCATCAAAACATATTTAAGAGAAAATTCTAAGGTTCAACCAATGGAAGATCACATCAAGCATCAAAAATAGGTTCTCCAACTCTTAAAGGATAACCTCACTTTGGCGCAGCATAGAATGAAACAACATGCAAATCAACATTGCAGCAAAATAAGTTTTGATGTAGGCGACTGGGTATTTCTACGACTACAACCATACAAACAAATGTCCCTCAAGCAAGCTAAGAAGCATAATAAATTATCACTAAAGTATTATGGTTCGTACAAGGTGTTGCAAAAGATTGGTACTATGGAATACAAATTGGAGCTTCCTGCATCTTCCCGAGTGCACCCAATTTTCCATGTTTCATGCTTAGATAAGGTTATATGTGACAAGCGCTCAGGTCGAAAAAGATTGCCAGAACTTGACGAGGAAGGAAAAATCATATTGGAACCTTAAGTAGTCACAGAAACAATAACTCTACAACTACGAAATTGATCAATTTCAGAGTATCTCATCAAGTGGAAGAACCTACTCATTGAAGATTCCACATGGGAGGATGATAATTTTATACATAAGCATCCAAAACTACTCAAGCGTTGAGGAAAACACTTTTTTGAAGGAGAGGGATATGTTAGGTCCTTATAATACTAGTGATTCCCCCATTACTATTTTCATTGTAGCCCCTTATTGTTATTGGTGTGCACCTGTTGTCTCCATATTGTTATTATTGTGCCCCATACAATCCCACTATTGTTATTGTTATGCCCTTATGTTATTATTGTTGTGTCGAATCTCATTTATTGTGACCGCTTAGACTCCTATATACAGAAAGGAGGTTTTGTCATTTGAATAATCCAATAATTGTTCATTTGTGTAATGTAAAGGAGGCTTCCCCCTCGAAGAGGCTTATTTTGAAGTCGTTGATCTATATTTTCTTCTATTTTGTGAGCTGGTTGCATAACAGATACAAATATTATTGTGTGTGAAATTTGTCTCCTATGTCTTTTCCTCAAATTTTTATGTTGGTATCAGAGCCCATATGGGTTTGACTCCCTCCAGGGAGAGCCTGCGAATATGGAAATTTAAGGATTGAATTCCTATTATATACATAGATTAGTATATGTGTGTGAGAGTAGTATGTTTGTGTTGTGCTTTTTGAGTGCTGTGAATATCGTGGATCTGTGTGTAGAGATAGTTGAGTTTCAGAAGTTTGGTCCATGGTTTCTACAGAGGTGGGGCATTGTTATACCCACATAGTCTAGTGTTTTTTCCTCACTTCTCCATGTTATCACTTGAGCGATTTGAATCCTTGTCTTCCTTTGATTCTTTAGCATTTCGATTATAAGATGATCGATGTGAGTGAGGCATCTAGGAAGGTAAAACATACGTAATATTTTGTAGAGGAAATATTGGCCTGACCTGGTTATGGCCATCACCATACCTTTCTTCCAGCAATTGACAGTGATCAATGTCATATATTTTATGATCCCAATCATTTTCAGACGATCAATTTTGGCTCCAATGCTTCTTTATTCTCCGTTGTGATTACTAGGGTCGTGAATCAGTCTATTCCCTTCTATTTATCTGATATAGAACCTCCAAAATTGAGAGGAAGACTCAACATGTGCTTTCAGTTGTTCATCACTATTGGGATTTTAGTAGCCATCTACATCAACTATGACACCCAAAAAATTGTGAATTGGGGATGGCACGTATCATTGGTTTTGGAAGTTATTATAACACTCATTATAATGGTGGGATCAATTTTCCTTCAAGACACACCCAACAATATGATAGCGAGAGGCAATTGCGAGAAAGCCTAGGCTATGCTAGAAAAGATTTGAGGGACGTCCATTTTTCAAGAGGATTTTTTTTTGCTAGAAAAATATGGGATTCACACTATTGATTTTTGGGTTGTGGCAACATCTTGGAAAATGGATTACACTCTGCATAGATCACGCTCAACGACTAAGACCGAGATAGGGAACTGAGAGAGAGAGTGTGGATCTATGAATGACTGTAAAATTTCGAGTCGTTGCTCTCTTCAAAGCTCTGACCTTGAAAAGGCCGCGAGAAGGGCTTGCAATGACTATTCTTAGAATTTCGATGAAAGGATTTCCTTTGACATCATCACAATATACTAATTGAAATTTTATGACCTATGAATGTAAAGGTTAATGGAATAAGATTGAAGGAACCCAGGTTGATGTAATAGAAATGAAATATGTGTTTTTTTGTTTTCAGGATTCGGAGAGTGTAGAATTTCAAGAATCTTTTTAGAGATATTTTTATTTCTTTAATATTTGTAAAAAGTGCAGAACTAATTAATGAATAGAGGAACATAATGCAAGTTAGTGGTTCTCAACATTCTTCAATGTCAAGAGAAAATATCGAGAATTGATTATGTGAATTTTTTATATGCTGATGGGTCTTGTTGTACTATAGGCTTCAACAACATCAATTACATGTTATTTTTTATGAGATCCATGTGTGTGAGATAGGTCAAGTTATTTGATCAACTTTTGAACACATTCAATATCTAGACCACCATCCTAGGAATTGATGGATAGTTAGAAGTGAAATCTCCAATAGATGGAGGTAGGTCCATAGAGTGGTTCATTACTTGACAACTCTTATCGCAAAATCACCGATGAGCTGAGTATTTCAATATTGTTGATATTATAAGTTAGTCAATAATGGTCAGAGACAATTATGTTTTAAATAGAGGTCAAGTGGTAGCCCAAGTGGTGGTAAAGAAAGACCATTGTCTACAATATTCTAGAGTGGATGTAATTATTGAAGAAGACCATATTAGACATATGTGATTTAAATGTAGATTGTGAGTTATTTAATAATGTAAGAATTAAAGGGTGACTTGGAAATAACACTTACATTAGTATACATGTAGATTTGGTTTTTTGGTTGGTTGGTTTGTTGAGATATTTTCTCAACAAGAAATCTCCTCGTTTAGAATACGTTAGATCTCATAAGAACTATATATGTGGGATATAATTTTCTTTTGAATGTAAGATACAAATATTATTGTGTGTGAAATTTGCCTCCTATCTCTGATCCTCAAATTTTTATGTTAATATGAATTAGTTGCATTATACTTTGATTGCCATGATATGTTCCATATATAGAGTGATTTTGTGGTTCATATTCTCCTCGATATTGATGGTTATTGATCTATGGCATAACACCTAATTTATCTATGATATTTATTTAAATAGCATGGATGGCCATGGTTGATGATCAATTGTGAGAAGTCTCTTATGTAATTTTTTTTGCATTAATAAATTCTCCTTAAGTGGCCATGTTGGATGGGTATGTGTATTTTTCCTGCTTAGAGGGTTTTAAATTCATAAAATCATTCGCATTATGATCTTTAATATAGTTTTGTGAGGGGTTACTGAAGTTGTTAATCTTGGGACCTGTATGGAATACTTTGTTTTCCAAAACATGTTATCAAAGACTTCTTGAAGAACTTCTCCTATTATTGATTGAGATCTTTAGACTGTGTTGCCACATTTATGAGATCTTCTATTTCTATATAGTTTTTATCCAAACAAACTATTCCATTATGTTTATAATGTAATTTTTAGTTGAGAAAACCTTTCCATTCATTCGGAAATGTGTCTACTTTCCCAAGATACATTTTTTTTGTTTTGTTTTGTTTTTTTTTTGTTTGTTTTTTTTTTTTTTTTTATCTTTTAATTTTTTAATTGTATAATTTTTTTTTTATTATTTATTTAATTTAATTTATTATTTTATCTTTTATTTTTTATTTTTTTCCATTTCAGATGTATATAGCTTGAATACACCTTTTTCTAATTTCTTTTATAGAGTCCACTTTTCAATTTTTTGTTTATACTCTACTTTTTTGGGTCTGTGCATATTCTTTTCCCTATGCTCCATGTGATCTAAGAAACATAATAAAAAGTGTTTTCTTGAATATGTATGCTCTTTTTCGTGTACACTGTGATATTGACAAATCATAAATATAGAGAAAACTTGCATTTTATCAGTGAGATAATAGAGTTCTAATCCCATTGTTATTTGAGTTTTTGGAATTTTATTTCAATCTGTTGTTTTTTTTGGATGAGCACCTTTTCTTTGTAAGGACACAGTTTGAGGAAGAGCTCCAACAACAACACCCCCATCCTCCTTCAATATTATTGTTATGTTTTTACACTAGCAATTGGTTAAAAACTACTATATTTAGTAAGATATCTTGAATCCAAATATATTTTTAAGTTGCTTTTATAAAAAAATCATGTAAACTTAAGTTATTTCATAACTTTATTGTAATATAAAAGTGAATCACTATAAAATAAATTTAAACTTTCTTTTTAGTTATATTTTACATGCAATTCTCAAAAGTATCTGCGTTGGAAGAATGATTCCCACTTGTTTTATGAAAGTGGGTCATTTCATAAAGTCATTTATTGTAAATATCAACTTATAGGAAAATCTAGTGAGAAATTTTTATTTTTATTTTTTAATTTTCAGTAACATCTATCGTCATGTGGGTAAACTTCTACATGTCACTTGGTTCTTTCTTATCATTAATACATTTTTTTAAAGGAAATAACTTTCACATACAAGTTCCTTTTCTAGTGCCATTTTTTAATTGTGTTTTTTTTTAGGTTTTTCCATAGATAGTTAGTTTCATCTTTAAAACCATTAATTATCTACATATTTTAATATAGCCACTTCAAGTGAACTTTTTTTTACCAATACCACATCTCATGGAGATCCTACATGGAGGATGTACTAAGAAGTAAATGATCGTACTAAATTACCTTGAAAGAATAAAAACCCCTCATTAATGCTAATAAAAGAGCCAAATAGGATAATAGGAATGATGAATTATGTCGATTAATTAGAGTGTCTATTTCTCTTGATTTGTGATTTCACATTCAAGGAATTAATGACCCACATGAAGTCTGGGAAAAGTCGAAAAAGATATTTAGTAAACCTGATATTATTAGATCTCATAATCTTGAATATCATATCATAACTTTAAGTCCAAATTATTTATCTTGCATTGAATAATATTTATCTAAGTTGAAGACACCTACACATTTACTTAAATATTATAAGGTTTCAATCTAGATGATGAGCGTTGCATATATATTATTATTTGGAAGCTTGGTTTTATATATTATATCATTGTATCTATATTTTATGCCACTAGAGAAGCTTTGGGGAGTACTTATCAAAAACCACCTTTTGGGTCTTTCTATAACACTCTGATTACAAAGCAAGACAAGATATTACATATAGGAGTTATCAAAATTGGACATACATCTAACAAGGCCTTAGTGACCCAATTGAAAGATAAAATCAAGTATCCAAGGAAGCAACATTCTTGCAAAAAAAGGAATAATAAGGGTCCCAAACCCTCTTAGCCAACTTTATGCTTAATGGTGACAAAAGACCAAAATCAAAGAGTAAGAAGAGTAATAGACATTGTAATTATTATGGAAAATATGGTCATCTAGAGTCTAAATGTTTTAAAAAGTGGGGGTCTTAGAAGTAGCAATGAAGAAGCACAACATCAATCTTGATTCTTTTTCTAACATGTCTTCTCATGGACATGCACTTTTTTCTTCTGGTGTCTTCTTTAATGCAACATCTACTTCTTATTCTAATTAGTGACTTATTGATTCTAGAGAATCTTATCATATAGATAAGCATAAAGCCATTTTTTTCTCTTAATTATTTCATAGGGGCTTCACTGGGGGAGAAATACCATACCACGTGGGTTCATATTGGGGGATATATAATGAGGAAAAAATGACATAATATATTGAGCATATATTAGGGGGTAAAGGGTTTTTATATTGGTAGGTATACAAGATGGAGCTCAAAGTTAATGAAAAAAATATAAATAGGTATAAAAATTGTTAATGAAAATGGATGCCTACAATATCTAGTGAAAGTAGGGGTTTTTTAAATTAGGAAAGTGCATTTGGTTTGTATTGATGGGGGGTTAAATAATGTGATTTTTAGAGGTATTTTCCAATATGTAGTCAAATTAGGGATATTGTTTAGTATGCCATGAATGCATGTGATATGTTAGAGGTTCATTGAATGAAGCCCCTATGAATTATTTGAACACCAAACAAATATTTGTTGGTGATAATAGATATCTTAGTGTTGTAAGGTTTGGAATAGTTCGAGTTAGTTCAATGATGTATTATGTGTTCCAAGTCTTTCATGCAACCCTATATCAATATATCAAATTCGCCATTTAAGGGAAGGTAAAATAATAGTCCAATTTACCTCACCAAGTTGTTATTAAGGATTCAAAAAATATTAAGAATGTCCTTGTCATTGGAATAGTGGATGACATTACTAGGTTGTATAAGTTTGACAATTTTGGGTCATTACCTTTTCGCTTAGTTTTTATTGCTCATAGTGATAACTTGAGAAAAATTTGGCATGAGTGATTTGGTCATCTAAACTATTTCTTACTACAACATCAAAATATGATGAATGGTCTTCCTCCCATTTCTTGCAGAGATGGTGTTTATGTGTGTTTATGCTGGTTGTTTTCTTGACAAACATCATCAAGACAATTTTGATAAATGTACCTCTTTTCATAGCTCTGCCCCTTTGTATCCTTTTCACAATGGTTTTTATTTTGCTTCTTTCTCTAGGTTTAGGTACTTATTAACTTTCATTGATGACTTCTCTAGATGCATTTGGGTTTATTTCTGAAGACTTAATAGTGAAGTTTTTGATTTTTCATCATCTTATAAGGCCCTTGTAAAAAAACAATATGGACATCAATTGTAAAGGTTAAGAACATATAATGGAGGTGGATATGCCAACAAAAAATTCACAATTGATTGTATGACATAGAGCATTTAAATGGAACATACTATTCCATATACAACACAACAAAATGGTGTTGCTAAAAGAAAAAAATCGTAAATTAAAGAAAATGGATAATTATATGATTCAACCTAAGTGATTAAGTCTTGATTATTGGGCGGAAGAAATGAATTGTGAAAATTACATAGTAAATGAAACTACCACAAAATATTTAAGACATATAATACCAGAAGAAGCATGGATTAACATTAAGACAAATGTTAATCGCTTCTATATCTTTCATAGTACACCACTGGCTCACATTCTTAATGTAAAAGGAAAGATTTAAAACATAAAAGTAAGAAGTTTGTTTTTGCTGGATATTTTGAAGATGTAAAACTTTATAGACTTCTTCATCCTCACTACAATGAAATAATCATTAAATGAGATGTTACATTTGATGAAAATCTTTTTGTGGTGAGCTTAATTCAACAACTATGCTCTCTGTAGATATGGGCCATCTTTGGTGTTTATGCTACCTTTCATTCCTATTTTTGTTTCTTCTTCAAATGATGAAAATGAGGATAAAAATCCATATATACTTACTCACCTTCCTCTAGATTATACCATTAAGCATGAATCTACACTAGTGCCACAACTTCATTGATGGGTCCATTCAACATGAGAAGTGGCTGGTGATCTTACTGATAATTGTTGGGATGGGGTCCCCTGGGATCAGATTTTGTAAATTTTTGTTAAATATTGTAAAGTCTCTGCATTTTTAGGAGTGGAGCGTGAGCAAAACAAGTCGATAACAGTCAAAGGGGCTTTAGAAAGGTCAAATCCCCTTAGTTTGTTAAGAGTCAAGTTATTTTCTGACCCGCCCATGGTTCGCGGACCATGGTATTGTAATGAAGAAGGATATAAAAAGGAGTAATAAAATAGTCATAGAGATATGATCTAAGTAAGATATACAAGTGCAAGATTTGGGTCTGTTTTCTATACTTAGGCGAAGGAGAAGGCTCCTATAGCTGTGTGTGTAGAGACCTTGGTAAGTCCGCAACTCAGTGCATAGGCCCTTGTAGTTGTGTGTGTAGGGTTGGAAAGGACTGTAATTGAAGATCTAAGAATAATAAAGGTTGGTTTTCAAGAATTATCTATGCATCTATGTATTATTGTTTATTTCTAAATTTATTGTATTATTGATCCGTTGAATGCAATTACTTTGGAAAGTACTTAATAGATGTGAAAAGAAGTAGATCTTCTTATTTATATGATGTTATGAATGTTTAGCGCAATCCGTGAAGGGCATAGATTTGATAATTGTTAGTTTCTATAATTTCTGGATTTTAAGGGTTAGGGTTCATGAAGGTTGGGATAAAGCCCTGAGTTTAACATAACCACATCACATAGTCCTTTGGATGCAGAAACCTGATTCTAGCATCCCCCAAAACTGCCTCAGGTGAGATTGCAACTTGCGCTACGCGGGTTGTTTCTTAAAGGGCCGGTAGTGTAGGGTTTTCTTGGTTAGCACAACTAACTCTAAACTTGGGTCCAAGCCCCCTCAAGCTAACAATAATCCTACATCTTAATTTTGTACTTGTTAATAGGTCCAACGAGCCTACTCTCTTTTGGATCAATTTTCAGAGACTCGTGATTTAAAATATTTGTATAAGCTTTAGGCCATCTAGATTTAGAAACAGGATGAATGAAGAATATTGTTCCTTAATGGTGAATGATACTTGGGAACTTGTAACTCTTCCAAAAATATGAAATATTATTAGATATAAATGGGTATATAAAACTAAGTATGCATTAAATGGAAGTGTTGAAAGACATAATGCCCAGATAATTGCTATAGGAATCTCTCGAGTTGAAGGAATTGAATGCAATGAAACCTTTCCCCTATCACCAAAATTAATTTCATCCACCTTCTTCTATCCCTTTCTACTAATGGGCCTCTTATTTACATTTCTAATTACTTATAAAGATAACCAAAATACTATGCATTTAATTGTTGGTTTGGATCTTGTATGGGACTTGTGAGTAACCTCTCATTATATATCTAGATCACACTTTCTACTTTCATTGGTTTGTTTTGTAGTTGTGGTATCAACAACTACTTTTTCAAATGGAGTATAGGTAGTTCACAAGCTTGGCAAGATTCTCCAAAATCAAAACTAAATTGATTAAATATACTAGCAGGAAACTAAACACACTTGTAGGGAATTGAACACACTTGCAATAAAGTAAGCATGCTTACAGGACAGTAAACATGCTTGTAGGAAATAAATCACATGGGTAGAAATGAATGAAAGGAAAAATTCCTGCCAAGATGATTCTTTTTTTTACTGCAACAAAAAAATAATCATTGTATTGAACACATTTATTCAACAACATAAATGAATGCAAACCAATATGAAAAAAAAACATATTAAATAATCAATTTCATAAATAAATTGATGCAAAAATAATCAAATGTGTGAGTAGATAAAATCACACAACCAAAATTTAATTATAGGAGTAAACAAAATAAATTATACATGAATAAATAACTAAGGAGTTAAATTACACAACTAGAAAGATAACTACCTAAATTATACAACACTCTATTCTATTAGAGTGGGCCCTGCCTCCATAGAACAAAGTGTTGATATTTACCAGCACTTGTTACATTGACAACATAAATTAATTCGAGTAAATAATATAATTAAAATAGATTAATATTTCATAAATATGCAAAAATAAAGAAAATTATTCAAATCATAAACTATGGAAATAAATTACAATTTAGAATAAAATTTTAATAATTAAATTATTTCATTATGATTTGGACATTGATCTAAGATTTATCTCCTATGAAATGAAAGAGGAACTCCTTTTATACATAAAATTTATTTAGAAATAAAATAACAACCAATAAATGAGATCCACTAGTTTCTCATATGGTTTGCTAATAATTAGCAAACAATAAATATATCTCCAAAAATATCTCATGTGGTTTTCTAACAATTAGAAAACAATAGTATCCTCATGGGACAATTGAGTTCTTTGCACAATGGAATGTTATCCCCTCCACTCAATTCCAAATCTTTTAGGGGGACATCTTTGGCCCATTGTGATAAGGCTCAAGTAAGCTCCCCCACCCTTGTGGAGTCTCGACTCTTGCGAAGTCATAAATTATTGATATATCTAGCATATGGGTTGTTGGATACACTCTTGGTGTTATAAGTACAACCACTAGGTTTGATCTTGGGCCTCACCCAAATTACTTTGAAACAAGTTACCAATCCACCATAGTAATAATATTAATATATATATATATATATATATATATATATATATATATATATATAGATATATATATATATATATATTAAGTCATACTTAATTCCAAAATAATCATTAATAACTCAAATAATCATGTCTAATATTGGTCCAATTTGAAATAATGGAATAACAACTTGTGTAGTAACATAAGCTCAAGTTTCCAATCAACTCAAGATGTTATTAGCTCATGGTTCCGGGATCGAATTGTAGTTCTGAGTTTTGCAACACATGAGTTGCAACAACGAGTTATAGCATCACAGTTGCAACAATGAGTTGTAGCAACGACATGAACTGAAGCTTCAACAATAGTGTGAATTGGAGTTGCAACAACGAGAGTTATAACGACAACATGAACTAGAGTTGAAATTTTTTTATGAACTATAGTTGTAGCAACAAAGGTTAGAGTTTTAGCAATTGTAACTAAAACATCCCTTATGGCAACATCACAACCCACACAATACCTTGTATGGCACATCGTCTTTGCAAATTAACTCAATGATAAATGCAAATATTATATTTTTATAATGTTTAATTATAAATTCATGTAAAATACCAAGGAAATGAAACAGAAAACAATTTATATCTAAATCCCACATATAAGATTTATAATGACTAATACAAGGTCATATGCAAGTGAAAAAGGATTTAATAATATGGAAAAGGGGATGCAAAAATATGCCAATTCCATGGCCCATCAACTACCCCACATGGATGGGAGGTCCATCAAATAGATGTTAATCCTTCTTGCATATGGATTTATAAGAATAAATATACATGGAAAAACCTCCTTGTTATGTTCATAGTGACACTAGTCTTGTTTGATACCTTAATAAATCTCTCGGTGGCCTTAAAAAGGATAATTTAGCTTGGCATAAAAACATGGATATCTTTGTTCTTGACACTAGCTTCTGTATATGTCATTCTGAAGCCAATTTATATACTAGAAAATAGGAAGCCATCTCATAATCCCATATTTTTATGTTGATGACCTTATCCTAACTGGTAGTGACCGTAAAATTATAACCTAGGTGAAGTCAAGTCTTACGAAGAAGTTTGAAATGAGAGACTTAGGATATTTTCATTATTTCTTTAACCTCCAAGTATTACAAACTAAGGAAGGAATTTCTCTTTCCTAATCTAAGTATGCTTGTGACTTCCTTTCCATTTTCAGATGGAATATTCTAAACTAATCCCCTTCTCCCTCTCAATTTGGACGCAAACTTGATGCCACCTACACTACAGTTGAATTTGATGCCACTTTGTATCATTAGTTAGTTGATAGCCTCTTACATTTGGTACATATCCATCGTGATGTTTCCTTATTATTGGGCTTGTCGCTTGATATATGAAAACACCCCATGAAAGTCACAAGAAAGAAACAAAAAGAATACTTTGAAATATCCGACGTATAATTCAATTTGGGATATATTACAGTTCAAGGGAGCCTCCTTTGTTGGCCAGTTTAATTGGTTTAGATTAGGCTCGTAATCCTAATGATTGAAAGTATATTGTAGGTTATGTTTTTAGTATTAGTTATAGACCTGTCACTTGGAATGGTAAAAATTAGCAAGGTATTTACCTTTCTTGATTAGGAGAAGAGTATTTGGTAGTATTTAATGGAAGTCAAGAAGCCTTGTGGATTCCACATATTGTTTTAGAGTTTGAATTCCACCAATAGCCATTGAACACCATTTGTTGTGAGAATCAAAGTGCCATCAAGCTTTCCAAATATCCTTCGAAAAACATCACAATAAACATTGTGAGCTAAAAATGTACTTCATCAAAAATATCATTCATAATTGAGTTATTAAAGTGCTCATTTTCCCTACAGATGATCAAGTTGCACATTGTAACATCCCTAGTGAAAATTTCATGTAATAAAAGTTAATAAAGGCAAAATAAGGCCATGGTTAAGGGACAATTTTTTCAAGCTGAATGTTGGGCAAAGATATCCTAGTGGGCGTCATTGGATGTGTGTTTTAGCTAAGGAAATTTTTCAAAGGCCAAGGAAAAGGTATTAAAAGGAAAAAAGACATTTTTGGCACATTTATTTATGAAAATAAAGGAAAGTAGGAGAAAAGGATGGTGACAGGTCACATGTTGCATGTGAGGAGGAAATTAAAGGAAAATAATGGAAAATGAAGAAAATAGAGGCCTCATTAATAAAAAGGCTTCTGATGATCAGTTGGTAATATTTTGTGAGTTCATGATTGGAGCTCTCTCATTATTCTTTCTCTCTCACTCTTGGTCACTTAGAGTTTTCTTGGAGCACTCTAGCTTTGGATCAAGGAAGCAAAATCAAGCAAAGGGAAAGGAAGGAAAGCAAGGATCAAGGAAGAAGAGAAGGATCAAGCAACTTCAACAAGAATAATTGCAGGTAACCTTTTTCACATGTGATTTCCTAGCTGGTTTGGACATGCATGAATTTGAATGTTGGTATATGGTTCTCTTGCTGTCAGTGGCATGGTTTTTCCAGGTTATGATAGTGGTTTTCAGCTTAGCCTGCCTTTTTCAGGATGACATCGTATGTTGGGATGTTTATCTTGGTTTTTGTATTTGGATTTTTGGATAGATTTCAGAATCTGGGGCAGAGGTGGTCTTAAGTTCCATTAAAGGCCTAGGAATCCCTTGACCAGTTTTGGTGGGATACACGATAAAGCATGAGCTAGAAGTCTCAGTTTAGGGCCTAGTGATCTGGGTTTGGATTGTAGTAAATATTGAGAGGATGGTCTCGATTTAGGGCTTAGTGATCCAAGGTTATATTGCAGTAAAGTCTGAGAGACAAGGAGACAAAAAATTCCTCAAGGATAATTATGGATTCTGAATGACATTCCAAGTTCGATTCGGTTCTTATCGGAGCACCAATTTTGGTGTGATCACAGTTTGGTGAGGGTGGAGGTGGTTTAACATCTCGATTCCCTTGTTTTTTCTTGGATTGGTTGTTTTATGAGATCGTACATTCATGTTTGGAATATGGCACTGGGGTGACAAGCTGAAAGAGAGATCTGGTTTAGCCATGTCTATGGTCAGGTGGTACGAAGTCCTGAACTTGGTCGGATTTTCCTATGAGTAATAAAAGATAAGTTCTCTTACTTTTGCACTTGTTTATATGTGGATTTAGTGGCTGTCATATCTCTGATATTTATATGGTTTTATGTTGGTTATAAGAAAGGTTAAATGAATAGTTCATGTCATGGTTATTTCATGTATTTACTTGTAATTATTAAATGGATCGATGCAAGAACTAATTGATGATATAATAGTTCAATGGAGAAGGATGTGATCCTTCTAGTTATGTTTCATTAGATCTTTCAGTCATTTATGCTCTGTCTTGTATCCTAGACCTATAGGTTGCATTGATGCCAAGTGTTTGACATAATGTTAGTCCAAATTGGGGATGCTCAGGGCTGGTCCTAAGGTTGATTTTTGGTTTAGCAGCATCGTTATCATGTTTTTGATGGATTATGAAGGTTGTAGAAAGTTCTGGGCATAGGTAAGGATTTTGGGCTAGAAAAGTGTCTCAAACCTTGGGGTCGCTTGCACAGGTCTATCGGGAAAAGTCCACAGTCACTGGCACATAAGCCCATGAGAGCGACTTTGGGTTGTTGGACATTGTCATGCCTATAGTATGAGAGAAACTAGGGGTTAAAAGGCTTAAATTATCAGTGGGACTCAGGGACAAGATGTCTGAGTGGCTAAAATGTCTTTTGAGGGTGTTGGTGCTAATGTCGATGAGTTTGTTTGATATGTTTCATCGGTTTTAGTTCCTTATGGTTACCAAGGAAGTTGAATCCCTTATAGTAGCCTTTCTTGTCTTATGTTTACCCCGACTGGAAGGTTGTTTGGGTAGACCTGGGAGGAGGGGGTTGTTACAGATTGGTATCAGAGCATGGTTACGCTCTCCTTGGGTGAAGGTGCTTGGTCATGCATGCATGTCAATTGCATGTGTGTCTCTTACTCTTGCATTCCATGTTCTTGTTGCATTGCATCATGTTTATCGTGATTGTAGTAAGGTTGTCATGAGGAACTTGATGTGATTTTGTGGGATACATCATCGGAAGTATATGACTAGTTGCATATGGTTATATCTCACTTACATGTTGATTATATTTCACTTGACTACATCCTTGTATGTCAAGTACATTATTGAATGTTTTGATTACATGTATTAGTCTTTTAGGTTGATTACAAGAATTGATCGCTTATGCTTGACTACATGCGTTCATATGTATGTGTAGCTGATTAGGCATTTCTTATGCATGTTGATAGTTGCATGTGGAAATGTGTGCAATGGAGTAATAGTTGTTGTCATGCATGAGGTCATAGCATGCATTGTTGATATGGTCTTACATTGATGAGTGGACCCTAGCTAGAATGATGTTTATGCATTGATACACTTTTTTGATATATGTCTATATGCTATGATGATTATGTTATACATGTATAATGTTGATTTAATGATCTTGTAGAAAAGGTATCCTCCCCGAATTATGCTAAGATACGTTGGTTTATTGTGATTTGGTTTAGATGACATAGTATGCCTTGCAGGAAAGAGATCAGATGGCCAGAAAGGTGGTAGAATACATAGAATCTCCATATGCATCGGATGGGTAGCGTGGTGTGGGGCACTCTTCTAACTTGGGAGACACATTGAGAAGCCTTAAGGAAGAAATAGGGAGTTGCAAAGCAAACAATGAAAAAATCATGTAGGCACAAGAGAAATAAGTAGAGGTTAATGCAATACTACTTCAGAGTTTGTCATATTTGAAGTGACAGGGACCACTTCGGATCAGCCAGGGACATGAGGAAAAAACTAATGGGGTATATGGCAGTAGGTATCCTAGTAGACACAGGTTGGATAGATTTGACACGATCAGAGATGGAAGGCTGTTGGAAACTCCGGATAGGAGAGTTGATCGACATAGGTACTATTCCAGTTCTGGTTTTGATAGGGATCATGGTCATCATCGTTATCATCCTTACAGGAGGAGTGATAGGGGATACTTGCTAGATGAGTTTAAGAAGGAAAATACACCTACTTTGATGGAGAGATGAAAAATCACAGGATGCAGAGGCATGGTTGTTGGGTGTGAGTAAGTTCTTCTGATTGCATGATTATTCAAAAAACATGAAAGCAAAGATAGCCACTTTCAGTCTTAAAGGTAAAGTAGACATTTGGTAGGAAGACTTGGCACATGTTCGAGAGGCTTTTCAAGAATAATTATTTGTCGGAGAGGTACTATGATGACAAAGCTACGGAGTCTTATGAGTTTCGGATGGGTTCTATGACAGATGATGAATATACTAGCAGATTTTTGGAGCTGTTGAGATATGTGCCTTACCTTGAGGAGGAGAAGGCAAAGGTTCATAGATTCATCAGTAGAATGCTAGTTGCATATAAAGACCGGATTAAGTTCGATGAGCCTAGATTGTTGGACGAGGCCATCCGAAAGGTGAATAATTTTTATGAGAAGTTGAAGCACAAATTTGAGCCTAAGCATGACTTGAAAAGAAATGAGAAAGCTAAAGGAAAATGGCCACCAAAGAGAGGAAGACCTAAAGATGCAAGTGAGAATGAAAATGAAGTTCCTTACAAGAGATTCAATATAGCTGAGAAGGGATATGGAGAGCAACAAGCTAGAGACTATGGTAGGGAACCATTGCAGTGTTGGATATGTGGTAAGGATCATCATAAGAGGAATTGTATACAATATTAGAGTGGTGGTAGGCCCCATATCTACAGTGCTTAAGGGGTGCATATAGTTGGTGATGTTGGTCATAACATTCCTTGGATCTATGCAGCTATGGACAACTGACAGGTGGATCATTAGACATCAATCATTGACATGGAAAGTAAGGTTTGTGATCAAGTTGTTTCTATTTTGATTGATCTTGAATATAACTATAGCTATATTAATCCTAACCTAGTGGATAAGTGTGGTTTGAGAAAATAAGTGCATGGAAAATATTGGTTGGTACAGTTGGCTACAGGTACGAAGAAGAGAGTTCATCATTGGGTGGGAGCTTGTGCATTTGAATTAAATGTTATGCCTACAACAACTAATTTGAATGTATTGCCATTGGGATTGCATAGTATGATTTTGGGTATGGATTGGCTATACCTTCAAAGAACCGAAGTGGATTTCTTCAACAAGGCCATTGAGTGTGTGAATAATCATGGGGAAAAGAGGAATTTGTAGGCAAAGAGTAAGCCTACATCAGTGATGATGGTGACTATTATGAAGGCTAAGAGTACTTTCATAAAAGGTTGTGTGATGTTTGCAGTACGCATTTCTAGTGACAAGGGTAAGGAGGTTGAGGACGTCGATGTGTTGAGAAGGTACCCTATCCTGCACTAATGAACTTAATTGGCTTGGAATAATCTGGGATATGTAAGTTGGTGTCATCAGTGACATATCCTAAGCCTCATCGATTCTTGTTATTTTGAATTTCTTCCCAGGGCTTGATGATGGGTTTGGAAGAAATTTGTATCTGATCATGAACAACTTCGACACTTGAAGTTGTTTGGATGAGTGATTTGGAATCAACATCCTTATCTTCATCTGTATGGTTGAATGACTTGGAAGAAGCACTCTTTTATTGCAGCTCATCTCTTTGTAGTTGCGACTCTAGTTGAAGAAAATCAATGGTTTCATGTGTTTGTTGCAGATGTCGTGAAAGATCAACAAGAGTTTCTTTACTGATGTGCACCATGTCTTCATCACTGGAGATGATCAAATTGTGAAGAATGTGTAACAACTGAATATGTTGCGCCATCTGAACTTGCTCACTTGAAATCAGGCTCTCTTGTCATAGATATCGTGCTTTGAACTGTTTCACTTGATTTTGTTACTTGAATGACAGGCTCGCTTGCTATGGGACTTGAATGGCACGCTTGCTTGATTTGTTGCTTATTGCACTTGCTGGGAACACTTGCTAGAGTTGTAGAACTTTCTTGCTTAAACTCTGGAATTCACGCTCGCTTGATGATGATCGTATTTGCATGAATGACTTCACGCTCACTTGAATGAATAGCCACGCTCGCTTGATGTCGATCTCAACTTGCTTGATTGGTGTTAGAGTTGAACTTGTTTGGTTGCTTTGATGGTTGCTGCAATGAACTTCACTCTGGCTCGCTTGAAGGTTTGAACTTTGTACTGTTTTGACACAAATTGCTTGAATGAATACTCATGCTCACTTGTAGGAGATGTGAACTTGTTGCTTGTTTGCTTTGGAGTTAAAAATCGTGCATTCACTTGATTCTGCTTAAAGGAAGGGTGTCGAACACTGTCGAAAATGCACTCAAAAAAGCTTACAATGATTTTAATGACTCACTACAATGAATTCAATTTGACTCAATTCAAGACTTGGGTGTCGGTTTCAACCGAGAATGCACCCTTACAATTCATTGTGATTTGAGTTTGATTACAAGTTCAACACTGTTGATGTATACTGTGCTCTGAAACGTTGAAGTTTACAGATTCATTAACTTGATTGTAGTCATGTGGAGTTTGCAGATTCATGAACTTGATTGTATTGAGTGAATTTGTTTGTTGAGGTAGAATGCCGATGTTGAAAACTTTAATTATTTGTTGTAGTGACGCAAATGCATGTGTTGAGCTTAATTATCCTTCCTTGAAGCTATTTTGTTGCAAGTGTTGTGCTTGCTTGCATTGAACTTTATGTGTGTTAAATGAGATCATTTATGTGTCAAAACTAGACACAAATCAAAAAGCAACAACATAAAGTATGCACCATCATCAACACACTCTTCATGTACCTAAGATCCCCTTATTCAATTTCGGGTGGATTTAGGACACAAACACCATAAAAAAAATGTCTTTATTAATTATTGGAGTACAACAATCTTCAATGTCACAACTGCAAACTTTGTCTTCAAAAATGACCTGCACTGACTCAATCGCTCTCAAAGTAAAAAATTACTTTGAATTACAATAATAACTTTCACATGTCACTCCAAATTACAAAATATACCATATCTCTCCACACCTTATTTCTCCAAATCACAACTTATTACTCCAAATACAAAAATATTTATAACTCAAAAATTACAAAATATACTCCTTATCTCTTCAAAATAAAAAAATTTAATGCATCTCTTTAAAAAAAAAAAAATAATACCTTATTTCTCCACACCTTACATACTCCCCAATTTCCTCACACCTTATCTCTCCATTAAAAAACCTTTATAATCACTTTTACATACTCCCCATTGAAACAAATTAATATTTTTTTTTTATTAAATTACTTTATAAAAGTAATTTAACGAGCGTTAAAAATTTTAAAACTTGTATGCATGTAAAAGTGAAACTTTTTTGTACTCATGGTAGTGCCTACTGTAAAAGAACCATCCAAGGACCTTGTCACAGAGTTTCGGCAGATGCCACTGAAGGTGAGGTCAAGATGTGTTGGTCCTGGTCTCACTATGTGTCTTTAATCAAGTCCTCCTCCATGTTGGACATTTTCACCACAACAAATTTAACGTAGATTTTCATGAACCTTCCACAGACCTTCATGCAAAGCTCTTCAACAGGGCTTCTTTTCCACACAGGTTCTATAATCCACATATATCCTTTAAAGTTGCTTTCTTGCTTAGAAGTCACATGTTGACGGTGGTTCTGCTTCCATTCTAGTACATTATGGTGCCATTAAATATTTAAAAAAACTCTTTCAAATGCGTAATTGGAGAATATGTGACTTCTTTTCCGATGATTCTAAAACCGATCTTTTGGCAGACACATAAATGGATTTCGACAATACTTGAATAGAATTCAAGGGCCAAAAATGTTTCACACCACAATAGCTTTCTTGACAGATAATCAAATGCAATGATAATTGTGGATTCAGATACGCCAGAGGGTTGTTCGAGGGTCTTATTCTGACTTTACAAAGGGAAGTACTTGGAAATGTTGTTATGTTTGGTGTGTACGGGGGTGTGTTCGAAGGCCTGCTTGAATAACACTCTTAACAACATCAATTGAGAATACAAATAACCAGAAATCCACACTAGGAATCCAACCAGCTGTAAGCCACTGTTTCATACAAGCGAGACACTATCGAACCACGGGGATAGACACTGAGGACCACCAAGAGAATTACACTGAGGGGATTACGTTGGGAAATTCACTCAAAAAATTGGCAAGATTTTCTTGGGGATTTAGTCGAGATTTATTTTGTCACAGAGCGTGGTGCACATGGATCAAAACTGGTTTGGTATTTCTTTCACATGGAATATCTGTAACAATTATGTCATTTCTGCAAATAACTAACAGTGGAATTCTATCTCAAACAACAAAATGCAATTAATTGTGCAACGAATAAAAAATATCCATCCATCCAACAACTTCTTGTCGCTTAGCATAGGTCAAAGAATAACAGAACACGCTCAAAGAACCAGATCTGATGGCTCCGATACCACATACTGAAAAATGAAATTAACTCAGACAAATAGATAAATCACACTTAAAAAACCAGACGCAAAATATTGGCGGAAAAAGATTGAAGCCTCATGCTTCTTCAGGTATTCTCTCTCATATTTTCCATTCATTAAAATAATTGAATATAGTGTTACAAATAAATAGATGAGAGACAGTGTTCTCAAGATAGTGCGTGCTATCTTAGACACTTTTGGTTGAGATAATTTCTCCTTTGGTTGAGATAATTTCTCACCAGACACACACCAATATAAGAGTTACCTAAACTAACTCCTATCTTAGAGGAACAACCCAAGAGTTAGGCACAAATTCCTAACTTGGAATATTTAATTTATTTATTTATTTTTGGATTTATTATTGTTTTGTGAGAGCGGCTAACACTATTTTGCAGCAGTTTCAGGATGTATTTCTTAAGGACATTACATATTTTTCACCTCACAAGGAGGTATGCATTTCTATTGAGTTAGTGCCAGGGGAAGATCTAACATCAAAAGAACCTTACAGGATGAGCACACCTTAGTTGGTTGAGTTAAAGTTGCAGCTGAAGGAAATCTTGGATAAGGGGTACATTAGGCTGAGTGTATCACCTTAGGGTGCAACAATGGTGTTTGTGAAAAAGAAATATGGTACTATTAGATTGTGCATTGAATATAGGCATATGAGCAAAGTGAAGATCAAGAGTAGGTACCCATTTCCAAGGTGAGCCGAATGGAAAATGGCATCAACCCATGGTATTCATCCACCCCTGGTATTGTAAGTGGCATCCACACATGGTATTTATCCACCCATGGTATTGTAAGTGACATCCACCCATAGTATTCATTCACCTACGGTATTTCCCATGGTATTGTGACATCCACCCATGGTATTCATTCACCCATGGAATTGACCCATGGTATTGTGACATCCACCAATGGAATTAATTCACCCATGGAATTGACCCGTGGTATTGTAACTAAAAAATACTAAAAGTAACAAGTCGCATTTTGTAAAAGGACAGATTGTCCACCACAATGTAGCTTTTACAATTATTCTCCATTTTAATAACAATTTCTTTGTGGTTTTGTTTATTGGACATTCTCCTCCTTTTCTTCTGGCAATTCAATTTTTCAGATATTGGGGGCCTTTCCCCCAAGATCCATTTTAATCTTTAGATCTTGGGGGCCTCCCCCCAAGATCTGGATCAGTGGTGTCAGAGCAGGTTATGATTCCATGGGAATGAGGGTTTGATGCATATTCTAGTTTCATATTTTACATTAATATTCAAAAAAATTCAGGCATGTGCTACGTCCTCCATAGAGCATTTTCTTGGGCCAAGCAGGAAGAATTTTTCTTTTTCCATTTTTTTGCAGGAATGTTTTTGGGCGGATAGTTTGTAGATCAGATCTGAAATTTTTGGTGAAAAATTTACAAAAAAAAATAACATATCTGTATTCCTTGTAAAAAAATATCCAAATTCAAAAGAACAATCAACCGAATCGGAGTCCGGATGAGTGAGATATCGTTGATTTAAAATCAGCTATGTTGTAGAAATGTTTCTTACGACAATTCGTAGATGGCAGATCTTTTATATTTGTTTTGCAATTTTTGTGTAAAATTTTAGAAAATTGATGGTAGATATCAGCTCTCGAAAAATTTCTCAATTAAAAAAAAAAGGGTCAAATCGAAGTTCGGATGTGGGAGATATCGCGGATTTGAAATCAGCTATTTTTTCAAAACTTTTGTGACAACGGAAAAGTTGTAGTTCAAATATGAGATTCTAGAGTGTCTAGATAAGGATTTCCATCACATGGGAAGATGAAAAATGGTCCTTTTGTTTCCAAAAATAGGTCATAATAAATATTTTGAGTTATATTGACCGAGTTATGTCCATTTTAATTCTGGAGCAGTATTCAGAGTGGGTTCCCTTTGGAGACGTGCCCTCCCACCCCACTTTAGTAGGCACCTGCTTCACATTCATCGGTTTCATCATAGCATCATTCAGCTTGGGTTCTTTGGAGATGTGCCCTCCCACCCCAGGCTACGTAGGCACCTGCTGCTTCATCAACAACCAACATCATGGTTATGGGTCAGCTGCATAAAATTGTTGTCATTGAAGTCCATCTGCTAGGTCGCACACTATTAGTATCACAGTTGGTCACAAGCATTACAGGGTATCTCTATCCTCGGATATTTGTTTGTCATGGTTATGGGTCATCCACAAACCCACACTTCATCGAAGTCCATTTGCTAGGCCGCACACTGTCAGTATCATAGTTGGTCACAAGCATTACATGGTATCTCTATCCTCGGATCTTCATTCATCATGGTTATGGGTCATTACCCGCACTTCATCAAATTCCATTTGCTAGGCCGCACACTGTCAGTATCACAGTTGGTCACAAGAATTATAGGGTATCTATGTCCTCGGATCTTTGTTCATCATGGTTATGGGTTAACCACATAAAACCCTTTTCTTCAGTGGCTCTTCATATTCAACAAAGGCTTCGCAGGAGGGAACTTCACGCAATGGGGACCACTGCTTCTTAAGGAAGGAGGAATGATCCAAATGGAAAATGGCATCAACCCATGGTATTGATCCACCCATGGAATTTACCCATGGTATTGTAAGTGGCATCCACCCATGGTATTTATCCACCCATGGCATTGTAAGTTACATCCACCCATAGTATTCATTCACTTATGGTATTTGCCCATGGTATTGTGACACCCACCCATGGTATTCATTCACCCATGTAATTGACCCATGGTATTGTGACATCCACCCATGGAATTCATTCACCCATGGAATTGACTCGTGGTATTGTAACTGAAAAATACTATAAGTAACAAGTCACATTTTGTAAAAGGGCAGATTGCCCACCACAATGTAGCTTTTATAGTTATTCTCCATTTTAATAAAAAAATTCTTTGTGGTTTTGTTTATTGGACATTCTCCTCCTTTTCTTCTGGCAATTCAATTTTTCAAATCTTGGGGGCCTTCCCCCCAAGATCCATTTCAATCTTTTAGATCTTAGGGGCCTCCCCCTCAGATCTAGATCACAAGGATTGATGATTTCTTTGATCAATTGAAGGGATCAACAGTGTTCTCGAAGATCGACTTGAGATCAGGTTGCCATCCGGTACACATCAAGGAAGATGATATCTTCAAGATTGTGTTCAGGAACAGGTATGGGCATTAGTAGTTTGTTGTTTTTCCATTTGGTTTGAATAATGCTCCAACTACATTCATGTGTCTGATGAATAGTGCATTGCATCCTTATCTGGACAAGTTTGTTATTATATTCATTGATGACATGCTGGTATATTCTAAGAATGAGGAAGAACATGCTAAGCATTTAGAAGCAATGTTGAGATTGCTAAGAGAGCATAAGCTATATGCTAAACTTAGAAAGTTAAACTTCTTTTTAACCAAGGTACATTATTTGGGGCGTGTTGTCTCCAAGGATGGCATAACAATGGATCCAAAAAAGATAAGGGCTATCATGGAGTGGGCATATCGTAAGAATGTGGATGAGGTGAGATCACTTATGGGATTGACAGGTTACTATAGGAGGTTCATTGCAGTAGAAAGATAAGAAGTTTGAATGGACAAAAGAATGTGGGGATAGTTTTGAGCAGCTTAAGCAGTTGTTAATACATGCACCACTTCTAAATATTGTTGATCCAGACAAGGAGTTTGTAGTGTATACAAATTCTTGCAAGAGAGGATGGAGTTATCATGCAAGAAGGACATGTAGTGTGATATGAGTCACAAAAACTGAATGAGCATGAGAAAAAATATCCAATGCACAATCCTTAGATAGTAGAGATTATACATGCATTGAAGATATGGAGGCACTATCTTCTTGGTAGGAGGTTTACATTGATGAGCGATCATAGTGGGTTGAGGTATTTGTTTGACCAGCCGAATCTAAATGCCAAGCAAGCTAGATGGTTGGCTACCCTTAGTGAGTTCGACTTCAAGATTATATACATCAAAGGGAAGGAGAACTGGGTTGTGGATGCTCTTAGCAAGAAGGTACATGTAAATCATATAACAGCTATGAGCTCTTATGGGAGAGAGTTACAAGATAGGACCTTGCAGATAGGACAACAGGATGACAAATACATGGAGATCATGGATAGGTTACAACAGAGAACAGGTACAGGTATAGGTACATGTATAGGTACAGGTACATGTACATGTATAGGTATAGGTCATCAAGATGCGACTATCATCTCATGGCAGATGGTTTGGTGAGGTTTAGAGACAAGATTTATGTGTCGAATTTTAGTGAGCTCGAGAAGCTTATCTTGAGGGAGTTTCATGTAATGCCATACTCAGGTCATCTAGGATATCATAAGACGTTGATGGAAGTAAATAAGTTCTACTATTAGCCAAATTTGAAGAAGGAAGTGGGAGAGTTTGTGGCTAGATGTTTAGATTGTCAACAAGTCAAGGTGGAATGTAAGCATCCAGGTGGTTTACTACAACCTATAGTGACTCTAGAATGGAAATGGGAGGCCATTTCCATGGATTTGATCATAGGTATTCTAAGGACAGTAAAGAAACATGATTCTATTATGGTCATGGTCAACATGTTGAGAAAGGTAGCTCACTTCATTCCAGTAAAGACCACATATTCAACTAGTGAGGTAGCATAGGTATTCATCAAAGAGATAGTGAGACTGCATGGTGTTCCAAAGAAGATTGTGTCAGATAAGGTGTTGGTTTGTTGGGGCCTGACCCAAGTTCGGAGTTAATTAGCCAAACAAATCCCTGTACTACTGGCCCTTTGGGCAACAGTTCGCGAGCGCGGAATGAGGTCTCACCCGAAGTAGTATGGGAGGGTGCTAGAACCAGGTTTCCACAACCTCAAGATGTTTAAGAGGTTCAACTGATCCTTAGTTGGTTCCTGTGCACAAGCTGCTTCACGCACCTTTTGTTCCTCGCGGCTTGATACCCTGCCTTTGCGCAACCCTAACCAGGGGCTGTGCCACGCTCTGCACTATTACCTGAGATCTGATTTATCTTCTAGTATTAATTAAGCACCTTTGCCTACTTGAATGTATTAAGTTATAATTAGAAAAAAAAAACATTCATATAAGTTTGTGTAGTAAATAAATAGTATGCTTGCAAATTATATCAATCATGCATTAACCTAGGAATAGATACACAAAATTATAGCAAAACTTCTCTTTATTGATTTTCCACTGGTTACAGACTCGACCTGCGCTGCGCACTCAACTGCAGGGGTCTGTGCACTCAACTGCAGACTACTAGGCCTCTTCGCACTCAACTATAGAGCGTTCTCGTACTCTACAACCCATAGACTCACTTTACACTTCGACTCAATCACTTAGACTTATCATGTTCCTATTCCATTTTTCTTGCTCTAGTTATCTTCTACACTTAGAGCCTCACTCTATTTATACAATCCCATGGTCAGCGGACCATGGGTAGGTCTATCCAACCGGCATTACATTACAAAACTAGGGTGGACAACCCTGTGACCCTATCATACTTTCACGCCCCGCACTCACAATTCGCAGAGCTTTTACAACAAGATTCGGTCAAAACTTGGAATTTAAGCCCCAAAACATGCCTTGGGGGGATTCCATGCCCAACAGGCCCCCAAAAAAAACATCATGACTCGTCCTCGAGTCACTCAGTCAACGCAAAGATCTTTGCGCAGAGTCCCTCCAACTGTTCTCGAAGTGTGGCAAGGTCAGCGACACACTAGGCTGCGGCTTGCTGGATTTGTTGCATACGTTGTTCTGAGACCTCTTTGTCAGAAGTGCTTCTCTAGATCAGTGCATGCATCCCATGCATGTGTGCGAGCTTGCCTTCAATTTCTGCTAGGATGGTGAAGGCCTCATCGATCCAAGGCTGAATGCGCGCTTTCAGGACTGCTTCCTTGTGTCGTGTCACGTCCACCTGTTATTTCAACGCTTTAGGCCGTTGCATCTATGCGAGCCTTTGAGTGAGGGCCACCGTCTGCGCAGTTCCTTTGATGTTGTCATACTATTGTTGGAGTTCTCACGCCTCTATCTCTAAGTGCTAGATGTTGGGGTCCTCCTATAGATTTTTGAGGACCTCAAATGGTTCTTCCAACATGCTGGTGTAGTCTCACACTGCACTGCCAATTTCCTCTAGTCCCACTGTGATAGTGCTAGTGTGTTGTTCTTTGACTTCCGGGGGGTGGACAGCTACGCCTTCAACCACAGCTCAATGATCTAAAGGTTAAGCTCCAGCTGAACCTTTTTCATTTCTTCCCTCGCGTCATGTACCCTTGCTGCTAACTTGTGGATCCGCACCTCTACTGGTATACCTATTAGGATGGCTAGCTCCGGGATGCTTTGGCAAGTGTCGACTATTACCTATACAAGCTATTGATTCTATGACACCGCTTCATCGCACTACAAGCTCAGTTGTTCCATATTTATTTTTTGCTCACTGAGGACTTGTAGTGCGCGACTTTCCCTAGTGCACAACTCTACAGTTATCCCATCCTGCAAAACATAAAAGTTCTCTCGCAGGAGTGAAGCCATATTGAGACCGAGACCTTTCAGTGTGCTAACCATAGGCCTGTCGGCCTCATTTGATGTCACCAGTGCCCCTTCCGGCAGCACTATGGTATTCGTCATCTGCTCGTGCAACATCTGTTCTGCTGCTGTGGAGTCGACTGCGAGGCTGGTCGAAAGGGTACCAGCCTGAGGAGGGTGCACCTATAACTCCTGCAGCTGTGCTCTGAGTGCCCCCAACACAATCTAGTCCTTTTGCATGAAATTAAAGAGGGCCTCAGAGGTGACATCGTGCATTGTCTCGTCGATGTCGTGCAGATCACCCTCGATGAGGGTGATCGCGTCAATCGACAACTTCGATGCCTTGACCTTCTTACGTGACCTTGCCCACATTGCTGGGTGCTGGTGCTTTAACTGTGTTGATGCAGTTCAGGGGTCCGCGCTTTCCTCTTCTTCCTCTGCTTCCTGCCCATGTGAAGGTGACATTGGCCCTCGTGCACCTTCGCAGCTACTGTTGCTGCTGCGACCCATTCTTAGTCAAGTGTTTTCTGTGCAGTGTCTTGCGCCACCCGCACTTCTGCTACCGCTACTTCCTTCCTTCACTTTTCAGCCAACTGTGCGATGTGTCGCTTGGCCTCATCTTTCTTTCTTTGTGCCACTAACTTCTCTATCTCTGCAATGTCTGGGGCATGCCACTCTAGCGGCCATGCCTCCAGTATGTTAAAAATGACGTCGTCTGTGGCTACAAAGGGTAGCTTTATCCATTGTTTGGTCGGGTCCTTACGCGCTCTGATATAAATGTTGTGGATATCTGCTTTGAATTCCACAAAACTCTGCAGGCTATTGTAGATAATGGGCGACAACCGTGGCTTGCGGTTGATCTCCATTCTGAGGTTCATCTCCATGAACACCCTGAATATTTTACTGTTACGGATCCTCTTGGCATGTTTTGTGGCCTAGAGTGAAGCATACTTCGTGGCCTCTGGCAGGTCCCTGTCAATTATGGGGAATTGACTATCCTCTGGTAATTCCGCTACCACGAGCACTATGGACAGCAGAAGCCATGCATAGTGGAATGTTTTTCCCTGTTCGTGGGCTTCACATGAATTCTCTAAAAACTCCTTACAGAGGAGCTCGGACCAGTTAAACTGGACCCCCTTCACACACTACTCAGCTAGCATGACCACCGGTGTAGGTACTTTGTCTGCGCGACACTTGCACATGACCTTACTAGCTAGTATTTGGGTTGCCACTTTTATTGCTTTGTCGCTGATGCTGGATATGTCGTAGCTCCTTTTCTTCTTCACCAACTTGTATTTTTTATTCATGGCCTTCGCGATGGCCAAGTCACTGCTCTTCCCCTTTGAGATGTCCACGGTTCCTCTCCTTTGCATGGGAGCCGGGAGATACAGTGAATCAAATCTGCCGTGATGGGGATGGGCTCCTCCAGCCACAAACACCCATCATGCACCAGGCAGAGCAGCTGCCTGATGACAAAAATGGTTATTGGGGCATGGTGGAAATGTGGCACCTAGAGCAGGTTTAGTAGGCCAGCCTTTTCCACTCCGCAAAACCACTTTCATGGCTCTAGTTCTGTCACCCCCGCCATGGTGTTCTGCTTGGGCTTCATGAGGTGCTTGGTTTCAATGTGAGGGAACTTCTTGTGGTTAGCGAGGTACCAATCTTCGAATTTTAGGCTTGGCATGCATCCCAGGTGCATACCCTCAAAAATAATTTTGTCTGGGAGGAGTGTCGTCTGCGGAGAGCTCTTGGTATTGTCAAGGTCCTTGGGCACTTTAGCCTTCCCTTTCCATTGGGGGACATAGTTGGGGAAATTTGTTGGGGGGTGTGCAGGCTGAGTGTCCTCCTCCATACCTTCATCCTCGTCCTTTGCGATGATAAGATCCTCCAGATATTCTCCTTCATCGGTTGCTATGGTGATGACTTCCCCCTTCTCCTCCATTGATAGCTTGTTGTGGAGATGGTTCCACAGGGACACACATACGGGAACCATTGCTTCTTTGTCCTTCTTGGGTCTTGGCATATGTGGTGATTTCAATATTCTGCCACAATCCCAACACCTTTTGGAGAATCCTCCATAGTCAGGGCTTGCGCGACCTCTTCAACGGTCATTTTTGTTATCTCCATAATGTCCTCAGCTATTGCCATTGTATCCATCTAGAAATCTAGCACTCGCGAACTCAAGGGCTCAATCAATGATCGACTAAAAACAATCAGGGCTTTGCTCAATTGCTCAATTCACAAATGACCAAGTGTTGTTTGTTGGGCAGGCCTTTGTAATTTATAACACTTTTTGAATTTGAATTCGACCATTCCACCCAAATCCGGTTCATTAATTCTCCCTTGGTGGCAAATTTTCCCAGATCTTGCCCATAAATCGCGTCTTAAATGTTTTCCACCTGCTGCATTTGGTCTCAAGTCGAGCATCCCATCATGAATAGTGACTTCAATGGTCACTTTCTGGTCATCCCGTGTGGCAGCACATCCCCCCATGCACGGTCGTGAAACTTGTGGTTCTTTGCTTCTACGTGCAATTCCAACATCGTGCAGCTCTTGGGAAGAATAGTTTATAGTCCTGTTCTCCCTTTCAACTACTTGGAGCACTAAGATTGTTATTCCTTCGGCTAGTCAGGTGGTCGCACCACCCGTGAAAAGTTTCACCCTGTCATCCATTATGTTTCCTGGAGAATACCTGCCTTTTACTATTGCAGTTGGCCTCACGCACTTTACCATATGCAATGTGCTACCATGGTCAATACGCTTTGCGATGTGCATCCCAAGCCAAGGCATTAGACCAATCAATTCGCGACGATAGGCCTTAAACCTGTCATCGCGATCATACGGACCCTGCCTTTTCACCTTGGTCTTTTTGCCGAGAAATTCTTTATTTATCTCGTCCTCCAGCTTCTTGACTTCCACGTCCACCAGAGCGTTTTTTTTCCTTAATCACACCCTTTCCTCTTCAAATTCTTGGATTCAGAGATTTCCCTGTTGGATTTCTGCTTCCAAGGTTCTACGAACCATCGTATCTATTGGTGCGATCATGTGTGGTCTAAGTTCTCCAAGTATTATAGGGCTTACTATGGTTGCTTCATACTCCAGCCTTGGCGGTGCCTGCACAGTCAAGGTTTTGCACGTGGTCCTATAAGCCCAAAGAATAACTGGTATGCGTAGGTCCCAGTCAGTCCGCTTCACATTATGGACCTTGTTCAGTGCATCGTGTACTTTGTTGGAAGCTTTTGCGTGGATATTCTCTTGTGCACGTGGTCTTTCTGTACTTTGTAGTCCCAACCAGAGAGGGAATTCATGCCATTGCCTTACCCGCACCTGCTTACTAGTCATGTCTCCTACCACGAGGATGGTGTGCATTCGTATAGGTTTCACACCATATGTTTGTATCCATCTAGATAGGTGGGTGCGCGGGCCGGTTTGTTCGACAATTTTGTCTGTTAATCACATCAAAGGCTTCCCAAACTACATGCGCATCATCCTTCTGCATTAGTGCCAGTCTTCAAAACGTCATTGGTGCGTACCCCACCATCTTGTGAGCGTAGCTCGCAGTACCCATTCAGAGTGTCAAAAGGCTGCTGTTCCGGTACTTCCCTTTCAAATTTGTTCAGGAAATCATCGACCTCGCTCAACCCATCATACGTAGGCAGATCTCTTACCTCTATTTCTACACAGCACAACGACCTTGTCATAATGTTACATTTGAGCGTGGTCACCTTGTGTAACCGGTTCTGACATCGCTCTATCTCCTCGTCAAAATCTGATGTGCAGGAGATTTCGCACTCCCATGAGATTTGTCCATTCGCGGTTGGATTTACCCAGTCTTGCTCCCGCACAGTTATTTTGCAGATACAGTCCAAGTCATCGTCACTATCATAGTCGCGCACTGGCTCTGTGTAGCACGATCCTTTTGTAGGGTCTAAATGTACCACTATGCATAGTGACTTCTTCTCTAAGGTCACCTTGTACTTCTTTATATTTATTACTCCATTCATGTCAATGGCCCAATCTATTCCTAATAGCGCGGGGTAGGGAATGATATCATCGACAATCTCTATTACTTCGAAATCTGCTAGCGCGCTTGCTCCTTCGATGTCTGCTATGATTCCATGCAATCTCCCCATAGGTAGGATCTTTTGCTAGTTCACCATTCGTAGTTGGATAGGAGACCATTGTAATGCAAGCCTGACCATGCACTCCCATGTCTACTTCGGCAGGATGTTCGCGTCTGATCCTAGATCAAGAATCACTTGGTCCATCTCATATTCCCCGATATGCGTGGTCAATCTCATCTCCTTGCTTGTTCGCATCGTGTGCTTCCCGAGCTTCCAGATTACACGTGGTTCTCTTGGTGCGGTACCAGCACATCTAGTTATGAGTTCTTGTAGCCCCTTTACAGCCTTACTGTCGTGCAACAACTTCATGCATGTATCCAAGAACGTAGTGAGCATCGATGGGTCCATTTTTATCTCTAGTCTGTAATTACTTCCTGAAGTGGAGGCATCTGCGAATCTCCTCTTAGCTTCCATGAAGGTCTCCTTAGTGCGCTCCAAATCAAATTTTAGTTCCTTCGTTGGGGCCTTGTGAACCTAGGTAATTTCTTCAGGCTACTTGCCTTTTTCATCCCCTGTCGTAACACCACTCCGGAGCATGATATTTACATTAGGGTCTTCCTTGCGCGGCTCAGACCTCATCATTTGCAGGTTCTGAATTGGGGGAGGTTGGAGTGCTCCTTTATCATGAAACCTCGCTATCAGTGTTGGACAATCCTTTGTCTCATGATCAAACAATGTACAATACAAGAATGATGACCTCATTGGATTTGTACAATCGTGGGCATAATGTCCTAGCCCTCTGCGATTGTAACATGTCAGCTGTCTGCGACCTCTTCCTGGCCCCCCTCCACCTCGGCCTTGTCCACGCCCCTAAAATTCAGTGCACACCATTCCTGTGTTTTGATTGAGGGCCCGTGTTTTGGTGTAAACTCTGTAGGTAGGAGTTTGATCCATCATTAGTTCATAAATTATACAGGTGTGCTCATCATGTCCTACTGATTTGAAAAAATTATAGAACAACTATTGGGAATTCTATGTATACTTCTGTAATAAATGGAAGTTATCTGTAGCTTGCTTTCCTCCTATCTGATAGATCATGCACCATAATGCAGGCACCACACTTGGTCCTGCTTGTGCCTCTAGTCTTAGTGGCATTGGCCCTCCTCCCACAAGGTAATTCACAAACACTGGGCAGTGGTCCTTGTCATGACCCTGGCATTTTCATTTGATGCACCATACCTCATCACGCATCTCTGAGTGAGTTGTCCTGTCTTGTTTCAAACTCTGCATCTCCAAGCACAATTTTTTTAGCTGCGGGTGAATTTGCTAAACTCCCAGGTTAGTATCTTGTATCGGAGCCTTGTGCAATCTCATCGTGACCTCCAAAACCTCAGCCTGAGTGGTTAGCCTTTGCTGCGATAACCCGTTCCATAGATTTGGTGTTAATGATGCTACGAACCATTCACGGTGTTTCCCATCTGTTAATGTCATGTTCGCTTCATGAATTGTGAACTTCACTCTTTGATCCAACTCCCAGAGGGTTTTGCCTAGTAGCATTGTGATTTACTTGAATCTAATGATTGACTGTGCCTTCGATTTTGGCCTGCTGAATCCTTTATTTAGCACATCTTGGATATCCACTATCCCCGCATTTCGATTGTCATTGGAATGCTTAATGTACTAGGTCAACACATGATCCTGCAGAGCACTGACCACCGTTTCCTTCTTTATATTATCGTCCGTGACACCCTGTGCTTCCCATACAACTTTTATCACGAACCGAAACTAGTCCGGATCTTCATTCCCTACTCCCTTGAACACTTGTAGCTTTATCGCGCTGGCCATACTACTTCGCGGTGGTGGTGGAGGTCGTATGGGTGAAGTCGGGGGTGGAGATGGTGAAACTGGTGGTTGTGTGGGTGGGAATGCTATGTGAGGAATTCTTTGCCTTATCAAATTGATCGCACTTCTTGGTGGAACCTTCACAAGCTCTTCATCGCCCCCTCGCGAAGGTGAAATCAAGGGGCTAGTTTCTAATTCTAAACTACCTTCGTTTCTGTAGACTCTCCCACTCTGTGTAACCCCAAACATCAATTTATTCGCATAACCCGCTTTTCACACAGTAGCATTTTAATCCAAGTGTTCAAAGATTTCATGTACTTACCTCGCCGTCCCTTGAGGAAGCGTCGTTATGCCTCGCTATAGATGACTGAAGTATATACTATGAATTTGGTGATGGATCCTCCCGTGATTCGATCCAGCGAGTGATCAACAACACGCGATATTATCTTCCGATGCTTCCAGTCTGCGCACCAATTATGGATTCCACACAATAGGTTTGTCGAGTTTACACCTTCCTTGGCTATCTGCTTGCTTCGTGATCCACTCGTACAACTTAGTAGGGAAAGATGCAAAGAAAATTTCATGGATCTCCATATACAAGTAGCAATCTAACCACTCTTCCTTTGATAGTTGCGAATTCCTGTTTTCCTGCGCCGCGAATTCATGAATATTTCTGTCCAACCACTCTTCAGTTCCTTTCTTTATTGGATTCCAGTGATATGACATCAGACATCTCTATGCAGATCCCAGTCTTGGCAATGGAACCATTTGTTGGCTTGTTAGGGCCTGACCTAGGTTCGGAGTTAATTAGCCAATCAAATCCCTGTACTACTGGCCCTTTCAACAACAGTCCACAGAGCGCGGACTGAGGTCTCACCTGAAGTAGTATGGGAGGGTGCTAGAACCAAATTTTTGCACCCTTGAGATGTATGAGAGGTTCGACTGGTCCTTATTTGGTTCCTGCGTGCAAGCTGCTTTGTGCACCTTCCGTTCCTCGTGGCCTGATACCCTGCCTTTGCGCAGCCCTAACCAGGGGCTATGCTGCGCTCTACGCTATTACCTGAGATTTTATTTATCTTATAATATTAATTAAGTACCTTTTCCTACTTGAATTTCTTAAGTTATAATTAGCAACACAAAACATTCATACAAGTTTGCGTAGTAAATAAATAGTATGCTTGCAAATTATATCAATCATGCATTAACCCAGGAACAGATACACAGAATTATAGAAAAAATTCTCTTTATTGATTTTCCACTGGTTATAGGCTCCACCTACCCTACGCACTTAGTTGTAGGGGTCCACGCACTCAGCTGTGGACTACTAGGCCTCTGTGCACTCAGTTGTAGAGCCTTCTCCTGCTCTAAGACCCACAGATGCACTTTACACTTCAACTCAATCACTTAGACTTCTCATGCTCCTATTCCATTTCTCTTGTTCTAGTTATCTTCTACACTTAGCGCCTCACTCTATTTATACAATCCCATGGTCCGCGAAACATGAGTAGGTTTATCCAGCCGACATTACATTGAAAAACTAAGGTGGACAACCCTGTGACTCTATCATACTTTCGTGCTCCATGCACGCAATTCGCGGATCTTTTACAACAATATTCGGTCAAACTTGGGCTTTAAGCCCCAAAACATGCCTTGCGGGTATTCCATGCCCAACATAGGGATTCAAAATTCACTTCCAAATTTTGGAAGGAAATATTTGCAGGTTTGGGTACAGAGTTGGAATTTAGCATAGCTTATCATCCATAGATAGATGGAAAGATAGAGAGGGTCAACAAGATCTTCGAGGATATGTTAAGGATGTACGTGATGGACCAGCAGAGGAAATGAGAGGAGTATATTCCATTGGTTGAGTTCACATACAACAATGGTTATCAGGAGTCATTGAGGATGAGTCCTTTTGAGGCATTGTATGGGAAGAGTTGTAACACTCCCATCAGCTAGAGTGATCCAGTGAACATGGTACTTATTAAACCAAACATGTTGGAAGACATGAGGTAGAAAATGCAAGTTATAAAGAAGAATATAAAGGCAACACAAGATAGACAGGAGAGTTATGTGGATTAGTACAGGGTGTTCAAGGAGTTTCAGGTTGGGGACCATGTGTATTTTCACATCAAGCCCAAGAAAATCTGTTTGCGGATTGGTTCATGTACCAAGTTTTCACCATGGTATTGTAGTCCTCTTGAGATCCTTGAGAGGATTGGGCCAGTGGCATATTGACTTGCACTACCTCCAATAGTGAAATTTCATGATTTTTTCCATATTTTATTGCTTAAGAAGTATATAAAGGATGTTGATCATGTTATTGACTGGTTTGTATTGCATGTGGAGAAAGACAAAGAGTTCTAGCCAGAGCCTTAGTGCATATTGTAGTGAAAGCATCTCATGCTCAGGAATAGAGCCATAGAGCAGGTTAAAGTGGAATGGAAGCACATTGGGCCTGAAGAAGTTACATGGGAGATGGTGGATCAGATGCGGGCCCTGTATCCTTCATTGTTTGCTGGTTGATGCAAATAAATTCTGGTTTGATGTTGGTATTTGTTTGGCATATATTTTGATGATGTTTTGGTATATGTATGTATAGGTATATGGATGTAAATAATGCTATATTATGGTTGTTATATTGTCATGTTGTCACGATGTTTTTCTCTTGAGGAGGCCTTTCGTTTAAATACTGCATCGAGCTAAGTTATAAAGCTCCATGGGCAGTATGTTTGCTTTTCAGTAGTTTTTTGAGGTCATGGTGTGGTTTAACACCGAGGATCGTGTTCCCCAAGGGGGATGGTTCTGTAATATCCCTTGTGAAAATTTCATGTAATAAAATTTAATAAAGGCAACATAAGACCACAGTTAAGGGACACTTATTCCAAGCTGAATGTTGGGCAAAGATATCCTAGTGGGCATCATTGGATGTGTGTTTTTGCTAAGGAAAATTGGCAAAGGCTAAGGTAAAGGCATTTTTGGCACCTTTATTTATGAAAATATAAGAAAATAGGATAAAAGGAAGGTGAAAGGTCACAGGTTGAATGTGAGGAGGAAATTGAAGGAAAATAATGGAAAATGAAGAAAATAGAGGCCTCATTAATAAAAAGGCTTTTAAGGACGAGTTGGTAACCTTTTCTTAGTTCAAGATTGGAGCTCTCTCATTATGATCTCTCTCTCTCTCCCTCTTGGTCACTTAGAGTTTTCTTGGATCACTTTAGCTTTGGATCAAGGAAGGAAAAGAAAGCAAAGGGGAGGGAAGGAAAGCAAGGATCAAGGAAGAAGATAAAGCAAATATAGTAGGAATACTTGTAGTAACCTTTTCCATGTGTGATTTCCTAGATGGTCTAGACATGCATGACTTTATAGGTTGGTGTATGGTTCTCTTGCTGTCGATGCCATGGTTTTGCTGGGTTATGATAGTGGTTTTTAGCCTAGCCTTTCTTTTTTCTAGATTCCATGGCATGTTGGGATGTTTATCTTGGTTTTGAGCTTTGGCTTGCTGGATGGATTTCAGAATCCAGGGCAGAGGTGGTCTCAAGTTCCATTCCCAAAGGCCTAGGAATCCCTTGAACGGTTTTGGTAGGATACATAGTGTTATCACTCAGGTTGTCCTTCTAGTCAGCTCAAAAAGATACGGCCGAGGTAACCACAGACCAATCTTTGGACTACAGGTTCTAGCCCACCTGCAATTAGAGAGGGCTCTCTCTTTCTGATTTAGCTTTTTTAATAAGGTTTTTAGGCTAGTTATTGAGTTCAAGGGGTTTTGTTTTGATTTTTTGGTGGGAAGGATGATGCTTTCAGGTAAAGAGGCAGGGATAGCATGAAAGTTTTAGAACCATTGGGCGTGGAGTCAAGGAGTAGGACTGCTGGTGCGTTTTCTTGGTCACAAGAGGGAATTATGGAGCAAGACAGCTGCATATGAAACAATCATTCAAGGTAAAAGAGATGGATTAAAGGCTAAGGAATGAGGGGCAGTTAAGAATCTCTCATTCAGGTTAGCAGAAGGAAGATAAATGAGCCCTATCTAGGAGCAGCTAAGAATTCCTAGATAACAGTCATTCATATGTGAAATAGATCAAACATGAGCCATAACAGAATTCATATTTATGCCTAAATCAAGAGGAAAACATTAAGAAGCCACAAAAACTGAGCATAGAGTGCAGCTAAGCAAATTCTAAACCAATCCTTTGTTCTGTGACTTGAGCATATGTGAAATTGAAATAACAGAGGTAGGGAACACTTATTGATTCATATTGTAGCACAAGAATTCCACATTCAATTCTTCAAACCTTTAGACACAGAGCAGACAATCATTTCTCCAAAGCTTTTCAGCAATCTTTGATTAGGTAAAACATCTCAGATCTCCAATGCGAGTCTCTAATGAATATTATCAACCAACCAACCATTTTTACAATGTAGAGGGTGGTATATATACAAAAACTTGATACAAAAATATCTAGATGATGTGTTAATAGCTCATAACTTCTTTACCAACTCCTAAGGAGCAGTTGATGAGAAAGTAAATGCTGAAATAAAGACGAATGTAACAACTATTCTTTTCTGTCAGCGAATGTTGACCTTTGAGTTCATTTGAGTTGGCTGGACTGCGCTTTCAAAAATCCACGCTCTTAGGCTTGTTGTCCCAGCTCTTTGCTTCGTGACTGCTCCAACCTGCTCTGCGTGCTCCTTAACTGTCCTGTGCGGTGCTTGCTGCTGACCTATTTTTGACCGAGATTTTGAAATAAACAAAAAGGGGCAAAATCTGAAATTACCTAGGCAAAATGGCCAGCATTGCCTACCACCAATCCTCGGGAGGTAACTGATGCTTTTGTATTTTGACAAGTGTCTCATCGGCCTTTGTATACTTGTAATAGTTGGGCAGCATCTCAAACAGATGGTTAACTTCATGTTCCATGTAAAATAAGTTTTCCAGCCTGTCATAGAGAGTCTATCCTGAAGGAGGTCCTGCTTGTGTTAGAGAACTTGATGCAGCAGTAAGCTGATTTGTGACATAATTATTGAGCCTAGTTGCATATTGGTCACGTGTCAATAACTTTCCAGCGCTGGTCAGTAGGCTGGGAAATCCTTTAGTCTGTAGTGCTGCAAGCTTTATTTCAAAATTGTCTACATCCCTTTGTATTTCCCGACATCTTGCTTCTAGAGTTTGCACAAAGCTTCTCAATGTGAGCACCCTCTTTGCTGTCAATATGGCATCTGTTCTGTTCATGATATGCAGTGCTGCCAGCTCTTCCTTAGTCTGATGATTTAGAAAATTGATCATTCTGTTGGCCTGCTCAGGCATGTTTCCCAATGCTGCTTTGGCTCTCTGAGTTTCAAACTAAGCAAGGCCAATTAGTTCTACCTGTTCATACATTGCCTGAATTGACCTCCATTGGTTGGTGATTGACTGATTAATTTTGGCCCACAGAATCTTCTTTATTTCAACCAGGGTTTTGTCCAATGACAGCTCTTTCTCCAAGGTTTTAACTTTGTCCTTCAGGGCCTTAATTTCCCTTGTCTGCTCAGCCACTGTCATCTTGGACTTATCATATTTTTCTTCCAGTTTGGCCAGCTTTTCTTTGGCCTCTTTTATCTCTGTTGCTTGCAGCTCTAGCTCCTTGACAACTTTTGTCAATTCATCCATGCTCATGCTAGAGTCAGGAGTTGTTGTTCTTGCTGGAGTAATTGGAGGGGTCGTTGTTGCTGGTGCAGGAGGAACAACAACAACAGTTGGAACTATTTGAGGTGGCTGGGAGGCCGACTCTCCCTGTTTTTCTTGTAGTGCTCTCTCTAATTCTCCTTCCATCTCAATTACTCTATGGTTCAATTGCATCAGCAAATCCAATGTATCCTCAACTTCTTTCTCTTTGACCAGTTCTCCTGTTTGAGGGTGCTGAGTAGGAAGCAACCTCAATCGCATTTTTAATGCAGCAATATCATCATCTTTCTTCTTCATAAGGGCCCTCACACCCTTAGGATCCTTAGGATCATGTCCTAAGTCAATAATAATGTCCTCCAATGTTTTAATTCTGTTGTCTTTGGTTGTGGAGGAAATTCTTTCCAAGTCAAGTGGAGTGTTTGTATTCTTTAAAGATTCCTTCAACTCATGGGCTAATGTGGCCTTCTCTGCAAGGGTGGCATAAACCATCTCCCCTGTTTGCTTATGTAACTCTATTTGATCCATAGGGTGAATGTCCTTGGCCAGGACCTCTAACCTTGTCTTAACAAAGTCTGCAGCTGACTGTGGCTGTTGAACCTTGGGCTTGAAGTGGCTAAGAACCATCTTTTCTTGCTTGATATCTGTTGTTGGGAAAAGTGTCTACTCAGAACACCCCTATCCCACTAAGGTGTGATAGTGCCTTAGCAACAAACAAGGAAAACTACTTTCGTATTCTTCTTTATGAATTGTAAACGAAGAGGAATAGGATGAACCAACCTGTGTCTTTCGCTAGTATTTTGATCCAATCTCTCTTCTCTTTGACAGCCTCCCGCTACCTGCTCCCTTACTTGCCCAGCTTCACCAAGTTCCTGCAAGATCACAGAAGAGGAAAACTACACAAAGACATAGATTTACATTCATAACTAGCTTAGGATCAGATTTAAGCTAAACATGCAAATATAACAAAACATCATTGATACACAAGCATGTAGGAGAAACTCAAATAGTTTTATTGATATAACAAGAAGATCCAGGAGGAGATACAACCAAGTGAGTCCCGATCCAGCATCAACCTCCCAGCAAAGGAATCCCTTCTTCACCTCCAACAAAGCATAAATCACCCAATGCACTGATCTCAATCTCAAAACCAACATCAATTCTCTGCAAAGTACAAACTTCCAGCCCCTGGATCTCTGGGATGAGGGATCCATATATAGATGTATGCAGAGAGGATGAGTCAGCTTATGATTTGACTTGTGGCCTCTCTCTGTCAGTTCTTGCTTCCACTTGGAGACTGAGAGCCTCTTACTCATCCTTGGTCGAACTCAGTGAGGCAAGTGTCATTGAGGAAGATTCTGGAAGCTTCCATTGTCTGTCCACCTCGCGGAATGACACTGCCATTTGTCATTTCCCGCTCAGCGCGCCCTGGTAGTGCATTTAGGTGCGTTGCAATGCACCTAGCTAGTGTACTGGGGTGCTATGCAACACAGCTAGCTAGTGGAGCAGCTGAAATGATCCTGATTTCACTGATTCTGAGCAGTTTCTGGTGGAGAACTTCTGGGAGAAGCTGTAATTGGTTGACCTTGTTCCTCTAGGGGTAGGAACAACACTTTTAGGGACTTAGGATCCCTTGGTTTATGGACATTTCATGCTTAGAGCTGTAAGGCACAAAAATGTCTATAACAGTTGCCCCCTAAAGTATGAGGCCGTTTATCGGGTGAAATGCTTTATTAGGAGGATCCGAAGTTCTTTCAATGCTGGGAGGAGACCTGTAATAAGATACAATACAATACATTATCTTCATACTGCTTTCATGATCTAGCTGAGGCGGGCATTCCCATGCTCAGCTTTATAAATTCATTTTTATGTACATAGGACAGACAATCGTCTGATGGTAGACTGATGATTTTGATGAAGTCATCATCCTTTTGGTAGGATGATTATGTGTGCTGCAATGGTGTACATGTCAATGTTTTTATTTTTCCTGAAGATATATCGCAGCCCGGATGGATGAAACTAGATCCGGGGTCTTCAATCTCGTCCGATCTTCACTTGAAGTACAAGTCGATCCATGTGAGAAATGTTTTGAAGTCGAACATGGAAAGACATCGCTTGATTACCAGTCAATGATGTAAACTGTTAACAAGCGCGAGAGGAATCACCGATAATGATGATGACCCTCAAGGTACTGCAGTACAATTCACGTGGTGTGAATAAAGGACTTGGCATCGAACACCACGCAAAATATTTCGGTCGAAGGTCATTGATGTATACCTGTCGCCGGAAGTGAGAAACTTGCCATTGAGGCATGCAAGCTTCAAAGTACTGAATGGGGTGTTCCTAGATCAACTTCTTGGATAATGAACTGATGTCGACAAGAAGCGATCCGTCAAAGGAGGGCCTTGATGAATCCCACATCAATGACACAGAACGGAGTAAATGATTTTGATGGAGGTGAAAACGATCTGATGATATATGGTTCAGGATGGCGGTCATGAAGGAATGAAGTATAATGTATGGTAGTGGATGGGACACAAGTGACTTCTCTAGATGACTTCTCTTGAACATGTCGGCGACACTTATGTGATGGATTGGTAGCATTTACCCCAAATGTGGATGGTATGGCGTGACCATGGTGATGTGACCGGTGAATGAAACAACCCAACCCGACTCAGGCGCGGAGTGGAAGTGTCATGTTCAAGAGCGACTTGCTACCAATAAAGATTCTTTGAGTTTTTCCCAATTTTTCCCCAGTCATTGCTGACCAGTACCTCTTTATTTTTGTCAAGCTTGAGGAGGATAACATATGCTTGTTCTATAATTTTCCCTTCGGGCAAACCCATCGCTATGTTTTAACGTGCCTAGCGATACTGAAACTCGTTCTCGTCTAAAGACAAGTTTGTCGCTATTAATCTTTTTAACGAGTCTAACGACAAGGATAACTCGGTCCTTTTCATTTTTAGAGAGTCTAAAAAGGTACGTAAAGTTAACTTCGGAATTCCTTTTTCATCATCTAATCCCTTAAGTTCAAAAAAGTATAAAACAATACAGAAGGGATGAATTTTCGATAGTTTTAACGAGCCGAACAACACAAGCGCTCGATCTTTTTGTGAAATAATCCCTCAGGTCCAAAAAGATTAAAATCTAGAGGAGGGATAACACTTTCGGTCGCTTTAACGAGCTGGAAGGCCAAAACTCGGCAATCTTTTCATATTTTACGAGTCAGATGAAAAGAGCTTAAAGAAGACTCGTCTTTTGAGGAACGAGTGATAAAATGGGTAGCAACTAATTCCAGGTAAGGGTTGGAATTTTCCAATCACAGCAGTGTCACAAGGATGGCTAGTGAAATCACTCTTCGCAGCTGTTCCTCAAAATAGGTAAACAATAAAATGGAGGTGAATGATCGGCCAATGGAAAAGTGGAGGTGACGGTGCAAACACGACCAAGGCTTTAATGGCTGAAATCTTCATTCACAGTGGTTATTTACCGGGGAATAGTTCATTTTTTAATGAGCTTAAACGCGGGTGGAAACACTTGCTCATGTCTTATGTTTATTTTTTAACGAGCTTGAACTATGTGCTAAAACTGCTCGATAATCCAGTCATATGATAAAAATGTCTCATATAAAACGGCAACATTTAGATTTTTGCCCCACATCCTTTCTTTATGCAAGTTAGGAAACGACTAATCCTACGAGTTTAAAGGGTTAGCCTACGGGTTTAAAGGGAGGACCTAAAAATTTAAAAAATAAATAGCCACCCCTTGCTTGCATTCGAAAAGGTTTGCATGCCCCCAGGTATAAAATATGGTTTCAAGGTTACCCCTCAATTTGCAGACAAAACATTTGTTCTATCAGGAAAGGCCTACCTCTTTCAGGTTACCAGAGATTGTCTCATTCGCGTTACAAATGAAACACTTCCTCGGCGATGTCTACCGAGATAAACAAAGGTGAGTGACAACGAGCGCCACACACATAACTTTGACAAGAGAATCTTGTTCTAGAATAACCCCTCTTCCAATCACGGATGGGGTACAGACTAGTCATATTCTCCCGCGGAAACCTACCCTATACCCGAAGTTTTCCTGCCGAAGCAGACCAGGACGCATGCCCCCTGGGTTTCAGTCATATCCCTCCGAACTACTCGCGCTCATCGGGAGGACGGACTGGGGGTTGAGACATTTCTTGTGTGAAGAGACCATTTAGGGATGGTATATGACTATTTGCGATGCGTGATCCGGGAAATGAAAGCTGGTCCACGAGCTTGACCATTCTTCCTTCGTGCGGAAAACACATTACTCTAAAGAGTGAGGAGACGATGGCTCCCATGCAATAAATATAGTCTCGTCCAAGGAGTAGGTTATAATCCAAGGGTCCTTGAACGACCATTACGTTCATTTGAACTGTCTTCCCTTTCAATGTTATGGGCACATTGGGGAGGATCCCTAAAGGTCGATTGGTTCCTTTATAAAAGCCTGTCAGATTTATCATCTCAGGCAATAGCGATGGCGAACCAAGCGCTTTCCAAGCAGTAGAGGAAAGGATACTCACAGAAGCCCCCTCATCTATGATGGTACCAGCCATGACCATTCTATATATTTGGACGATAATTCTGAATGGTATGCTTGCTGGTAAACGGGGTCTGCCTAGTTGATTCCAGTCGAAGGAGACAACTAGGTTTCTTGGAGGTGGGACCGAGTAGACGGCCAGGTATGGCTCTGACGAACTTCCTTCCTGCGGTAAAGGAATGGGTAGGTTGCTCCCGTGTTCGTCGGAGTCTGTGTTGATGAAGAGAATTTGGACGGTGTCATCCTTGTTCAATCCAGTGACTGTGTCATTCGAAGATAAAACCTCTGAAGGCAAGACCGGGTCAACTGCCGCCTCGACCTTTTGACTTTCGTCGGGTATGGATTCAGCTGGTTCATCTTTAATGACAGGCGCTTCAGCTGACCACTTGAGCAGGTCAGCTGGATTCTCAACTAATGAAGGACTCGGCAAGAGTTTTTTATATCCAGGAGGAAGTTGTAACGGTGAAACTGGACGATCATCCAAAACTCTTTTAGCTTCATCTAAGAAGGGACAATGGTGGATGGCGTGATCGCCTTCGCACAGTTTACAGGGAGATCTAGCTCTCCCTTTTTGTCCTGGGGCTTCACTTTCGCTAGTTGATGGTGTGCTTTCAACATGGCCATCAGAGGTTGACGACGCCGGATTGTGCAAACGGGGAGACCAGTCCCTTAGTATCTGAGGGATGCAAGGACAATCTCTGTGAAAGTGGTCTCCCTTGCAAATGACACATGGCGATTTAGGCCTGGTCGGTGCAGTGTGTGGATTTTCATTAGACGACACTCGTTTGCCCCCATTCGCTTTTGGCTCCTTCTTCTTCTTTTCTTTCTTATTCTTTTCCTTCTTCTCCTTAGGAACTTGACTTTTGGCTTTGCCAGCTCCATCAAGCGAAGAGGAAGGAGGAGAGGAAGAATTAGAGGAAGTAGAAGGTTGGTGGGTAACTCTGGACTGGTCTAACTGCTGATTCGATTGTTCAGGAATAGTGGTGTTCTGAACGACATTGGTTGAGAAGAGCTAGACTGGCAAGCCAATTGTCAGTCCTGGAAGCGACAATGTGGCCATATGGGGTGCACCAACATCTCCCCAAGAGGAGAAGGGACTAGGATTTCCACTAAGGGGAATTCCTTGGTTGGTAGACTCCATTTTCTCAACCTAAGATCAACGTAGGAAAAGGGTATGAATATTCCGTTTAAAATAAATTTTAAGACGCTTGGACACAACTTGTTTTTTCAATTTTAAAGAGTCGAGAAAAAACAAAAGATGACTCTAGTCTCCTTCGATTTTTAATGAGCCTGAAGTGACAAGTGCTCAGATGGACCTTTTCCATTAAGGAGTCTGAAAAGGAACGAAAGGGACTGCTCTGGAGATCTAGGTAGAGGGTGTACCAAACCAATCATAAAACTGCAGAATACGTTTTACAGTACGGCAGTCAATCTTCCCGAATGCTGTGTTCGGTGCATTGCGATCAGTAGGGCGGCCGACACGGCTTCCTATGGATAAAAGGTTTTAAGCCTATAGGGGTCTCCCAATATATACTCGACGGTACGTGGGAGCACAAGTCCGTACTGGCACTTATCGTCTCACAGTGGAGGAATCACCCAACCATCAGTGAGGACAACAGTTACCAGGTTTTACGACGCCGGAACACGTCTCTAGCCTAGACCTCTATGTTGTGCGTTAATTTCCAAAGCGTTGTTAGATTCATTCAATTTATTTTAAGTTGATATTTCTTAGAAGTTTGCCTTTTGGGATCACCACGAGATGTAGATGTAATTCCTAAATGCAATCTAAAGATGATAAGCAAGCTTTTATCTCTTTTCAACAATGAAAATCCTAGCTACAAGGGGAAAAGAAAGACACAATCTTTTCTCAAAGAGCAAAGAGCACACTGTAAATGCACTTTTCCTAAATCAAACCATACAAACTATCAATATGCAAATGCACATATGCATGTATTTGTTTTCACTTTCTTAATATTGATGCCCAAAAAGAAAGTTGATGTACAAATCTGAATTTGCTTTCAAGTGAATAAACACAAACAAGCTTCTTTTCGAAATCAAAAAGGTAGAGAAGATTACGACACTCTATGATTTTGAAATAAACACTCGTTTCGACACTAGAAAGTGACAAATTCAAACCAGAGGTAAAAGTAAAAGTATAATCAACTGTCAACAACAAATAAACTTTCTCCTAAGATCAAAATCGACACTTACGACAGATCTAAATCCAAGGACGACAGTATGACTATTTTACTCTTTCAATGGAAAACTGTAAATGATGTAACAAACACACAAAGAACATCTATAGTCTTTTTGTACAAAGGAGGTGGAATTACGGCAAGGAAAAGGGGTTTTCAGACAGGTACACACATTGATCACAGGCTGCAAAAATCAGAGACAAAACTGGACAAAATGAAGCAAAGAACCTCAACTACACAGGGCAAAGGCTGATCAGTGCACCTGTTGCACAGAGAAACTGAATTGCAGCACAGGTAGCCCTCTCGGGACCTGCGTTGAAATGCAGAATCTCTTCACAGAGCCTGCGCTGGGGTAGAAACGAGACTTCTATCCGGGTTCTGGGTCACGGTTTGCAGTTTAATCTATGGTTTTTGGCCGAGTAAAAGCAATCAGTAAGGTACAATCAGAGGGATGATTTAAAGGAGGACTAAGAGCTATCACAAAGGGTAATCAGATCATTTGTGAATCAGCTGTTCAAATCATAAACAAATCCAGTGAGTGGATTGAAGTAGCAGGTGTCTACTTTGCATTTGATAATGGCAAATGCAGTTCGATTGCTACTTCTGTGTTTATGAAACAAACAACAAGAGAAACACAAACAAACTAACTAGACACGATCCCTAGTGGAGTCGCCATTTTGTTGTTGGGAAAAGTGTCTACTCAGAACGCCCCTATCCCACTAAGGTGTGATAGTGCCTTAGCAACAAACAAGGAAAACTACTTTCGTATTCTTCTTTATGAATTGTAGACGAAGAGGAATAGGATGAACCAACCTGTGTCTTTCGCTAGTATTTTGATCCAATCTCTCTTCTCTTTGATAGCCTCCCGCTACCTGCTCCCTTACTTGCCCAGCTTCACCAAGTTCCTGCAAGATCAAAGAAGAGGAAAACTACACAAAGACATAGATTTACATTCATAACTAGCTTAGGATCAGATTTAAGCTAAACATGCAAATATAACAAAACATCATTGATACACAAGCATGTAGGAGAAACTCAAATAGTTTTATTGATATAACAAGAAGATCCAGGAGGAGATACAACCAAGTGAGTCCCGATCCAGCATCAACCTCCCAGCAAAGGAATCCCTTCTTCACCTCCAACAAAGCATAAATCACCCAATGCACTGATCTCAATCTCAAAACCAACAACAATTCTCTGCAAAGTACAAAATTCCAGCCCCTGGATCTCTGGGATGAGGGATCCATATATAGATGTATGCAGAGAGGATGAGTTAGCTTATGATTTGACTTGTGGCCTCTCTCTGTCAGTTCTTGCTTCCACTTGGAGACTGAGAGCCTCTTACTCATCCTTGGTTGAACTCAGTGAGGCAAGTGTCATTGAGGAAGATTCTGGAAGCTTCCATTGTCTATCCACCTCGCGGAATGACACTGCCATTTTTCATTTCCCGCTCAGCGCACCCTCGTAGTGCATTTAGGTGCGTTGCAACGCACCTAGCTAGTGTACTGGGGTGCTATGCAACGCAACTAGCTAGTGGAGCAGCTGAAATGATCCTGATTTGACTGATTCTGAGCAGTTTCTGGTGGAGAACTTCTGGGAGAAGCTGTAATTGGTTGACCTTGTTCCTATAGGGGTAGGAACAACACTTTTAGGGACTTAGGATCCCTTAGTTTATGGACATTTCATGCTTAGAGCTGTAAGGCACAAAAATGTCTATAACAATATCATATGCTGCCATCAACCTTTCCTGCTTGGCAGGTGTTGCCTTAAGAAATTGGTCATACAATTGCACTCTTAATAGCTCATTTTGAGCTTTGATTTCTTTGAAGCTGGCTTTGATGCTAGCTGGTCTCTTGCCTTGTTGTGTGGAGGAAGACACCTCCAATTTGTGCTGTCTGTCTTGCTCTTGCTGAAAAGAGCTTGTGGGTGTATGCTGGCTTGCTTCCCTTCTCGGGCTTTCTACGACCTCTTCACTGACCTCCTCCTCAATTGGAGGATCAACTCTTTGCCTCTTAGCTTTGGGCTGCTGTGTAGACCCACTAGCAGGTGTGGAGTCTTCCCGGTCTTGTTTTCTGTCTCTTTCTTCATTGACAGGAGTCTGTAACACTGGCATTTGGGGTGTCTATGTTTGTTGTGGAGGGGCCTGTTCTTGGGAGTATTCCATTGAAGTGGCACGTTGTTCCGTGAACATTTCTTGCTCTGTCTCCATTGGCTCTTTACCTTTAGCTATACTTGTTGCTGATGTAGATGCGCCTTGGGTAACTTGTAGAGCTGGAGCTGTAGATGTGCCCTCTTCAACTTGTTAGGGCTGCTTGAAAGTTACCTGGTCAGCAGAATCCAAGTCAAGAGTTTTTTCAAGATCTTTAGTAGTTCTTTCCAAAATTTCCTCCTGAGTGAATTCTTCAACTAAAGTGCCTTGTGCCCACGCATCTTGATTAGCATATTTTTCAATGTGTGGGATTTTGAAGTGTTCATAGGGTGTCAATCTATATTTTACTCTTCTGGCATTAATAAAGCCAAGCGGGTCATAAGGGACCCACCAGAAACTTCTTTTCAACTTAAGTTGATCCTTGAGTATCAGGTCAGCATCTTGCCAACCTTCCTTCTTGTTCATGATGAAGGGGCCTAGGTGGTCTTTAAATTTCAGTTGAGCCTTCTTCTTGGTGCTGTGAAAATGAGTCAAATCTGAATTGATAAGCTTCCTGTAGTATTCCAAGGCAAACAACCTCATTGGTACATATCTTGGGAGCCTGTAAGGACAAAGCTCGCAACCATAGATTCTGATGACAGTGTGATCCTGGTATAGGTACCAATCACCTAATTTGTAGTTCTTAGATAGCTGCAATATCTTCTGCATCTCATAAGTTATTCTGGGAGGGGGAGCTTTCATTAAGAGGCAGGAGACTGGATAAACAAACTGGTCAATGAACTCACAGTATGAGTAAGGAGAATGTTGGACTTGATGGAATACTGATGACCAGAAGACAACAGATCTCCTTTCTCCCTTTGAATCCAATTTCTTGATGGGACACTGGAAGCTTTCAGACTGATAATACATGAACAAATGATAGATGTATGAGGAATATTTGAAAACTCCCTGCCTATCTAGCTTAGTGAGCTGGTCATGGATTTTATTTGCTATGAACTTGGCATAATTATACTTGACAGCAGGAGGCTGTCCATGGCTGAATGAAGACAACAGAACCAGCACTGTATCATCTACATGTTCACTTTTTGTGAAGCCTAACACATAGGATATCATGTCTACAAGTAGCTTTCCTACCTCATTGAAATGGTTATAAAGGAATGGGGGTGGTTCCTTAGGTTGGCAATCTGCCCTCATGAATGTCTTAGCAATTCTTTCAATCTTGGGGCCAGGGAGCCAGGAGGCTTCTTCTAGCAAGTTATTCATGGAGAAGGGCAATAGTATCTGAGTCTGCTTGAAGTTCAACATCTGGTTGATGGAGTCGGGAGTGATGGAAAAAAGTACGCTCCCAGAAGGAGACTTAACAACTCTCTGACTTAGCTCATAATTTGCAGCACATAGGTGAATAATCTCAGGAAAAATATTGACAGAGGGGAGGAAATAATGTGGAAAATTGGATTCCCATATGCCATACATGTCAGAGTTGTTTAAAAAACTGTTTCTCAGCTGGAAGTAGGTATGCAGATGATTCCTGTTCCCAACTAGGTCTTGAATAAGGTAATCTATGTCAGCCAAGGCCATTGACTCAAGCTCTTTACTTGGCGGGTTCATGGGAGTGATGTTCAGAGCAGATGGAGTGGCCATTACACAGATTTTGAATGCTTGAGCTGAAAGGAGGACTAATGCAACAACTGGCTAACAAACTTGCTTGCAAAAATTAGCAGAAGTAGGTGGAACTGAACTCGAATGCAACAGTAGCTTGACTGCTTGGGAGCTTATGCTGTGAGAGACCAACTTTGCAGAGTTTTGGGTCAACTTCCCTTCTCTTAGTGAATTCTCTGGAGCTAGAGACTGTGAGGAACAAATGCAAAGGGGCTGAGGACAATTATAGTTTCAGTGGATTGACTTAAACAATGGAATAAGGTAAAATAGGGCAATGCTGAGCTGCTGCGAGATTTTTCCTGGAGGCCGAGCTCTAAACAAAACTCGCTAGTGAAATTGTAAATGGGCACAAGGTTTACGAGGCTTTTTCTGAAGTGAAGGGTTTCCAGTGGTTTTGAATGAAGATTTAAGTGCGAAAGAGCTGCCGATTGGGGAAATCTGCAGGCTTACAGTATGTGCAGTGGATAAAATGAAGAATAGGAGCAAAAAAAGGGGAAGATATGACAAATACCTGGTTCAAACATCGCCAAGAGTGGACGAGTTGGAGTGAAGGTAGGCTATGAAGCCAAATTTGTAGGCCGCGGCAGCTCAGCTAGACGTTTTTAGCTTTGGGAATGCAGAGAGTAAGAAGGAAGAACCATAAATTAACCAACGGGTCAATAGAAATGAAAAAACAACGGTCATTCGCATGCTTTTATGCAAAAATAGTTTTTTGGCGCTTTTGGTGTTTTTCCCGAATGACACCAGCATGATTGCCTTGGTGGGTCCCAAGTACGGACGGGTGATGTGGCAGCTGACACGGTGGCAGGGTGGGGAGAGGTGAGGGATGAGGTGGCGGGAAACATGGTACAACAGCGAGGCGCAGGAAGGTGATGCGTGGTGAAACGTGGTGCTGATGTCATGCAGGCGAAGGCAGTATCCGAGTTTTGTCGCACCGCTTTAGCGCCTGGGTGGTTTGGGAGGAGGGGGCTCCGCCACAACCGAGGAGGTGACGCGTGGCGGGAGTACGCAGGAAAACCGCCAATCTCCCAGACGCTAACCCTCGGCATGTCGGGGCATGAAAACACCCGCCCACCGTAGATCTTGGGGGAGCCAGATCTGACGGCTGGCAGAACAGATGAGACGGCGGAGGGATAAGGGACGGGGCCCGCGGCGCATTCAATTAATTTATTATATGGTGGGGGTTTAAACATTAGGAAAGTGGGTTTACGGGGTTATAAGCGAGCGGGGTAGATATTTACAGGCAAAACTTTAGGATAAGGGAGGATTATGGGTGCTGTAGGGTTAGGGTTAAGGAGGAATGGTTATTAGTCTGACCAGATGTCAGACTAACTCCAATTAGGACGCGGATGGGTTAGTAGGAGCCCCAGATGGACTACTGCCTCCCGGACTTAGAAAATATGGCTATAGTGCCAAGGGGGGGGGTTATTTAATATTTTTGGGATTTTATATAGCTTTTTGCATAGTAGGGGATAGGGAAATGATTTAGGGAGCTAAATAATAGAGTTAGAGGTTAATATGAGTTTATGAGGTGAAAGTAGAGCGGAAGACTAAGTTTGAGAAGTAAAACTTAGACATAGGGGTAAATGAGAGTGAGAAGTGATTTTACACAAGAAATGTGGCTTCTTTTCATTGAAGAAAGCCAACATTTACCTTGATGTTTCACAGAAATGAAGTAAGACTAGGACTTATTGGGCAGATCCCAAGGTCCCTTAGGGGGATGTTAGTAAGAGACTTTTTAGGGGGAGTGAAGGGAAATTAGACATGCTTCCAGAATTCTGCCATCAAAACACTGCTTTGCTACCTCTGCCACTGATGAGATGAGCTTTCTTTGTCAAGGCCAAGACTGAAGATGATCTTGCTTCTGCAACCCCAGGCTACCTACCCAGCCTAATACACCTAGCATTTCTGTTACTTCAGGAAGGGTGCACCTAGACTTGCAAACCCTGATTGCTTCTTTCTTTTTAACTGCCCTCCTATCTAAAAACTACCCTTATTGCTTCCAAGGGCCCAGATTAAGTAGTTGGGTGCCTTCATTCTCTACCTAGCTACTAATCTGCAAAGCTTAAATTGTTTGGACAAATTTTCCTTTTCTATTCTACAACATCAATTTAAACCTAGGGAAGCCAAGCTTAGGCTGTTTGGCCTTCCCTTAACTGAGAAATCTTTCAAAAATGAAACTTTTGCAGCATGAAAAAGATGAACATTTTTGGCACTTTCACTGTCAATCATGAAATATGAAACCTATTGCAATAGGAGGCTAACACATAGTAAAGCCTGAGGGAGAAGTCTTGATTTAGATTGTGGTAAAGTCTGAGAGATTGGTCTCACTTTAGGCCCTAGTGATCTGAGATTGGATTGCAGTAAAGTCTAAGAGAAAAGGAGACAAAAAACTCCTCAAGGATAGTGATGGATTTCGGATGACATTCCATGTTCATTCTGGTTGTGATTAGAGCATCGGTTTCAATGTGATCATGGTTTGGTGAGGGTGTAGGTGGTTTAAACTCTATATTCACTTGGGTGTTCTTCGATTGGTTTTTCTATGATATCCCACATTCATGATTGGAATATGACACGAGGGTGACTAGCTGAAAGAGAGATTTCATTCAGCCATGTTTATGGTTGGGTGGTACGTGGAAGTCCCGAACCTGGTTAGATTTTCCTATGATTAATAAAAGCTAAGTTCTCTTACATTTGCACTAATTTATATGTGGATTTAATGGTTGTCATATCTATGATATTTATATGGTTTTAGGCTGGTTATAAGCATGGTTAAATGATTGGTTCATGTCATGGTTATTTCATTTATTTACTTGTAATTATTAAATGGATGGATGAAAGACCTAATTGATGATATAATAGTTCAATGGAGAAGGCAGTGATCCTTCTGTTTATGTTTCATAAGTTCTTTCAGTCATTTATGCTTTGTCTTGTATCCTAGACCTGTAGGTTGCATTGATGCCAAGTGTTTGACAGAATGTCAGTCTCGATTGGGGATGCTCAAGCCTAGTCTTGAGGTTTCTTTTTGGTTTATTAAGATTGTTATCAAGTATTTGATGGATTATGAAGGTTGTAAAAAGTTCTGGAGAGAGGCTAGGATTCTAGGCTAGAAAAGTGGCTCAAATCGCTGGTTCGCTAAAACAGGTTTGATGAGAAAAATCCATAGTCACTGGCACATAGGCCTATGAGAGTGAATTTGGGTTGCTAGACACTGTCATGCCTATGACATGAGAGTGACTAGGGGTTAAAAGGCTTAAATCATCAATGGGACTTAGGGACATGATATCTTAGTGCCTGACATGTCTCCTGAGGGTGTTGTTGTTGATGTGGATGAGTTTGTTTGATATGTTTCATCGCTTCCATTTCCTTAAGGTCACCAAGGAAGTTGAATCCCTTACAGTAGTCTCTCCCATCGCATGTTTACCCTGACTGGAAGGTTACTTGGGTGGACCTGGGAGGTGGGGGTGTTACACACATATTTTCACACAGTCTTTTACAAAAGTGAAGTTTTCTAAACTTCAATCTATCTTAGGATTTTAGAAATTTATCATTAATGGTTAAATAAGTCCTAATTTATCGCTCCTTCTCCTATTGTGTCACCTTTCTATATCCTTCAATCATATCCCAAGTTGTTCTTAACGTTGGATGCTAGGATATTTAGACTCTTAGGAGTTAGTTAAGTTCAACTGGGTCTAACATGTCTATTAGGTGAAAGTGTGTTTCTTTAGTATTCATTAGTTAGAATGTAATCTGACGGTCACAATATTTTATAAACATTAGTGATCTGACAACTCATATTCTCCTTACTGAGAATGGATATTGATCAATGGCTTAACGCTTGATTGGTCCATGATCTCTATTAAAATAGCACAAAGTGTCATGGATGATGATTGATTGTGAGAACTCTCTTATGAATTTTTTTTTCTTTTGCAATAATAAAATTGCCTCAAGTGTCCACATTGGTTGGGGTTATGGATTGTTTCCCTCTTAGAGGGTCTTAACCATGTAAAAATATTGGCATTAAGATATTTGATCTAGTTGTGTGAGTGGTTACTAAAGGTGTTTGTCCTATGTGGCATACCTTTTTTTCCTAAACACATATTATTTTACATTTTGAAAGTAACCTAAAATTATGGAAACTAATATAAAATTAGCAATCTCAAAATCTAAAATATAATTACATCCATCCAGATGGTATGATATTTATTAATAGAAAATTTAAATATAAAATATATAGGGTACTATTGGTTGATTTCTCTTATGGGAAAAAAGTTAAATATTGCATCTCTACTACTAGTGTTTTACTAACATCTCCTAAAAATTATAGACAACCACCATATATTCACTACACCTATACATAGAAAAAAGAAAACAAAAGTATTTATGGCAGATAGGTCTTCATGCATTTATCCCAAAAATCCTCAATGCATTTCATGTCAAAAGTTAATAATTTATCAAGAGTACAAAGAAAATATTCTTGAGAGAGAAGCATAATCTCTAAACTAGTTGCATTACTTGGAGCTTCTACTTTAGTTTGATTTTTTTGAGGTAAAGGAGATCATAGTCATACTTCATCTATGCTTGATTGGAAACAATGAATTCAACCACTTCATTCCTTGACGAAAATGTCAATTTTTTCTCTGTGTACTTCTCACTAAATTTGCTATTATCTTTTTCCCTCTATACATCATTTATGACATCACCCCAATCATCATGAGATTGACAGTTTGAATCAATATGACTACTAGTGGGTGTAAATTTGCATAATTCTCATTCATATTTCAAATGTGAGCAACACTATAATTTTCTTTTGGTCATCTCTAATCTATTGAGCTCACTGAAGCCCATGACTTCCACTACCACAACATGAGATGTGGAACCATCCCACATAATGACATCGTTTTGTTTTAACATTTGTTGTTCTATATGCATTTCATTTCTATTGGACACATAATCCTATGGGATTTTTGTGTCATTGTATATAATAAAAAACATTAAGAATACATATAGATAGGAATATGAGAAGATAGGTGAACTTATTAGAATAAAAAAACAATACATGTTCATCTATTGTATTAAATATAGTTATAAGCTTGATGAAATGCATGCAATTATAGAGTTATGTTTGATAGTGGTATCAAAACTTATCAAGTCCATGATTCTCCACTTGTCTATAGTCCTACAATCCCGTTATTCAGTCCAACCATCCATATCTCTTAGTTATATGACTATTATATTCATCCCTATATCTATTTTACATGTAGAAATATCTCCCTATGATTCTTAGGATTATTGGTTCCTCTTTTGAATTGTGTTTATATTTGGAAAATATTGCTCACTTTCTAGATGTAAATTAGGGTTCTTTGTAAACCAATTTTCTTCTTGCTTGGGTTGTGATATCATGGTGATGGATGGATTTAGTACTTATGCTTCTACACACCTGAGATTTTGTATTGAAAATATCAACAACTCCTTATATTTTGAAGATGTAGTGAAATTCCTAGTGTTTTTCATCATAATCCCGAGACTAATTACTTGTTAGACAAAAGTAATACTAAGAGAAGGGGGGGTGGTGAATCAATATTACAAATTATTTATGCAAATAAAAACTTATTTAGAAAATTACTTCAGAAAAATATAGCAATACCAAACACATGGAAAGCACAAACAATCATCACATGTGGACACTTGAATTGTAGATGGAAAAACCCCCTTTGGGGAAAAAACCATCGAACTATTTGTTTCTTCTTCTATTATCTATTGCTTCACAAATATTCTCATTACATTACATTAGCTAGCACCCACTAGCTTTGAAATACCCAACCCTTGACTGAAATGAGAAATGTTGGCCGCAACCAACTTTGAGCACCCACTCCTACAATAGACAAATAATATGCACTAAGCTTGAAGCTCCTACTCCAAGTACAAATAATTCTATTGTGATATGATTTAGAAATAAATATGGTGCTGCGAAATCAAAACATGCAACAATAATTCACACTCATGCAACCACAAATCCACACATTAATTTAGAGAACAAGACTCTCTCTACACACTCTTCAAACTGAATTTCTAATTGTTGCATCCAACACTCAAATATTGTAGAAGATTAATGTCTGAAGCAATTTGCAACTCTAAAATTTGAACTCACAAAAAAACTCACTTGAAGTGCACTTCCAACACATGTACATTCACTCACTCACACTCTTTCTTTCGAACCGACAATTGAGCTTCTTTCCTTCTCATTTTATAGAATCTGGAGATTGTTAAATCAGTTAATAATTTAGATGATGGAGCTCACACAAAACATGTTCACATGCTTCAGAATTGATTGAGAATGGCATCTTGACCATATGAAACCACTTTGTCCACTAGTCCTTTTGATAATTTCAAATTCAATCACTTTTTGGAGGCCCCCACAACTCATCCCAAATTTTTCTATAAGATTCCAAAAATAAACTCCGCTAATCAACAATTTAATTCTAAGAGTGCACGAGAAACACATAGATAATTAAGTGTTTTTCCTCAGACACATACAACACTAGACAAAAACGTCTCTCGATGCTCCCATAGTAACTAAGAGCCAACGTCTATATAACTCCGGATGCTCCCACGACCTTTCATCCATGCATCTGTGACTTTTCTCCCTTGGACAATCCCATGGTAACTACCATCCAACATCTATAAAGCTTCAGATGCTCCCACAACCTTTCATCCATGTGCCTTTATTGTTTTAGACACTTTGTTGAGCCTCCATCCATGCGTTTGGAGAAGATCATGGCTTAAAACACAAAATCCAACCCTCAAGCTTGCAAGAGAGCTTCACGAAAATGAAGTCACCTATAAACCATCCCTTTAGACTTAACTTGACATCAGGAACCCAACTGTAAGACTTCATCAAGACATCACACACACACCATCAACTAGATCTCTAGACAAGTTAGCTCAACTTCAGATGAGGCCTTGTTACCTCATGACACCACTCCTACAAACCTTCTAGGGCTTATTCAAGCATGTTATAATAACATGAAAACCTTTAACATATATACAATTGGTGTAATACTGGACATATAGACTCATGAGTACATGATTTCAACGGGTGACATTAGTGGCAACACAAATAGGCAAACAAACTCCCCCTTTTCCAATGATGTCAACTTATAGCTTCTGAAAATAAATATGAAATTTACACACATCAATATGAATCTGAGCACATACATAACTCACTCTTTCTCCCCCTTTGACATAAATGGCAAAGGGTTTTACATGGAAAGAAAAATTACATAACACCAATGTGATTCATGGAAAAAAAATGCAGAAATCCCCCTAAGGAGGTACAACCTCTACTCCCCTTGAGGTGTTGAACATTCTCCCCCTGAATATATATGAGACCACACCATATTGAAAAAAGAATAGTCATGAATAAGAAGCCCATCTCAAAATGAAGCAAGAAGAAGCAAGAAACCAATTCATAATTCCTTGAAAATATATGAAAATAATCAATCAACACCCATTCTTCAGATTTTGTAGCTCAAAGTGCTATTGATGGTAGCCATATGACAACAACTAACTCCATGAAAAACTCCTCAATGCCTTCGAAAAGTAACAACACCCATATTATCTCTAAGATATTCAAATTTGTCTCTTGGAAGTGGCTTGGTGAAGATATTTGCAATTTGTTCATTCGAAAATATATATTCCAACTTCACAACTTTGTTGACCACTTGTTCTCTTAGAAAATGATATTTTATTGGTATGTTCTTGGTCTTGGAATGAAGAAACATATCCTTGGAGATGCTTATTGCACTTGTGTTGTCTACCATGATAGGAAGAGGCTCTTCAAATTCAACATGCATGTCTTGAAGAGTTTTCTTCATCCATAATATATTTGTACAACAATTGGCTACTGCTATATATTCCACTTCAACTATGGACAAAGAGATTTGAGATTTGTTTCTTGCTAGCCCAAGAAACCAAACAATCACCAAAAGAAGGATCTACTCTTGAAGTACTTTTCCTGTCATCAATATTACTAGCCCAATCAATACCAATAAAAGTAATAAAATAGAAATGCTTACCTTTGGGACACCATAATCCATAGTCAAGGGTACCTGGAAGGTACTTGAGATCCTTTTTACAATTTTAAGATGAGTTTCCTTGGGATTATCTTGAAATCTAGAGACCAATCCTACAACTTGCACGATATCTGGCTTAGAAGCAGTTAGATACAATAAGTTTCCAATCATGGAACGATACATGGACTGATTTACATATGGTGATTCATCATCTTCACTCAACTTACAACCAGTAGCCATGGGAGTACATATTGGTTTGCAATCTTCCATGCCAAACTGTTTTAGTTTCTCTTTAAGATATTTTGATTGAGAAATAAAAATGCCTTTTTCATCTTGAAGAACTTTCAAACAAACAAAGAAAGTAAGTTCACCCAACATTGACATCTCAAACTATTTTTTCCTTTCTTGTGAAAATTTTTGACCCATCTCCTCCAAATCACTCCAAAATATAATATCATCTACATACACAACAATTATTAGAAAATTATCACCGTCAAATTTGATATATAAATTGTTGTCTATGGATCCCTTTTTGAAGCCTTGATGTTGTAGATATTTGTCTAGTTTTGCATACCATGCTCTTGGAGCTTGTTTCAAGCCATAAAGAGTCTTTTTCAACCTCCACACTAGATTCTCATCATCACTCAATAAGAAACCTTCACGTTGCTCTATATATACTTCCTCTTCTAAATCACCATTCAAGAAAGTTGATTTTACATCCATCGATAAAATCTAATTTTCTTGTAGCATGTAAAGGCCAAAAACATTGTTATAGCATCTATTGTAGCTATAGGTGCAAACTTTTCATAAAAATAAATACCTTCTACCTGAATATACCCTTTGCACAAAAGTCTTGCTTTGTTCCTTACCACTCTTCCTTCTTCATCAAGCTTGTTCTTGAACACCCACTTGGTTCCAATAATGTTTTTGTCCTTTGGCCTTGTTACAAGCTCTGATGTGTTGTTATTCTCAATATGATATAATTCTTCATTTATTTATTTGACCCAAAATTGGTATTCTTTAGCCCCATTAAAGTTTTTGGGCTCAAATTGAGACAAAAGTGCAAAATGATCTTGATTGAAACTATCCAACAATTTTCTCCTTGTTTGAACTCCAAGTTCTTTGCTGCCAAGAATTTGAATTTCTAGGTGCTTCTTCTGGATGTGACTTGGTGGAGACTTCTTTGTAGTGGAGGTATTTCTCTCTTCTTTCTCTTCTTTAGAAATTTCTTGATCCTCATATTTTATGAAATCATGATCAACTGCAACATCTTGAAAATCAATAGATGTAGGCAAATTTTCATCAACAACAATGTCAATACCTTCAATTACCTCTTTTTTTATGTTGTTGGAGCACTTGTATCCCTTGATTTTGAAGGAATAACCAAGGAATATCAACTCATCCTCTCTTGATTCGAACTTTCCAAGATTGTCTTCAGTATTCTTGATGTAACACTTGCTTCCAATTTTTTGAAGTGGTCAACTTTTACTGGTCTTCCTTTCCATAACCCATATGGATTTTTGCCACTGTTTGGCCTAAGAAGAACTCTATTGGCCAAATATATTGTTGTTTGAGTTGCTTCTCCCCAAAAATTATTTGATATACCAACTTCATCCAACATAGCTTGTGCCATATCTTGGACCAACCTATTTTTCCTTTCAACCTCACCATTTTGTTGTGGTGTTCACGCTATTAATCCCATGCTCCTCACAAAAATCATGAAATTATGTATACATAAACTCACCTCCTCTATTAGTTCTAAGACAGTTTATCTTCAAATAAATTTCATTTTCAACAAGTGCCTTAAAATATTTAAATTTGTTGAATGCTTCTGATTTTTATTTCATAAGCATAATCCATGTGGCTCTAGTAAAATCATCAACAAATAAAATAAAATATTTCTCACCTCTTGGGCTTTGCTTCCTTGCAGGGTCACATAAATCTACATGTATTAGCTTCAATGGTTTGCTTGTCGTGAACTCCTTCGATTTGAAATGCACTCTTGTTTGTTTCCCAAATTGGCATGACTTGCATATTGTGCTTTCTGGTTTAACCAACCTTGGTAATCCTCTAACTGCTTCAATCTTTATAACCTTGACCAGATTATCAAAATTAACATGACCCAATATTCTATGCCATAGCCAAGATTCTTCTATTTTTCTCATGCAACAATTGTATCTAGTGTCACAAATAATATACATGTTGCTATCACTTCTAATGGCTCTTGCCACAATCTTCCTTGATCCAACATTTCTAACCTCATATTTGTTAGATCAGAAAATCACTTCATGCCCATTATCACACATCTAACTTACACTAAGAAGGTTGTTCTTCAATCCATCAACGTAGAGCACATTTTGAGCTTTGGTTTTTATGTCCAATCTAGCTATTCCTTTTCTTTTGATGGGAACTTTTGCATCATTTCCAAAACTGACATTGCCCTTTTCATACTCTTTTAGCTGCAAGAATTTTCTCTTATCACTAGTAAGGTGCTTGGAACAACCACTATCAATTAGCCATTGTGCATGCTAATCATGAGCTATCAAAGAAAGCTTACAATTTTCAACCTTTTTCTTCCATCTTTTCTCAACCTTTTTTTGAACAGATTTTTTTGAAGTGTGATGCATGAAGGAGTTTGGAAGGATATATTTGCACTCACTAGCTTTGTGACCAAAGTTATTGCATCTTAAACACTCAATCTCATTCATTAGAGGAGAAAAATAATTATTTCCATTACCATGCAAAGAAATCAGACCTTGACCAACTCTTGATATATCAAAATTTCTTCTAGGAAACATCTTCAACCTACAATTTATGGCTTTATGTCCAAGATTATTACATGCAAAACAATAACCATAAAATAATGCAAGATACCTGACCTTTGGTTTCCATGAAGGATGAGTGACGTTTGAGGATCTTGCTTCCCTCACTTGTTGATTTTCTAGTTTGATTTCAGCTTCATCCTTTTGTTCATTCTTGCTGGTTGCAACAACGTTTGATTGATTTTATTTTCCTTTCAAAGCATCTTCATAACTGGTACTAGGTTGTTCTTTGTCATTATGTAAAGAATACTTGAACCCAAAACTAGTTTTTTCCTCCAGAGACATTTGTATCCTGATAATATTTTCCAAATATTCAAATCCCTTGATAAATTTATGATTTAGACATGCCTTAGTTTTAGATTTTGAGAGATTGACCCTTGGAGAAACAATTTCTGCTTCAAGTTTGTGACAATTTTCTTTCCATTCTTCAAGCTGATTAGTGAGCACATTTGCTCTCATTTTTGTCTTTTCTAATTATCTCTTTAAAAAAATAATGTCTTGATCATGAGTGCTTGCAACAAGAGCTCCACTTTTCTGCTTCAAGGATTCATTCTCCTTCTCCAACTCACCCAAATTATTTTGTTGGATAATAATTTTTTGCAACAAATTTTATTTGAATTTCTCAAGCTCATGCACCTAGGTTCTCAAAGAATCATCAGTGAAAGAATATTTCTTCTCCTTTAACTTGCGTATTTCCTCTTGCAACAACTTATTTTTGTTAGTTGCCTTGCTCAACTCGTCAAATGCAGAAATAATTTCACCTTCATACTCAATGTCTCCATCCTCAAGATCTGATTCATCTTTTGAAGAGAAATCCATAAGAACACATTCATTGTTATCTCCTTCTTCTGATGATGATTTCTCATTGCTCTCTTATGAAATATCACTTTCTTCTTTGGAATAATAATTCTCTCTTTTGAGCTCTAGCTTTTCAATATTTCATAGTTTTATCCTTTCCCTTCATATCCTTCATATTTTCTTCATTTTCATTTCTTTTATTTGGACATTTTGAAGCAAAATGTCCAACTTCTCCACACTCGAAACACTTGAAAGGAAGTTTTCCTTTATACTTTCCAGTACCTCTCTTTAATTTGTTGGAAAAATGAGAAAATTCTTCATCAGATTCATTACTAGAATACTCTTCCTCTTCCTTGATTTTCTTCGGAAGTTTCTTGAGTTTCTTGGTGATTTCCTTGACCTTCTTGGAGGCTTTGAATGTAGTTTTACTAGATTCAAATTTCTCTTCTATAATGCACATCTCATAGGCTGTAAGAATTCCAAGCAATTTCTCCATAGTGAGTGTGCTCAAATCAAACATTTCCTCAATAGCAGAAACCTTGGGGTTAAATATTGTTGGTAAAGACCTCAAGGTTTTTTGAATAATGATTTCATATTAAAACTTTTCATCAATTCTATTGATCAAATTGGTCATTGAATCAATTATTCAAAAATATTCTACAATAGTTTCATCTTCTTTCATTTTCAAGCTCTCAAACCTCATCCTATAGGTTTGGAGCTTCGCCTTCTTCACTTTCTAATCACCTTCAAATTTTTTCTCAAGTTTGTACTAAACTTCTTTAGCTGATTTGCAATGCATTAATTTTATCATCTCATTCTCAGTGAGTGTTGCAATGATGGCATTTCTAGCTTTCATATTGTTTTGATATTTCTTCTTCTCATTAGTGTCTAAAGGAAGAACATCACGAAAAACATACCCAGTCACCACAATAGAGTAGACAGACACCCAAACTCATGAGATTCCCTTCCATTCTCATCCCCCATAAATTTTAATTTTCACCATAGAAAATTGGAACTTTCGCATCATGACTGACCATTGTCCTTTCTCAAAATCTACTTTCAGTAGTCAAGTTGCAGCAAAGGAGTGATCTATGATACCAATTGTTAGACAAAAGTAATACTGAGAGGTGGGGGGGTGAATGAGTATTACAAATTATTTATGAAAATAAACACTTATTCAAAAAATTACTTCAAAAAAATATAGCAAGATCAAACACATGAAAACCACAAACAATCATCACATGTGGACACTTGAATTTTCGGTGGAAACAACCCCCTACATGGAAAAAAACCATCGAACTGTTTGTTTCTTCTTCTATTTTATATTTCTTCAAAAATATTATAATTATATTACATTAGCTATCACCCACTAGCAATGGAGCACCCACCCCCTTGAATTAAATGAGAAATGTTGGCTGCAACCAACTTGGAGCACCCACTCCTACAATAGATAAATAATATGCACTAAGCTTGAAGCTCCTATTCCAAGTACAAATAGTTATGCTATGATATGATTCAGAAATAAACATGGTGTTGCAAAATCAAAACATGCGACAATAATTCACACTCATGCAGCCACAAATCCACACACCAATTTAGAGAAAAAAACTCTCTCTGTTGAGGGATTAAATCCCCTAGGGTTTTGGGTCAACACCCTAGCAGAGCGGGGGTTATCTACAGTAAGAAACAAGAATTCCACACAGCCATGATACTTAAATAAGCAAACTACGTGAAGAGAGGTGCACCTAGGGGTCCTTCGTTCGGGTAGATCCAACCAGGGTCCAAACCGTCTCGGAGTTCCTCTTAATCCTTGATCCTGTAAAACAACCAATTCAAAGAAGCATAGCAATAAATGGAAAAAGTATCATATAGAAATAAACTTCATAACTTATGGAAAGATGGTTAATTATACATTGAAACAATTATTCATATGTAAACCATAACAATAACATCATATGCATAAAGAAGATTGATTTCGGGAACAAGACAAATGTTTCTTTATTGCAAATAACTAAAACAAAGTAGGGAATGATATCACCCGAATCTTCCTCATGTTGGCTCCAAGAGGAACCGTCCTCTGGGTCCATCCAATCCCAAGTCTTTAAAAGGCTCGTTCCATGACTCACACAAGGATATCTCAACTAGTGAAATGACATCATAACTCAAGGAAACAAGGGTCTCCTGTAGTGGGGGAAGTGCTGGAAGCATAGGGATCTTCAAACATGATCAGGGATAGTCTCATTAGAGTAATTCTCTCTCTTCTCTCCTCCTTTAGGCCTTCCCATTGAAGCCTTTTTATACTTCTCCCAAAGTAGTTTTTTAGTTGGGAATTTGTTGGGAACAGTTGGGCCACGGGCACTAATAGGTAATCAACAGGTAAAACCCATGATCTCGGCTCGAAATTAAGGAGATTTAATTTTTTTAAGTGTTTTAAGACATATACATGGGTTGGGTATACACAGACCCACGTACACACACATGTAGCTCAGGGCAATGTCGCGTATAGGGAGTAAAACATTGTTTTTTAAGTATTTGTACCAAGTCTGGAAGAAGGGGTTGCCCTAGGCCATAAATGCAGCATCACACATATCAAGAGTGATATTTGGAGCTATAACTAAAACAAAGCAAGGAATGATATCACCTGAATCTTCCCCTTGATGGCTCCAAGTGGAACCGTCCTCCCGGTCCGTCCAATCCCAAGCCTTTAAAAGGCTTCTTCCATGACTCACACAAGGATATCTCAACTAGTGAAATGACATCATAAATCAAGGAAACAAGGGTTTCCTGTAGGGGGGGAAGTGCTGGAAGCACATGGATCTTCAGACTTCATCAGGGATAATCTCAGTAGAGTAATTCTCTCTCTTCTCTAATCCTTTAGGCCTTCCCATTGAAGCCTTTTTATACTTCTCCCAAAGTAGTTTTTTAGTTGGGAATTCATTGGGAAAAGTTGGGCGATGGGAACTGATAGGTAATCAACAGATAAAACCCGTGATATCCACCCAAAATTAAGGAGATTTATTTTTTTTAAGTGTTTTAAGACATATATGCAGGTTGGGTATACATAGACCCGCGTACACACACGTTTAGCTCAAGGCAATGTCACGTACAGGGAGTAAAACACTGTTTTTTAAGTATTTTGACCAAGTCTGGAAGGAGGGGTTGCCCTAGGCCATAAATGAAACATCAAAAATATCAAGAGTGAGATTTGGAGCTATAACAGATGCCCCCTAATATATGAGGTCAGAAGGGGTACATGATGGCCAAAATGTATTAAGTACATGGAAAAGAAACCTGTCAAAAGCTGAGAAGGACTTCACTAGATTTCAGCCTACCAAGCCACAAAAGGAGATTAGAAAGAAACACTGTCTGAGGTGGGCATACCCATGCTCAGAGAAAGTAAGGCATGTTCGTATATCATGTACAAGCGGATCCACTAAGTATACAAGTATAGAAGACTGGAAATACATAATGGATCATCTGATCACGATCGAACAGGTACATGTCTGAATATCACATATAAGAATGTCAATGATGCTGAAAGATGAAGCTGATCACTGATATCAAAGATTAATTCCAAAAGTACCAAATGAACATGATGGAATAAGATGGTACTACACTACAAACTCGGGTGCCAACATATAGAATGTCGCTATGAATGACTGCAACATATAGGGTGGAAAGGTATCAACTAGCAGCAACAAGAGCAACTGTCAAGTGAACTAATGAATGCTGATGCAACTTGAGGTCTTCACTGACCATCGTGGTACATTTTTACACGATGGGAATGAATGAGTTGAATTCGACCATGTCAGAAATCATTTGATTACCGGTCATTGATGTATACCATTAACAAATGCGAGACTACTCACCGATAATGATAACGAGAGTCAAGGTACCCTACTACAATCTAACAAGTGTGAATAAATGATCTGAAGTAAAAAACCTGGAAGAATATATCGATCAGGAGACAATGATGGTTTCCCACTGTCGATAGTGAAGGATCTGACACTAATGACTGCAAACCCCAAGGTACTGCCAAATGGACTCTAGACCTTTGCCCCAGAGCAACGAGTCATAGTCAATGGGGAAAGATCCACTAGAAGGAAGGCATTAAGGCATCTTTCATCACTCTAGCGAGAGTGTGACCCGTAGGATAATAATGTGGAAGGAATCAGACGAAAATGATGTAGTAACCCAACCGAAGCATGTTTCCGGTGTACACAAGATGTGTCCAGTGCATGACAGAAATCCTTTGATCCAACTAATAATGAAAGCTGACACAAAAGTGAGGTATCCACCAATAGGGTCAAATGGAAACCAAGGTACTCCATGAATCCCAATGTGTGATAATGTAAGCTGACGTTGAACACAAGGGAAACCACTCAGTCAAAGACCCATGATACTGATCGATGCTGACCACAAGGTGACCTATCAATAATGTGTTCGTGCCTAAATCTACCTCAGGCTGAGAAAGGTAGGCTCTAGGGTAACATCAAACCAAGCTTAACCTGGTAGCTAGCCCTACCAGGTCGGGAGAGGGCTCTCTCCTGTCAATCTTAGCAAAAATGATCAATGAGGCTTGAGATGACTTGAATGAAGACTGATTTTAGGCTAGGTATTTGTGCAAAAGGGCTAGATTTTATTTGATGATGTTTTGTTGGCTCAAATGGAAAGGCAGTTTTTTGGTCTTGGGAATGAGGCTCAGCTTTGCTGAGGTCTCAGTGGGGCAAGGTAGGCAAGTGATTTGATACTTCAAATTTAATGAAATGGAAAGATTTAGATAGGTGAGGAGTTGAAGAGGGAAGAAAGCCTCAAGGATCCTCTTCAAACAGTTGAAAACATCAATAGCTAAGCAAACCCTAGGTAGAGCACTGCAATTTCAATGGATTCTACCTTTATCCTTGTTTGTTTTAGTTAAGAAGAAGAAAGAGAGATAATGGAATACATAAAACACATATAAACTTACATTTACAGAAGGAAGCACAATATCAAAGCAACATGCCACATGAATCCCATAGAGTGCTGCAAACCACTAGTCTATTCCTTAGCCAAAACTGCTGAAATGAGTATACAATAAGCTCCAAGCTTTCCCAAAAGTCCAACCATGCTAATGACTGAAAAAACATAAGATATAGGTAAAAAAAAACTCATCCTAGCCTCCAAAGGGTCGAGCTCATTAGTTTAGGAGCTCTTCCAACTAATTCTAAACTGAGAACTACAAATTAGGCAGTGGAACAACATGCCTCTAAAAACTAGGGAACTGATTAATTCAGTTGCAAACTAACTTTTTATGGATGAATCTACCTCCATGAGTGAAAATTTGACATAATTACATCAAGATCAATCCATTTAAATTAAATTACATCATAAGTTTGACATTAAGAAAGAGGAAAGTCAAATTTTCAAGGAACTAGGCGAAAAGGAGAGTATACTTGGTCAAACTGAGCAAAATTTCCCCTATGCACCGTGCTAATTTCTCTATGTGTAGTGCCTGTTTGCAGCCACTTTTGGAGGCCTTCCTGGTGTCCAAATGTTCTCTAAGTGTGATTTTTGGAAAGGTCTACCTGTCTACTTTCCAACCCAAGTGGAATTTTGAATTTGGCCTCCATTTGCCTCTTCAAAACTGAGTTCTCCCAACACTGCTTCTTGTGTGTCAAAATAGGAGTAGTAAGGTCATTTTTAAAGTGTTTTTGACCTTTTTGAGGGCTCAAAACCTATCAAAATTTCTTTTCCATTGGTAGGAAAGCATATCTTTTTATGCCAAATCTGAAAATGCTGAGATTTTCTCAAAAGGATGTCCCCATCAAGAGCGCTAGGTGGTGCGCACATAGGGCAAAAAATTATGTGTTTTAGCCCAAAAATTCCAAAAATGCAAAAAGGGTCTCAAATTTTCTGAAATTTGGGCTGAGTACTCTCCATAAAGTGCTATGTTGGGCCAAGGAAGCCTCAACCAAGGTCTGAAGTTTATCTTGCACTTTTTGCCTCCTTGATCTCTTCTTCAATTTTGCCTTCAAGCTCCAGATTCTAGCTTGGCACACCATATTCCTTGTCAAATAATGATATGCCATGTTTCTCAACATATTCTTCTCATTGATGGCTTTCTCCAACCTCCTCTCCAAGTGGATATTAGCTCTTTCAAGCCATGATTCTCGATCGGCATTGATTTCTTGCTCAAGTGATGTGAGCTTCACCTTCCTCCTTTTGGCAGTTTGGCGGTTTTCTTGTATGTTTTGCAACTCCATAATTGCTTGCTGATCCTCAAGCTATTTGCTTCTTTGCTCTAGGTACTTTATTATCCACTTAGCTCTTTCCCAGTTGAGGGACAAAGCATTGATGTCCGCTTGTTGCTCTTGGATGACTTCTTTGAGATTTGAGCTTTGTGGGCCCAAATCGGTATCATCACCCTCAATGAGAATGAAATCGGTCTCCTGCTCACCTAAAGGCCCCTCATCATGTAATGGCCTCTTTCCCTTGTCCTGAACCTGCTGTGCTGATGAAGGAAGCGAGACCCCTTCCACCCCGGGTGGAGATAATACTCGCTTTGCTGCTGCAAATAACCACCTAGTGCACTTTTGATATGTGAGAAACACCGACACACTAGCGATCTGTGTCTCATGACCCTCCTACTGATGAGAAGGTCCACCTGTCTCATGAAAAGTCTCTGGCGGTACCTTACGAGCTGTGAAGAACTCACGAGAAATGAAATCTTCCCATGTGATGCCCTACAAATCAAGCTGATCCATGACCACAATCTTAATGAGAGAAAAATGATATATACTGTTAAAATGCTGCTGAGGAGTCTTTTGTTGTACTAGGGTGGTCATCTTCTCAATGTTTTGGAACATGAAGTAGGGGAGATTCATCATCCTCACCCTGGTAAAGTGCATCAACAACTTGATATGATAGGCATATAGGTGAGAAAACCAGCCCTCGCAGCTGAATTACTTCATTATCAATTTCATCAAGGGAGCATATGAGTCTTTCAGGTACTGAAAGGAAAACACTCTGCTGAGTTGTCTCAAATAACCGGGCTTGATGTATGGTTCATAGCGTTCCCTATCAATCTGCTGCCTTTTATTCCATTACTCTCCAATATTAGGAATGCCGGTTGCTAGAGAATTAGATTTTGGTCTTAAAGTGAATGTTACACCAGCTAGAGTGGCTTGACCATTATGTAAATGAAGCACAAACAACTGGGCCAACTCATGATGATACTGGACTCTAGCAACCATCTAACAAAACTCATAGTAGGATTGGTGTTGGAAGTATGTGATAGCGAGAGGGCAGGCCTGCAACTCAACAAGTGTGGTAGGTTCCTCTTGTATATGTTTGCCACCCTTATGAGGTCTCCTTGGTGCATGTACCTCTATAGGAGAGTCATTGTGTGTCTCTTCCTCACGGTCATATGAAGGATCAGACTCCATTTTTTCTAGTGGGTGTGTTTTCTTGATGAGTAGTAGGAGATTTATGGTGTTGTTTGATTTTCTGCCACCAAGGGAAAAAATATATGAGGGACTATGGGGGGAAGAGAGTATGAGGGGTTTTGGGAATGATAGGACAGGATTTTGTTTGGGAAATAGGGGATTAGGGAAAATATGTAAGTTTAGGGACAACAATTAGGGTTTAGGGATTTGTAGTTAGGATTTGGGAAAATGGGAATTGGGGATAGGGATGACTGAATATGGGAGTTAGGGAATGGGTGGATAAGCTGAGAAAATGAATGAAGGAATGAAAAAGTGAGGGAGTGGTAGAATAGACTTGGCAGCAAAATGACAAGTACAAACCCTAGGCAATATTTTTTGAGAAATGACAAGGAAGTAGGGTTTGATTTTTCTTTTACACAACCACCATAAATTGTATGAAAAACTCCTTCACTAGCAAGGAAGAGGGCTTAACTTACTTGCACACTGGACATTTTGAGCGATTTTAGCAATTTGAGGGAGTTTTTGAGAGAAACGGGCTTGGCAGCTCTATGCACCGCGCCTCAAACCCAACGCGCCGCGCCTCCTATGTGCACCATGCCAGTTCAAATTAACACTGAGGAAAGCGACTCTATGAACCACACCTCTTGTATGCGCCGCGCCACTCACCCAGTGTGTCGCGCCCACAAATTTGGACAGTTTTTCTCCAGTTCCACTTCCTTTGCTCAAACACGGCCTTCACTTTGCTCAACCTTGTTCTTTGAATGAAAATGAGCTTTTGAATTGAGAAAATGATTTATATACAAGGAGCTTTTTAATTTTTGATTCATAAAAACCCACTTTTATAATGTTTGCAATGTGACTTTGTTTTTCACCTCTGTTTTTTGAGCAGTTTGCTTTATTTGAGCCTTTTGATGAACTGAATGACTTGATTTTTGTTTGCCTTGCAGGGGATGGAGCTACTGAAGCTTGGCAAGTTGACTAGGGTTGCCACTGAAGTGATGTACATATCAAAGAACTTGAATTTATACAAATAAAACCTAAAATACTATGTTTTTCCTCAAAATAGAGTTTTGAGGAAAAATACATTTCTGAGTGACATTTATTGATACTGGAACTTTATTCAGCCTCCTCAGGCACCCGCTGACTGTAATTGGACATTTTGAAGACCTCTTTGATGAAACCCTAGACCTAATGAAACTGAAGCCCTAAAAAAGACTTTTTCAAATTTAAAGACAAAAAGTGACTGCAGATGATCTTGATGAATGGAAATGAGCAAGTAGGTAAAGGACATGAGGGAAAATGTATAACAAGTCACTACCGTCAGATGATCCATGCTCCTAACGGAATGCAGCTGACTAAGTGAGACACCTAAAATGTAATGCAACAAGAGAATTTGATCACTCACGGAGGGATGAAGATACTGACACTAACATAATGAAAATAGGGCTAGGGTGCAGCTCTAGGCCTGTCCTTAGAGCAAGATGTCGTCGTCGATAAGGACAAGACCTGCCAGCAAGAAGTCAATGGAGACCTTCTCAAACCGTAATGAGTAAAGGACCAATATAACTGATGTGATGATAGATAAGACACTGACAACCAGGGATGGCCGACTGAAAAATGAGTCAAGAGACACTACAGAGAGTTCGACTCAAGCTAACTTCCCTTGAACAAAAGCACGACTCAAATGATGACTTTGTGGTAGCATATGATAAATTCGTATAAGCTTGTCCCACAGGAGGTATGAACAAACTCTTCATATGATTGGAATAGATAACCAATCGGAGGAGGAATGACTCAATAACAAGGTTAAGGCATACCTAAGCTAAACTAGATCCCACCCAAATGGAGGAGACTCTATTTGAGTGCTTTGTTCAAGGGCGACACGACTCTAGCTGCCAACAATAAATGGAAATATTGTCCCGTTCCCGCTCTTTTTTTGGAATATATAATTTTTTTGTCTTTTTCATTAAGCTTCAGAAAGAATAAAAGAATGCTATAATACAGCAGAAAGAACGAGTGTCGATGAAGCAGATGATCTAGTTCCTGGCATTGGAACAATCCTATGCTCAATGCAAGGAGGTGAAAACTAGTCAAAGACACTCAAAGGTGTGTTCCTTCCACAGTTCATAGTGTTTCAAGTTGTAGAAGTCAAGGGGATGAAGTTTGATTTTGCAGACATCATGGTCAAAAGTTGGCTTAAACACGAGTCCAAGTGAAGCCGGCTAAAGGCCAAAAGGTGCAAATAGTCAATATGCAATGCAGTAGGACAACTCAACATGAAGGAGCCTCTAGGGTATAAGGCCAAAATGAAGCGAAGAAGCAAAGAGGAATGAGTCTTCAACGCATAAGTCATGGCGGGACTAAAGATGACTCTCGAGCCTACTCAAATGAAGCAACATGTGTTGGAAATAATACTGAGAGGGTGGGTGAATCAGTATTATCAAGTCAATTATTTTCTTTTTCAAACCCATATCATATATGCTACTTCAGTTAGTTAAAACCACGTATATACGCAACTACAAATAAGGAAACCCACATATACCATGTAGAATTATAATTTAATTTATCTTACAGATGTTGATCATTAATCTGTGTATCAGAATCAAATAAACAGTGACCAAAAACAGTGAAACAGAGCAGAAGACAATCACACACAAGAACACAACATATAAAGTGGAAACCCAATGTGGGTGAAAACCACCTACTGCAATTCATCTCTATCTTCTTTTAATTAGAAACTTATTTTTACAATGTTTCTGTACTAGTGCAGTCCTTTACCAGTACACAGGCTGCTACCTGCAGAGAGCTACAACCCTCTCTCGTTCTCCAGCTTTTCTTGGAAGGGAGCTACAACCCCCTTAGCTCTTATACTACTTAGGATACTAGTACACAGGCTACTACCTGCAGAAGGCTACAACCTTCTCTTTGCTTCCAGGGACCACGTTTCATAAATTTTCAGACTGGATTTATGAACATCAATCAATCATTAAGAATTTCTGCATCAAACAATCTCCTTTCCACCAATTAATACTGAATAAAATAGACACTTCTCTGACAGCTGTACCCAGAACATAGTAACAGTAACCACACACCAATTCTAAACCCAGAACACTGCAGCAATAAACAAAAGTAGCTAGAACACAATTCAAGAGACTTACGCTACTTCAATAACCAGAAACCTACGTGCATACGCTCCTGTGTTTGGACCAACCTACGTATACGTTGTTTTTACTCACAGAGCCAGCGTGTATACACGCCTTTACTTCACTGAACCTGCATACAAATATATAAAGGATAATTCACTCTTTCAAACATTCAGACATTAGTTAACCCAGATTACCAGATTTATAGATCAAGCATGCGCCACATATAACAGATCAAAATCATACAAAGATACTATTATTCAAGCCTTAAGATTTTGACCCATCAATAGAACTTATCCTTCTCCTTGCGCTCAGGTTCTTCCTTCATTCAGATCTAGATCTGCACCATAACCCAATCTCCAGTATTCCAGATCTAGCACTTTATCAGATATTCAATATAATTCAGATGATCCTTTGCCAAATGATCTCCTTCCTCTTTTATAGTCTTAGGCCTTTCACAATACCACGGTCCAAAACCATAACAAAACAATACCATGGACCCAATACTTGGGATCAAAACTTCTGACGAGATACCATGGCCCAAAACCATAGGTTCAATTACCAAGGACTAAATACCACGGACCAAAAATAAGTTCTACCACATGTACGCGCTTTTCCTTGTGTGAAAGTGCGTGTATACACATACGCGCCTTTGCAACGTCTAACCCACGTGTATATGCGTCTTAGTCTAGGTGAACCTGTGTATATATATATTTTTCCTTCATTCTGAGAACCTAAACTGAGATCTGTTGCCATCAAGGACAACACCTGTGCCACACTAGTGCCATAGCACCAACCTGTGTCATAATGCCAACAATCTCCCCCTTTGGACTTGATGGCAACCCCAAGATGCTCAAAGTCATTCTCCCCCTTTGTCATCAAGGGCAAATGGTTATGCTCCCCCTGAGTACATGCTGAAATCTCTGCTCTGCTGTGTTGGCCATGCTCCCCCTGACTGTAGGAAATATCTAAAAAAAGGTGTTCTTCACGAAGAACAATGATTTATACATCATAAAATATTCCTATCACCAAAAGACTCTATACAACATCCATCACCCAACCAAGTGGGGATCATCCACTCAACCAAGTGGGGATACATCAGAAATTTACATATGACAACCAAGTTCATTCCATCAATCATCCCAGGCATAGTGGGGAAACTGAAATAGGATGTTACATGACCTGGATAATAATAAAAAATATACATGACATAGCGGCGAAATATTTAGAGCAATACTATGCAAGACACCAGTAACTAATATCAACAGCATCTGTCAATCACTATTCAGATCAGCAACCATGATCTCCTTCTGTTCTCCCTTTGCATTTGTTCCACCTGAAATCAACAATAGCTGTGTACTTGAACCAAGAGCTTCTAATGTAATGCCAACAATGCATTATCAGAAGTTTTTCTGCTCCCCCTGAACCTGTGTCAGATGATCTCTGTCAGACCCATGTCAGACTTTCTTCAACTAGAGTTTGTCCCCACTGATTTCTTTCAAACAACCATATACGTGACTGTCTCTGCATAAACAGGCATATGTATAGGGATCCTCCTCAGGCAACTCATGTACACCCACTTTTCTCTGAAACAGACAAGTTTCAACAACAAGATGATGCATCAACTACTCCCAGCTTCTGTTTGAGGTATTCAAAAGTTTCCCTAGGTAGTGGTTTGGTGAGAATATCAGCAACTTGTTCCTTAGAGGGAACATACTCCAATTTGACCTTTTGTTCCAACACTTGTTCCCGGAGAAAATGATACTTGATCGGTATGTGCTTAGTCTTTGAATGCATGACAGGATTCTTTGAGATACTGATAGCACTTGTATTGTCACATAAGATGGAGATAGGTGGAGTACAAGTGATTTGAAAATCATGCAAAGTTTGCATCATCCAAAGGAGTTGTGTGCAACAAGATGCGACAACCACATATTCTCCTTCATCTGTAGATAAAGGAATCGAACTCTGTTTCTTGCTGAACCAAGATACTAATTTGGAACCCATAAAGAATGAACCACCACTTGTGCTTTTTCTGTCATCCACAATTCCAGCCCATCTGCATTAGTATAAGCATGAAGAGTGAGATCTGTATCTCTCGGATACCACAGGCCATAGTTTTGAGTTCCTTGAAGATACTTGAAAATTCTCTTTATTGCTTGAAGATGGGTTTCCTTAGGATTTGCCTGAAATCTTCCAACCATTCCCACTGCATGCATGATGTTTGGTCGGGTACCTGTTAAATAGAGCATACTTCCAATCATGGATATATTAGTTGGTTGATGCACTGCTGCTGATTCATCATTTGCACTGAGGCTGCATCCTGTAACCATAGGGGTACATACTAGTTTCGAATATTCCATGCCATACTTCTTCAAGATTTTCTTGAGGTACTTGGTTTGAGATACAAAGATACCGCCTTCTTTTTGTTGGATTTGTAAACCAAGAAAATATTTCAGTTCTCCAAGCAATGACATTTCGAATTCTTTCTGCATCACCAAGGCAAAGTTTTGACTCATAGCTTCTTCATTGCTGCCAAAGATGATATCATCAACATATACAACAAGTATTAGCAATTTTTCATTTTCAATTTTTATATAAAGATTGCTATCTGCTGATCCTTTTGAGAAGCCTTGTTGATGAAGGTACTCATCCAACTGAAAATACCAAGCCCTTGGATCTTGTTTAAGACCATAGAGAGACCTTTTGATCTTGCATACAAGATTTGGATCATTTCCAAGGATGAGTCCATCTGGTTGCTCAATATACACTTCTTCTTCTAAGTCTCCATTCAGAAAAGCTGATTTCATGTCCATTTGAAATACTTTGAACTTCTGAAAGCTTGAGAGAGCAAGGAACATTCAGATGGCCTCAAGTCTAGCAACGAGAGCAAAAGTTTCTTCAAAGTATATTCCTTCTTGTTGAGCATACCCTTTACAAACAAGTCTGGCCTTGTTTCTAATAACTTCCCCATTTTCATTCAACTTGTTTTTGAATATCCATTTTGTCCCTATGACATTCTTATCTTTTGGTCTAGGAACCAACTCCCAAGTGTTATTCTTTTCAATCTGCTCAAGTTCTTCATCCATTGCTTTGACCCAGCATTCATCTTTGCATGCTTCTCTTACATTTTGTGGTTCAGTGGAGGAGAGCAATGCCAAATAGCTTGAAGCTTCTGCAATTGTTCTTCTTGTTTGTATACCTACCTCTTTCTGCCCCAAAATTTGAGATTCTGGATGATTCTTCTAAACGTACCTAGATGGAGTCTTATCTTCTATCCTTATCTGTTCTTCTGGTGCCTCATGGGTTTCTTCTTCATCATGAATCTGATTTGATGTTGATGGGTAGTCCTCATCATCTTTGAAATCTTTAGATCTTACCTGCCTAGGAGTGTTTTCTTCTTCATCAACCACTACATCAATACTTTCAACAATTTTTCCAAGCCTTTTATTGTAACACTTGTAAGCTTTGCTGTGGGGAGAGTAACCAAGGAGAATGCTTTCATCTGCTCTAGGTTCAAACTTGCCAAGATTTTCATCAGTATTTTTGATATAGCATTTGCTTCCAAAAATTTTGAAATATTTTACCGAAGGAGTCTCACCGTACCAGAGCTCATGAGGAGTTTGAGTGCTGTTCAACCGGACATTTGTTTTGTTGAGAATAACAACTGCAACATATGCAGCTTCACCCTAGAAGGTTGCGGGAGTTCCAGACTCATCCATCATAGCACGAGCCATTTGTTGAGTCGTTCTGTTCATCCTTTCCACTACTCCATTTTGCTGAGGAGTCCTTGCAGTAGAGAATTCCCTTCTTATTCCATGTTCTTCACAAAAATCGAAAACTTCATTTGAGGTAAACTCCCCACCTCTATCAAACCTGAGGCATTTGATTTTGTGATCTGATTCATTTTCAACCAAGGCTTTGAAAGATTTGAATTTTTCAAAGGCTTCATCTTCGTGCTTCACAAGTCCTATCCAACACATCCTAGAAAAATCATCAATGAATAATATAAAGTATTCTTCTCCCTAAGGTGACCTTTTCCTAGATGGACCACATACATTATTATGGACAAGTTCAAGTGGCCTGCTAGCTGATCCTTCCTTCTTAGGGAAGTTAGTTCTGGTTTTCTTACCAAACTGACATGATTTTCATATTGTATTATCTGGAATTCTGATGTTTGGAAGACCACGAACTGCCTGGTATTTGCATGCTTTCCTTATTTGTGAAAAGCTTAGATGCCTCAATCTTTGGTGCCATAGCCAGTGTTCATCATTATTGCTTAGATAGCATTGATGTTGTCCTTCTTTGAATATGTATAAATTATTTGGAGTTCTTATGCCTCTGATCACTGTTTTTCCTGTATCAAGATCACGTACACTACATCCATTTGATCGAAATATTACCTCAGTTCCTTGATCGCACATCTGACTGACACTCAATAGATTATGCTTTAAGCCATCAACATACATAACATTTCCAGCTTTGACCTTTTCTTTCAACTAAACAGAACCTTTACCTTTTATGAGTGCAGGGGTGTCATTTCCAAATGAGACCTTCTTCTCCTTCTCTAAGGCACTATATGACTGAAGTTTTTCTTTATCACCTGTCATATGTTTTGAACATCCACTGTCGATGTACCATTGATTTTCTTGCCCTTTCGCATATAAGGCTATACCACATCTTTCTGGTTGTGGTTCTTTCATTCTCCATATTTTGGCACTTGAGGCTTGCTCCTTCTGAGTTGTCTGCCGAAACTTGCTCCTGCATTCAGAATCTTCATGACCGAAATTGTTACAAATAGAACATTCTATTTCATTTTCAAGAGCAGAAAAGTTATTGTAGGTTCTTTTCATGATCCCAGTCATACTCCTCTGTTTTTGAGCTTCTCTAGTCATGATAGTTTTATAGGAAACACACTGAGCTACTTTGTGACCAAAGTTATGACAAGAGAAACATTGGCCATTGAAGAAACTCCTGTGATTATCAACTCTACCAGCCAAATGATTGTAGTTTCTATTGACATCCATTCTTGAGGCAAATTGAGAAGGTTTTACCTGTGGCTGGTTGTAGCTTCTGTTCATCCTTAAAGTAGATTGCCCCCGATTTACCTGGTAGTCTTTGTTCATTCTTGAGGTAAATTGTCCCTGATTTACCTGGTGAGCAGCATTGTGCCTTTGTTGTTGATTGTCAATCGTTTCACTTCTCCTTGCTACATCAAGATAACTTTTGGAAGTGGATGGCTTCTGCACTTGAGATGATTCTTCATTATATCCCAGACCTGTCTTGATTAGTGGATAACGTTGCACTTTAATAATCTCATCTAGAGTTTCAGATCCTTTAGTAAATCTAAGATTAAGAGCTTTTGTTTTCTCAATCTCTTTTCTGAGACCCACAATTTCACATTCTAACTTTTCATGGTGTTTTTCCTTTTCAGCAAGTTGAAATTGCAGAGTCTCTATGATCAAATTCTTTTCTTCTAAGCAAATTTTGAGTTTAGAAATCTCTTCATAAAGACCTTCTTCATCTATAGCATCCAAGAAATCATCATCTTCAAAAGCCATTAAAAGTCTATAATTGTTACCTTGTTCATCTTCATCACTATTTGAAAGTCCATCACTGTCTTCATGAGTGTAATAGCTTTTATTATTTACATTCTGTTTCTTGTTCCATCTAACAGGTTCCTTACCTTTGTCAAGCTTATCTTTATGAGGACACTTGGCAGCATAGTGACCGACTCTTCCACAAGCAAAGCATTTGAAAGGTAACTTACCTCTGAATCTTCCAGCACCCCGTTGAAGGTTCTTAACAAAATTTGATTCTTCCTCTTCTTCTGACATATGTCCTAACTCATAGTAATCTCCTTTACCCGAAGCCTTGAATGCAGCTTCTCTCCTGTCTGATGGTCCTCCTTTCCTCATTTCGTAAGCAGTTAGAATTTCGTGCAGCTGTGACATGGTAAGGTTCTGTAGATTCTGTTTTTCTTCTATTGTGGAAACTTTTGATTCAAACTTAGAGGACAAAGATCTTAGAACTTTTTCAACCACAACAGCCTATTTTATTTCTTCACCCAAGCTTTTCATACAATTAACAATCTCATCTATACGTAGGAAATAGTTAGCCGCACTTTCATCATTGTATATTTTGAGATTTTCATACTGAATTTTGAGGGTTTGAAGTTTTGCTCGTTTTACCTGTTCATCTCCTTCATAGCTCAAAACGATCTTGTCCCATATTTCTTTTGCAGTTTTATACTGCATAACCTTGACAAATTCTGATTGAGATAGACATCCTAATAGAGTATTGATAGCCTTTGCATTTGTTTCATATTGCTTCTTACCAATTGGATCTGTAGGAGTTGCTGAAGGAAAAGTGTACCCTATATCTATGATATCCCAGACTTCTGTAGCAAGAGATTGAAGATATGCTATGACTCTTACCTTCCAATAGACAAAGTTGGTCCCATAAAAAATTGGTGGCCTGATTGATGCTTCTCTCTCGTAGTTGCTCATGATGATAGATCTTCCTTCAAGTGGTCAAGCTTCTTCTGAAGGACCTGCTCTAATACCAATTGTTGGAAATAATATTTGGGGGGGGGGGGGTGAATCAGTGTTATCAAGTCAATTATTTTCTTTTTCAAACCCAGATCATATACGCTACTTCAGTTAGTTAAAACCGCGTATATACGCAACTACAGATAAGGAAACCGGCGTATACCATGCAAACTTATAATTTGATTTATCTTACAGATGTTGATCATTAATCTGTGTATCAGAATCAAATAAACAGTAACCAGAAATAGTGAAACAGAGCAGAAGACAATCACACACAAGAACACAACATATAAGGTGGAAACCCAATGTGGGTGAAAACCACCTGCTGCAATTCATCTCTATCATCTTTTAATTAGAAACTTATTTTTACAATGTTTCTGTACTGGTGCAGTCCTTTACCAGTGCGCAAGCTGCTACCTGTAGAGAGCTACAACCCTCTCTCGTTCTCCATCTTTTCTTGGAAGGGAGCTACAACCCCCTTAGCTCTTGTACTAGCTGGGATACTAGTACGCAGGCTACTACATGCAGAAGGCTACAACCTTCGTTTTGCCTCCAAGGACCATGTTTCATAAATTTTCAGACTGGATCCATGAACATCAATTAATCATCAATAATTTCTGCATCAAACAATCTCCTTTCCACCAATTAACACAGAATCAAATAGACACTTCTCTGACAGCTGTACCTAGAACACAGTAACAGTAACCACGCACCAATTCTGAACCCAGAACACTGCAACAATAAACAGAAGCAGCTATAACACAATTCAAGAGACGTACGCTACTTCAATAACTAGAAACGTACGTGCATACGCTTCTGTGTTTGGACCAACTTGTGTATACGCTATTTTTACTCACAGAACCAGCGTGTATACGCACCTTTGCTTCACTGAACCTGCATACAGATCTATAAACGATAATTCACTCTTTCAAACATTCAGACATTAGTTAACCCAGATTACCAGATTTATAGATCAAGCATGCGCCACATATAAGATATCAAAATCATACAAAGATACTATTATTCAAGCCTTAAGATTTTGACCCATCAATAGAACTTATCCTTCTCCTTGCGCTCAGGTTCTTCCTTCATTCAAATCCAGATCTGCACCATAACCCAATCTCCAGTATTCCAGATCTAGCACTTTATCAGATATTCAATATAATTCATATGATCATTTGCCAAATGATCTCCTTCCTCTTTTCTAATCTTAGGCCTTTCACAATACCACGATCCAAAACCATAACAAAACAATATCATGGACCCAATACTTGGGATCAACACTTCTAATGAGATACCATGGCCCAAAACCATAGGTTCAATACAAGGACTAAATACCACGGACCAAAAATAAGTTCTCCCACATGTACGCACTTTTCCTTGCGTGAAAGTGCATGTATACGCATACGCGCCTTTGTAATGTCTAACCCGTGTGTATACGCATCTTAGTCTAGGTGAACCTGCATATATATTTTTCCTTCATTCTGAGAGCCTGAACTAAGATTTGTTGCCATCAAGGACAACACCTGTGCCACACCAGTGCCATAGCGCCAACCTGTGTCATAATGCCAACAACATGGGCAACAAATTTCAGTGAGGTGCTAATTACGATTCCCATGAAAATGATGGCTCTACCATCATGTCAAAGTTTAAAAAGTCGATGAGTGAAGTTGGTTTATTAACAATGACATGATGGGATTGACCGTATGGCAAGTATATCGGTAGATGGAGGCTAGTTATGCAAAATGAAACAGAAGAATGGCTTCCCTAACCTATATGCCAGTGAGAAAATGATACCTGCCATGGCAGGTCAGCAGTCATGGAACCAACTCGAAACTGTGGAAAAAGCATCCAAAATGTCCCTAAAAAACAACCATTCATGACATTCCAATCTCCCAAGTTAAAAGATACATGAGAAAACATAATCATGTTTTGAAAAAAATTGACATTTTCAAAGCTTACAAAATAGTTTTTTCAGTCACCATTGTTACCATTTGAGTTGAGAGCACAAGGAGTGGTGAAAAAGAAGCAATCTTGCCTTTTGCCGAATCCGACTGTTCAAATCTTCCCAAAATCACCAGGTAACTCCCAAACTTGACTTGCATTCATTTGTGATTGTTTTTAAGATTTTTAATTAAGGTTTCACTGTTGAATTTATATCAAATATTTTGTTGCGACATATATGTGGGTTGGCTATAAGAAACCTGCATATATGCAGGCCCTAAACGCGACTGTGTATAAAACAGACCCGCATATACCCCGTTTTAATTTCAAAACAAAAAATTAACAGTCCAAACTTGTTTTTTCTCAGGATTCCAATCACCTGGAGGGAAAAGGAGCATGCCACTATTGATGATGAGGTGATGGATGCTCAACAGGCCTTGGATGCCTTAAGAGGATGAGGCTTGCTAAATTTTTTCAAAATGCCAAATATGAAGGCAAATACTCGCTTGCTCGAAATGCTCATTCACTACTAGAGTATCGAGGATGGCTCATTCATCATTGATCAAATGCCACTAAGGATAGAGATTGAGGATATCTGTTTTATCATGGGCCTTTCCAGAGGGGAGAGGTAGTACATTCTATGGGCCGATCATGAGGTAGCCTCTCTATCGAGGACTATGTGCATATTTACTGCCCGGGCCATCGAGAAAAGATTGGAAGCCAAATTCCAATCAAGCATGTAGAGAGTTTTTCATTGAGGATCATCTTGTTCACTATAGCCAGAGTGAACAGAACAACCTCCTTACACCAGGCTTCACGACTTTCCATGAGCTTGGCTGTAGACTGTCTCACCACAGTATTTGATTGGTGTACTCCTCTTCTCACCAACTTGAAGAGCCAACTAGCATCTATAAAAAAGGGCCAGACCAAAAACTTTGGGTATGGGACTATTCTGTGCTCCTTCTTCTTCGAGAAGGTCCCAGTGCTACGCCCTAGAGTACCAGTTCCAATCAATAGCTCACGAGATCCACGGATGGGTAGGTGGGCTGATATGATGAAACGACTAGGAGGTGGGGACATACCACAGACAGCTTTTGACGATGATTTCTTATCTTGGTGGGAGAAGCAAATCATCGCAGTGGATGATTACCCCTATGCTCACTAGGACTTCGAGGGAGATCTAGATCTAGCACTACCACCAGGCGCGGCATGGGGAGATATAGGTAACAAATATTTTAGGATTTTTATGATTTTTCAAATATAAAAATGAACTTAAAAATATTTTTTATGGGATTCAAATGATTGATGTAATGATCATATTCCAGATATTGGGCTAGTATGACCAGATGGTTTCCCACATCATGGACATCGCAACTGAGGTGCCGAAGAGGCGGTTTCCAATACAGAGCGGCTCCTATACATAGTTCAGCGGAACTTGGTGAGATTAACTCACCAAGTACCAATGGCAGCGGTAGAGGATGTCCCTATAGACATGCAGCGCCGCGTGGTTGGAATGCCACAGGATTGGTTTTGGACTCTTAGACGTGTAGCTAATGCTGTAGTCACATACTTGGCCACTCATCTTGAGTGGGTCAAAGATAGTCTGGACATGATTATGGGCATTTGAGTCCCAATTTTTTGTATATTACTTTGGACACACTTGTGTACATTCGGGATTTTTTATGATATATATATATATATATATATATATATATATATATATATATATATATATATATATATATATATATATATATATATAGTTTCAACTTTTTGATGCTTGATTTTATTTTTATGATGATGAATGAATGATGTGCCAATATAAAGCTTGATTAGCAATAGAATCTGCTAACCAATTATGAGATCTTGGAATGTGAAAATAGGTAATATAAGTAAATTATCTTTGCAACAACCTCACTCTTAAATATTGGCGATATAAACATGGATCCCTAACTTGATAAATGTTATTTAATTGAGACACTATGAGCTGTGAATCAAGATACACTACTAAAGAATCAATTCCATAAGAAATAGCTTTAGATATAAAATTAATAACGACAGTATACTCAACCATATTATTTGATGCAGGACCAATGTATACTCCCCTTGACACCATCAACTGACCAGTTGGATAGTAGATCACCCAAGCTTTGGAAGCGAGGTTTCGAGTGTGCTGACTAGCACCATCAGCGAATCCAAAATAGACTAGATCATCCATCAACACCTGCCACAACAGATCAAAAAGTGTTGATATCAAAAACTCCCTATGAGATATGTACAAAAATACAAAATATACAAAGAAGCCATTGCCTAGCTGCTACTTAAGCAAAGTACTTCTTAAGGTAGAGCCCATTTTGGGGCTCTGCTAACTTGTTCCCTTGAAAATCGACTAACTCATATGCCCATTTTTCTAAAACTCGTTTAATTATAAAGTGACCGTACCACATAGGCTTGAACTTACCTACCCCCAAGGCATCCTTATCTTGGTCATAGACCAAGACAAGGTTGTTATGAAACTAGCTCACAAAAAGATAGAAAATATAGTTGAACGCCTTAGAATTCAGCCTCTTTGAGGAGGCAACCTCCTTTACATTACACAAATAAACAATTCTTGGATGATTCAAATGACAAAACCTCCTTTCTATATATAGGAGTCTAAGGAGTCACAATATAACCCAACCGACCTAACAATAATAATATAAAGGCACAAAAATAACAATAGAGGCATTCTATGGGGCACAGTAATAACAATATGGGGACAATTGGGGCACAACAATATTAATAAGGGATACAAATACAATAGTAATGGGGTAATCACTAGTATTATAGGGACCTAACATGCCCCTCTCCTTCAAAAAAGTGTTGTCCTCAGTGCTTGAGTAGTTCTGGATGCTTCTGTATAAAATTATCATCCTCCCATGTGGAATCTTCAACAGATAAGTTTTTCCACTTGATGAGATACTCCAAAATTGATCGATTTCGTAGATGTCGAGTTCTTTTTCCTGTGACTACTTCCAGTTCCAATATAATTTTTCCTTCCTCGTCAAGTTCTGGCAATATTGTTTGAACTAGGAGCTTGTCGCCTATAACCTTCTTTAAACATGAAAAATGGAAAACTGGGTGCACTCGAGAAGCTGCAGGAAGCTCCAATTTGTATGCCATAGTACCAATCTTTTGCAACACCTTGTACAGACCATAATACTTTAGTGATAATTTATTATCCTTCTTAGCTTGCTTGAGGGACATTTGTTTATATGGTTGTAGGCGTAGGAATACATAATCACCTACATCAAAACTTCTTTCGCTGCGATGCTGATCTGCCTGTTGTTTCATTCTATTCTGCGCCAACACGAGGTTATCCTTTAAGAGTTGGAGGACTTGTTGTTGATGCTCGATGTGATATTCCACTGCTTGAACATTATAATTTTCTCTTAAATATGATGTGATGGATGGTGGCTGATATCCATAAAGTGCCATAAATGGGGTCATTTTTGTTGCTGTATGGAAGGAAGTGTTATACCACGATTCAGCCAGAGGCAACCATTTGACCCATTGTGTCTGTTTATCAGATACAAAGCATCGAAGATATCCTTCCAAACATTTGTTTACTATCTCAGTTTTCCCATCCGATTGAGGATGATAAGATGAGCTATGAGCTAACTGAGTGCTGAGAAAAGAAAATAATTCTATCCAAAAATTTCTAGTGAAAATGGGATCTCTGTCACTTACAATAATCTTTGGGTTTCCATGTAGCTTTTGAATTGTTTCCGTAAATGCAGTAGAAACTATACTGGCTTTAAATGGATGTGATAATGCACAAAAGTGTGCATACTTGGTAAGTGTGTCAACTACCACCATGATGACACTCTTTCCCTCAGACTTGGGTAAACCTGTGACAAAATCCATTGAAACCTCCTCCCAACATTGGCTTGGAATGGATAAAGGTTGTAATGGACCCAGGGTCTTAATTGTTTCAACTTTATTTGTTGGAAAACCAAAAATTTCGCCACAAACTTTTGAATATCCGATTTAAGGCCATCCCAAAAAATTTCCTTCCTAACCCTGTGGTAAGTTTTTAAAAATCCTGAGTGCCCTCCTAAGGGAGAAGTGTGCAATTCCATAAGAATCTTTTGTTTGAGCTGGGAATTCTTACAGAGGTATAAGCGATATTTGTACCATAACGAATCATTTTTCCAGCTAAATGTATCAGATGTACTGGAATCTTGTTGTAACTTTTGAATAAGTGCCCACACTTCTTCATCATTCTTCCGTTCCTCCCTTGCTTCATTTATCCGATCTGGTTGGATAATAGAAATGGCGCACAACAATGCTTTGACATCCTCATCCTTTCTTGAGAGTGCATTTGTCACCACATTTTTCTTCCCTTTTTTGTAGATGATTTCAAAGTCATAACCCAACATCTTTGTGACCCACTTTTGTTGCTCTTCAGAAGATTATATTTGTTCTAAAAAGTATTTAAGGCTATCATGATCCGTTTTTATCTTGAAGTTTCTTCCCATTAGGTAGGGTCGCCATTTCTTAAGTGCATGTAGTATTGCCAACATTTCCTTCTCATAAATAGCTTTGTGTGAAAACTTTCCCTTGATTGGACGACTTTCAAAAGAAATGGGTCTTTCATCTTACATTAAAACAGCACCAATTCCATTTCCTGAAGCATCACATTCCATAGTAAAGGATTTTGTGAAGTCCGGTGTAGCTAAGACTGGTGCTTGGCACATTGCCTCTTTAAGATGTTTGAATGCCTTTGTTGCTTCTAGAGTCCATGAAAATGCATCTTTCTTCAATAATGTTGTTTGAGGTGTTGCTATTCTCCCATAATTCTTAAAAACTTGCGATAATACCCTGTCAACCTGAGAAATCCTCGCAGATGCTTTATGGATGTGGGGCTTTTCCATTCCTTGATGGCTTTAATTTTTCTAGGGTCTACCTTAACTCCTTCATGAGATACAATATGACCCAGATATTCCACCTCTTGTACTCCAAAGGAAAATTTGGATCTTTTTGCATATAATTGTTTCTCCTCCAACAGTTGTAGCACCCTGTCAACATGTTCAACATGATCCTTCCAAGACTTGCTGTAGATTAGTATATCATCAAAAAATACTAACAAAAATTTTCTAAGGGTGGGTTTCAAAATGGAATTCATCAAACCTTGAAATGTAGAAGGCGCATTGGTAAGGCCAAAAGGCATGACCAAAAATTCATAATGACCCTCATGAGTTCTAAATGTTGTTTTCGTAATGTCTTCAGTCTTCATTTTGATTTGATGATATCCTGAACGAAGATCCAACTTGGTGAAGTAAATTGATCCATGCAATTCATCAAGTAATTCATCAATGACAGGAATGGGAAACTTATCTTTAATAGTGAGCTTGTTGAGCTCCCTATAATCCGGACACATGCGCCATGATCCATCCTTCTTGTGCACCAATACTACTAGAGTAGAGAAAGAACTTTGATTAGGTTGAATTATACCCGCCTCTAGCATTTTTGCAACCATACATTCAATTTCACTCTTTTGGGTATAGGGATATCTGTATGGCCTGATGTTTGGAGGAATACTTCCTGGAATCAGATGAATAGCATGATCATGATCACGAATAGGTGGGAGACCTTTGGGAGTCTCAAATACCTGGAATGATTGTCCAAGACTTTTTGGAGATCTGGAGAAATAGATGATTTCGATGTGGAAACATCTAGCAAACATAATTGTGCAATTACACCTATTTGTTCCTTTTTTAGAAGCTTTGTCATACTGTTAGAGCTGATTATCTTTCCCGGTTTCCCTGCAATACCCATTAATTCAACTTCCTCTCCTTCCGTAGAAAATTTCATGAAAAGTTCTTGAAAATTAAAAGCTATTGTACCCAAGGATTGTAGCCATTAGACTCCTAGTACAACATCAACACCTTCCATTGGAATGGAAAGCATTGGGCTAGTCAATACATATCCTCCCATGGATAGCTTGATATTATGGCACTTTCTAGAGTAATTTATTATTCCTACATTTGCAACCATCACTTGACACTCTGGTGCTGGATATATGAAGCAATTCAATTCTTTTGCTACCTTACAATGAATAAAATTGTGGGCACTTCCTGAATCAAACAACACTATTACCTTTTTCTTTTTGATTTGTCCTTCTATCTTGATGGTTTGAGGAGTGGTAATTTCAGCCAATGCATTACAAGATATGGTTGGATTCATTTCTTCTTTATGTAGGATTTGTTCCTGGAGTATATCCTCTTCTTTTGACCTTTCTTGCTCCTTTTCTTCTTCCTCTTCACAATCTATGTAGAATAATTTCTTCTCAGCACACTCATGCCCTTTAGTGTATTTGCTATCACAACTGTAACAAAGCCATTTTGCTCTTTTTTCTTCCAATTGTTGTGGTGTCAACCTTATAGGTTTTGGAAGACTAGGGGCAACAACAATTCCATCTTTGTAGTTGTGAGTGGTATGCTTCCTGGTTGCCATAATTTTGCTTTCCATTTTTCTTGCTAACTTGAATGCTTTCTCTAATGAATCAGGTTCCCAAAGGTGAACATCATGTTGGCTATTATCCTTTAAAGTCCCTATGAACACATCAATCCTATGCACCTTTGGAATATTTTTTACCCTTATGTTCAATTTTTGGAACTCCTCAATGTGCTCCATTATTGAACCCTTTTGTTTGAGACTTATCAATTGGCTAAAAAAAGTGTTTCTTTTTGTATCCTCATAATGTGCTGTCAATTCTTCTGTAAAAATTGCCCAAGTGATAATTTGTTTACGAGAGCAAATCCATTGATACCATACAAACTAATTTGGTTTCAAATATAAAGTTGCAATACGTACCTTTTGTGTGTTTTGCACATTATTGAGATCGAAAAATTTCTCCCTCTGTAATATCCATGTTGCGGGATCCTTGCCATCAAACTTCCTCATATCGATTTTTGGAATATGGTGGGTCTTCAATACAACATTGGAGTCCATGAAATCATTATTAACATTTCTTTTGTTCACATCATGAGTTTCCTTTACTACCCTTTCACCAATAGTAAGTATTTCTTATAGAAAATTTGTCAAATCTGTCTTCAAATCTACCATGCTTGTCTTCAAATCTATCTTCAAATCATCCATCTTAGCTTCCACGCCCTTCATCTTAGATTCCATGCCATTTATCTTAGCTTTTGTTAGCTTTTATGAGAGTGACATTTGTTGCACTTAGTCTTGTAATTTTGATATATCATGTAGCATTTCTTCCTCTTCTTCATGAGTCATGCTAGAGCTTTCAGGCTGCTTACTAGGTGTTTGCATTTTCTTTCCTAGGGGCATAAATTTATGATAATAATGCTCTACTATGCCCTTTGAATTCCTTCAAAATAATTTTCCAAACCAAGATTAAGCAAAAATTTAAAAAAATTTACACACCTTTTTTCACTTTGTAGGAGCTCGATATTTCCTCTGACGTATCTCTATAATTTCGGACCATCCAGTTCGGAAATTGTGACCTGCAATAACCCTCTATTTCCTCTTTCCAATGCCACCAATCTAATCCAAATTGAATTCTCCAAGGAAGAGTTATGCCAAATCTCCCACAGTGACCTGATTATAGACTAGTTCAGTAGAGCGAACTTGTACGACATGCCATGTGTCCCTGTTTCGACCTTTGGCTTTGAAAAATATATACAAGAAACTACAGTCTATCCTCTTTCTATACCTTCTTACGAAATTTCAATCCGATGCTCAGAGATAAATTTATGATGATTTTTCCTACGTCACCTGTTTGGAATGTAATTCAGGAGTATGCAAAAAGACCAACTTCCTCAAATAATATCTCCGCAAATATAGCGCGAAAAGCTCTAAAATTTGTTTCCAAGGTTTAGTGCAATTTCCTCTCAAATGTTTTTTTTTTTCGCTTTTGAAACATCACAGAAAAAAGTTATAGTGAAAATTTCATGATGACCTATTTGGAGCAGTGAAACCCTAGAATCCAAAGCTCTGATACCAAACGTTATGAAACCAACTCACAAAAAGATAGAAAAGATAGTTGAACGCCTTATAATTCAGCCTCTTCGAGGGGGAAACCACCTTTACATTACACAAATGAACAATTCTTGGATGATTCGAATGACAAAACCTCCTTTCTATATATATCAGTCTAAGGAGTCAAAATATAACCCAGCCGACCTAACAATAATAATATAAAGGCACAAAAATAACAATAGAGGCATTCTATGGGGCACAGTAATAAAAATATGGGGACAATTGGGGCACAAAAATATTAATAAGGGATACAACTAAAATAATAATGGGGTAATCACTAGTATTATAGGGACCTAACAAAGGTCGCCTTTAGAAAAGACTCGAGGACAGAGAACTTTATCGTACTGAGTTTTAACCCTTTTCTTATGGGCCTCATTGACTGTGGCAGCATCTCGATGCTGCTCATCGAGATGTTCCAAATAAAGGAAGCGCTCTTTGACACTAGAGGTCTCAGAAGGAGCTCAAAAAATAGCTTAAGAGATGGAATTTTACATTTAACAGGAAAGATAGATTCCAGCCTGTAAACTAATTGAAAAGGTGTAAAACCTATGGCAATCTTTACTGGGGTTCGGTATTCCCAAAGAGCCAGATACAACATAAGATGCCAATTGGACTGGTTTTTATTGATCGTCCTTTGTAGGATCGTCTTAAGGGTTTTTTTCACAGCCTCGACTTGTCCATTGGCCAAAGGATAATATGGAGACGAATGCTCCTGCTGGAAACCCAATTTAAGAGCCAATTCAGACATTAGTTGTTTCTGGAAATGACTACCATGGTCAGTGAAAATCTCTCTCGGGATACTAAACCTTGAGATAATCTAATTGAAGAGGAACAATGCAGATATTTCATTATCATTTTTATAAGTGGGCATGGCTTCAACCCACTTCGTGAAGCAGTCTATGGCTACTATAATGTAATTGTGATTCGCTGCTGAAGGCAGATTACAAGTAGTAAAATCAATATCCCACTTAGTAAAAGGACCGACAGTGACAACAGGGAAAAGAGGAGCTAGATGCATGCACATCTTCTCAGTATAGACTTGACAAGGGTGGCAACGTTTGACCACTTCAACACAATATTTGAAGAGCTAAGGCCAAAAGTAGTTGGCATGCATGATACGTTGGGTTGTAGCAAGCCTTGAAAGATGACCACCACAAGCTCCACTGTGGCAATCACTGAGCATAGACTCTGCTTTCTCTAAGGTTAAAAAATGCCTAAGGATCGAATCAAACCCTCGGCGATATAGCATATCACCAATAATGACATAGTTCTTAGCCAGGTGATGTAGTTTTCAACGTTCATCCTTGCAGGTAGAAGGAGGAAACTTCGAAGTCTGGAGATAGATTATGATATCTCCATACCAGGGATCTTGTTAAGAGATGAGGAAAAGATGCTCATCAGGAAAACTTTCCTCATAAATAGTATCCTCTCCACAAGGCAGCTCGGAAATTAATTCCTCGAAAACCAATGATTTCTTAGACTTGGCCGAAAAGAACTCAAGATAGAATTCTTGTAAAATAACAATCCATCAATTGTATTTGCCCCCAATCACACGCCTATTGAGGAAAAATTGGAAAGGATTGACCATCGCTAAGACAAATGTTTTGCATAGAAAAATGTAATGGCGAAGCCACTAGATAGCATGGACAGCTGCCAAGGCTAATTTCAACCGGAGAATAGCGTAGTTCAGGGCCTACCAAGCCTCAACTCAAGTAGTAAATGACATGATATGTGAGAGCATCATCTTCCTGAACTTGAACCATACCTATGGTTGATTCTACAGCTGCGAGATACAAAACGAAATCTCTACCATAATCTGGTGGACTCAAAAGTGGGGCAGAGATCAACGCTTGTTTCAAGGCATCAAAAGATCATTGCACGAAGTCGACCTAGAGAAATGGAACTCCTTTTCTGAGTAAATGCATAAACCCTTTAGTTATCTCAGCACGGGGGAGGCAACTGAATTATTGCCTCTACCTTGAAGGGATCAACTCGAATCCCTTCAGTTGACACAATGAACCCTAATAACTGACCATATGTAACCCGAAAACACACTTATTGGGATTCAACCGGATCTTGTAAAATAAACATCATTCAAAAACCAATCGAAGGTGACTAGGATGATCGATTCTCTTTCGAGAACGAGCAGCTAAATTGTCCAAGTATGCTTCGATGATATGCTTGATGTGTGAAAAGCGTATGACATGGCCTGCTCGAAGGTAGCTCCAGCATTTTTAAGACCAAAAGGCATCTTCTTGTATGCAAAGGTACCCTAGGGACATATAAAAACTATCTTGTGCTGATCTTCAGGATGGATAGAGATCTGATTATAACCGGAAAATCCATCCATAAAGGAGAAAATCTCATTACTTGCACATTCATCAATTATCTGATCAATAAATGGCGCTGGGTAATTATCCTTGGGACAAGCTTTGTTTAGGTCCCTAAAATCAATGCATACTCCAATTATTCCTTGCTTTTTATCAACTGGAACTAGATTAGAAACCCAATCTGTAAGAGGAACAGGGTATATAAAACCTGCCTTGATTTGTTTCTCTACTTGAGCTTTAATAGCTGCTGCTTTCCTAGGATTAACCAGCCAAAGCTTCTGACAAATCGGCTTAGCGTTTTCAAACATATTGATCTCATGTTGAACTATGTATGGATCAATACTAGGCATTTCTTCATAAGACCAAGCGAATACATCTCGAAACTCTTTAAAATGGTCGGTGTAAATTTGAATTTCTTTAGGGGAGCATTCAGCTATGATGAAGAGATTCTCAATCACGTTAGGGTTCCTAGAGATGTTTGTTGGTGTATTTTTTGAAATCACTGACATATTACCTTCGGCATGAATGTGTGTTGGAGCCAAAGGATTTGATACCATACAAACATCACTAGTAAATAGCTTGGAGAACCTAAATCTGACTTCCTGCAATGGAGGAAGAAAATATGAACGATGGTGTAATTCTTCCCAAGGTCGATATACACCCATCATTACTTCAAAGATTGCCTCTTCAGATGGTAAAACCATATCTAAGAAATCCATAGCAGAGGTAGAATCAAGGGTCCAGGTTGGAGCCACATCACCATCTAATTCATCCTGGGAGAAAGGACTGGAATGGTTGTCTGTAGAGTTGACGATAAACTGATATCTAAGATCTGTTGCAAACATAGGAAATGATGTTCCACTGACTTGTCCTACATCTAATGTGGTCGTAGGCGAAGGCAAGGTACAAGGGTCTGAAAAATAACAAGTTTGGAATAACTCTTCTCGTGAAGACTCTTTGGATGATGAAATGACATTGATTCTAGCTATAGGAGAGGGAAAATAAAATGTACCCATCAATGAAGAATACATCCCAACTCCTAGATTCTCAATAGGCAGATGGGGGTTATCCACTAAGGGAACAATAGAATCCAAAGTTGCTTGAGGATCAACTGGATAATAATCCAATTGATCAACCTTAACAATTTTCCCCTCACGAGGAAAGAAAATGACACGAAATAGAGTCGAAACAATGACATCCATTTCATAGATCCAGTTCCTTCCTAAGAGGAGATTGTAATCTAGGTTAGCATCAATGACTTCTACTTCGATATTAACAACCTTTCCTCCAACACATATAGGAAAGGTCGGGATAATCCCATGCAGCCTATGAGAATGCCCATCAAATGCTATCAAGAGGGTAGGTGAAGGAATAGTCGAAGGAGATCCAATGGCCTTCCAACATGATATAGACATTAAAAATGTGGAAGCCCCCTCATCTACAATTGTTCGAAAAATATTAGTTTTTCAGTAAGTAGACTTAATTTGAAAAGCCATATGATGAGGGAGTCACTTTTTGAAATTGAGCATGTCAAAAGTGAGCACTAAGGCATTATTTGGATCAACTGCCCCTATCATTGAAAGAAAAGAACTTTGTTGAGCTAGACATGACTGGAGCACCTCTAAAGCGAACATAGCCCATGGACTCTGAGCCAGATCCTCAACAATAGAGTAGTTCTGGGCAACCCTAGCATTAGGGTTGATAGTTGCACGTTTAGTGGAACCTTTCGGTATCCGAGGTATAGTCTCGACAGAGGGTCGCTCAATATGAAGTGGGTCGGTAGTTCCAGGAGTAGATTCATCCTTGAATGTTTCAGTTTCACCATAATCACGTGACCAAGTAGCCACATTAGCGTGAGAGCCCATCATGAAAACATTTGAGGAATGGTCCCCCTCCTGGTTGCACCCTGAAGAGGTACCAGGATTTGAATTTGCGCCAACAAGCAGCTGCTGCCCTTGGGGAAAAGGGTTGGTTAACATAGCTTGAGAGCTAGAAGTCCCTTGATGCATTAACAAGTGCTGAGCATCTTGAATTTTTGGGTAGAGATGAGTCAAATGGTCTCCATTGCATAACTTGCATGGAAGCTTAACTTTCTTTTTGGACTGCTTTCCAGCCTCACTAGCACTATTGCCAGGTTTATTTGCATCAACCTTCCCATCCTGATTCTTCTTTTTACCTCGTTCTTTCTTCTTCCCATCGGAATTTTGATTTCCTTTGGGGTTAGAAGATTGGATTGCATTAATGGAAGAGGGTTGGTTAGGCGAAGGGTTAGACGATGTGACCTGATTGGTAGGAGCAGTTTGTAAAGACAACTGCTGCAATTGGCTCAACAAGTTCACTGCATTGGTTCCTATTGATCCAACGATAACATCCGCATGGGGACCTAGCTTCGATTTGGCTATATGAACCTTAGTCCTAGGAGCATCAGGCAAGATTTTCTGAAGAATCCAGACTAAGAGTAAATCAATTCTAACTGCTAGGCCTGAAAAATAGCTTGCTCTTCAAAATAAACTCTATACAGAGAGACATCCTTAAAGATCTCAAGTTGTAAGGATTTCAAAAACCATTCGAGATGGTATTCAGGAGGAATTTTGGCTTTAATGAACCTCTTTCTTCGTCTCCATTCCTAAATATGATCAGAAATGTGAGTTGCCATATCCCGATGGAAATTGGCCAGAAGTTCAGTTTCGGCATCATAACGGATGGACAACTAGAAATGGTTTAGGAAAATGTTAGCCAAATCGATGAAAGATGTAAAGCTTCTCCTTGGGAACTCTACATACCACTTAGCCTCATTGCCAGTTAAGGTGTGTTGAAAAAGTCTCAACCTAATGGAGTCATCGATGAGGGAGTTTGATGAGCATCACAAATGGAATGTGGTTACATGGTTGCCTGGGTCTTCACTACCCTTCCCCTTGAACTTTGAAATATTCGATGGGAGTTTGGTTTGGACCGGAGGCCAAGCTAGATTGTATCTGATTGGATCATTTATCAATTTCGTGAGATCTGGCAAATTCAACGTTGCTAGAAAAGGAAGCCTAGGAGGACCTTGGGGATTCCACCCAGATTGGGCGGAGTTCCCAAAGTTCTGAAAAAATTGGCCTGGATTTGGAAAGGCACCAAGCTGCCCGAAGTCACCAGCAGAACCCGATAAACCAAAAGGTGACCATTGTGGTCCAACAAAACTCAGAGTTTGACCAACTCCGGCCGAAAAACCTCCATAACCAGCGAAGTTCCCTCCTACAGAATTATAAGGAGTCGATAACCCCTGATAAGGATTCCAAGCGGTAGCTAAGGGAGGAATACTTCAAAACGAACTAACTATGGAGTACAACCTATTCCCTTGTTGGCTGAAAAATGGATTCCCAGTTCCTATGCCACTAACCGCAGGGTTAGTCCAACCTTGAAAGGGATTACTGCCTTGACCTATAGAAGATAAACGCATAGATCCTATCATCAGGTTGGAATGTGATATATGACCACTTCCAGAAGGAAAACCCTAAAATGAAGCCAATCCACTCATCATGGATGTGGAGGCACTAATCAGAACTGATGGAATACCCTGTGAATGGGCACTAAACAGAAAAAATCTAGAACTAGATGCATTGGCTTGGGAATTTCCACTCATAGACGGAACAGAGGTAGACCCAACTAAGGATGTGCTAGAAATAGGCCCAAATGAAGATGTAGAGGGAATGGAAATAGTTCGTCCCCCTTATACTGATGTTGGAGTCTGCATGGTTGTAGCACTTATGGTAGATGTCATGCTTGTAGCTGTGGTCATCGAAGGTAGGTGTGTGAAATAACCTGGACTTGACGGTCTATGCGTCGAAGTCCCAACGTATAACAATACGTGGGGATGATCAGAAGGTAGAGGAGAATTCGGAGCTGCGAACGAGTCTAAGAGTTATTCTACCTCAATGTTATCATCCGACTGGAAGAGAACTCAAGAAAGAATTGGGGTGTTCATCTCTAGCTTTGCGGAAGTACCAGGCCTATCTTGAACATTAATGCCCCTGAGCGGAGGATCAATCTCTGATGCCTCAGCTACCACGGGGTGAAAACCACTGGAAGTATTGCCTCTTCGCCTTCTAGGAGAAGGCTCTGAACATGGTGGTGAAATACCACGAAGTCTTCGAGACTGTCTAAGCGATCGGTCAACCACTTTGAATTTTTTATTAAGATCTAATTAAAAACTCAAGAAAAAATGAAAGCTAGGCCAACTAAGAGCACACAACACACACTAAGAGCACAGAGCACACACTAAAAATGTTCTTAAAAGACATCATCCAGTCAAACAACTTTCAAGTATTTCCACCCTCGGTGATGTGGATCGGACACCAAAATACAAGAAAGTGAAGTAGGGGCCTTCTGAAGATAGTCTGGGATAATGACGACCTAGGCCTACTAGCAAAGGTATCAGAGGAAGTTACGCTGACCTCCAAACAATAGCCTTTGTCGGTGCAAGCCCCCAAGATTCACAAGGGTGCCCTCCAGAACTACTGCTGAGAGTGATACAACGTCTACCTCAAGTGCCATGGGATTCCCCTCTGCAGCGACTTCTATAGATCCCTAGGATAAGCAACTAAGGTTACCAATTCATTTCAGAAGCTAGGTGGAACAGTCTTGAGGTAAGATCTGACAAGTAGGAGAGGGGGTATCTCTCTTCCTTATCTTCAAAAACCTCTATGCTTAACTCCTAGATTCAGAGCTTTCTTGGTCTCCCTAACACTATTTGATTTGCACTCGTTATTCACACTTCTATGTTTAATAGTTTAAAGTGGTCTTGGAGAGTTTTCTCTCCACACACCTAATCCAAGGCCCTAGATATCCTAAAACTTATTGGTGTGTCTAAATTGACAATATAAAAAAGTTATAGTATATTTTAATTAGTGCTTGTTTTTAAATGGGATGTTATTAAGTCAAGGGATAAACGGAAATGAAACTTGTGGTGTTTATCGATGCAAAATAAATTAACAAAAGCCAAATTATATGCAAATGCACTTGTTTTGTTCTTCGATGAAAGAAATTTCTACCAGGTTCTAAGGAACTTCTAATAAAGCAATAAATTTCTCTTTTCTCTTCTTTCAACAAGCTTCACACTCACCAAAACTAACAAAAACTATTGGATGCCCTAAAAGATGCACAAACTATCCTAATGCAATGAGTATATGCTGATGCAAAAACTTAAGATTACTCTAAAGCAAAGAATGAAAGAAAATTGTTTATCGCTTTTAATTAGCCACTTTGATGTTTAGATAGAATATAAGTTCCTAATGCTCATTTTTGTCCAAACACTAAAAGCAAATCTTAAGACAAACAAAATGCACTTTCACTTGCAAAAAGAAACCAAATCAAAACAAGGCAAAAGAAAGCAAAAACCAAGTTTTTAAGGAGTTTTTTTTTCACAAAAGCAAAAAACAAAAACAACTTTTCAAAAGTGCTCCAAATATTATTGAAAACTTTGAGACCGAAAAATAGGCAACAAAAACACTTTGCAAGTTATCAACTCAATATGGGTGAAAGCTCAACAAAATAGGTGTTTCAAGATGCCTTGAACGACCAAAAATCAGCAAAAAGAGCTTGGAGACAGTGATCAAAAGACAAAGAAAGACAAATTTCAAAATCGTCAATCAAAAACTTTCAAAAATTGAGAAAAGAAAATGGCCACAAGATGCAATTTTTACACAAAGTAAGAAGATCACAAAGATAAAGTTTTTCACAAAGATTGAAACCAATCTTTCTACTCTGGAAGGCCAGAACAACCAAGATTCTTAGAAAGAAATCTCGCGTGCTAAAACACAAATGATGACACTTGAAACAAAACAAAACAAGACCAAAACTTTCCATAATAGGAGAGAATTTGAAACCGTTAACTTGCTGCAAAACTAAAGACTTACAACAAAAATTGACTGCTCAGGAAATACTCAGACCACCAAACAAATCTTCTGAGACAGAAAGACTTGACAAAATCTTGGAAAATTAGGGTATACACGATTGTGTCAATACATATTTGCGTGTATATACGATTCAGCCCAAAGAAACCTACGTATACATGGGTTCATATGGGGAAACTTGCATACATACAAACCTGTAACCTGACAAAACTGCGTATATAACAGTTCACAAGAAAAAGCAAAAAAGAGGTCTGAAGAAACTGACTAGACTTAAATTCTGAGTTCCTATAGGAACAAACAAATCAGTTACAACAAGAAAAACAATGGCTGAGCCCTGATTGGCTTAAATTAACCCAAACTAGGAACAATAATATTGTTGTCGCCAGTGGCGTCGCCAATTCTGTTGAGGGACTAAATCCCCTAGGGTTTTGGTTCAACACCCTAGTAGAGTGGGGGTTATCTACAGTAGGAAACAAGCATACAACACAACCATGATAATTAAATAAGAAAACTACGTGAAGAGAGGTGCACCTGGGGGTCCTTCGTTCTAATAGATCTAGCCAGGGTCCAAACCCTCTTGGAGTTCCTCTTGATCCTTGAACCTACAAAATAGCCAATTCAAAGAAGCATAGAAATATATGGACAAAGTATCATATAGAAATCAACTTCATAACTTATTGAAAGATGGTTAATTATACATTGAAACAATTATTCATATGTAAACCATAACAATAACATCATATGCATAAAGAAGATTGATTTCGAGAACAAGACAAATGTTTCTTTATTGCAAATAACTAAAACAAAGCAGGGAATGATATCACCTGTTATACACCTAGGGGGGATAATATGAGGTACCAAGGGAGGTACCCAAGGTAATAATGTAATAATGGGATGGGCCATAGTAATAAATAAGGTGGTTAACCCATATCATGTAAGGGAGCACAAGTAGTTAGTAATAATGTAACGGGCCCATGGTATTAGTTTGATGGTATGAGGGAACCATGGTAATGATCCATGGTATTGTATGTATGAGGCCTATATAGAGGCTAGAGACTCCACATGGAGAGATGTCAAGGAATAGTGTGAAGGATTATTGTATGAACAAGCATATGGCTTGTGGAGTGTTCTCCTTCCTTAAGGAGTGAATGTATGGTGTTGCCCTACCTTAAGGGTTTGATCAATAAAGTGAATCATTTCTATCTATGTCTATCTTATTGTTTCTGGGTATATTTTAATTATCTTATATTTTTATATCAGATCTGTAATATTTCTGGGTTAGATCTATAACAAGTGGTATCAGAGCTATAAAAAGTGGTATCATAGCCATAACAAGTGGTATCGGAGCACTTTCTTGGGAAAATAGTGGAGAAGTTTTCTATTTTTTGTAGGATTTTGGGGGAGACGAGTTTGCAGATCATATCTGTACGTTTTGGTGCAAGATCTACAAAATCTAATTGCAGATCTAGATTCTATGTGAAAAAATACCTGATTTAAAAAAAAATCGGTCGAATCAGAGTCCGGATGAAGGAGATATCACTGATTTAAAAATCAGTGGGGTTGCAGACAATTTTTTGGGGCAGCGAATTTGTGGCGCAGATCTGGATGTCTTGGTGCAAGATCTACAAAATATAATTGTATATATAGATTCCTTGTGAAAAAATACTCAATTTCAAAAAAAAAAATTAGGCGAATTAGAGTCCGGATGAGGGAGATATTGCTGATTTAAAATCAGCTCAATTTTTCAAAAATTTTGGTGATGGCGAGAGAGTAGCCGTGAAGATCTGAAATTCTAGTGCCTGGATTAGGATTTTTATCATATGGGCAGATGTAGAATGGTTTTTCCATTTCCAAAAATAGGTCATAATAGGGATTCTGAGCAATATTGATGGAATTGTGACCATTTCAAATTTTCGGCAATTTTTTTTTGGTGATGGCGGGCCTAGATCAGAATTCGAGGGACTTGTATAAATTTGATGGCTCTCATCCAGCCAAATGGCTAGCACGAATGGAGAAATTTTTTAGATTGCATTACATCATGGATGATGAGACTCAGCTGAGTGTGGGAAAAATGTACTTAGACAATGAAAGAAAGCAATGGTGGCAAGGGCATCAACGTTGCTATCGAAGGCCCTTGACTTGGGACACATTCACAAAAGCTCTTATGGACCACTTTGACCATAAAGCTAATCTTGTGGATAAGCTCACACAGACAGATACACAGCCTAGCAAGGATTTTATTTTTACAGGAAAGAAGGAAACCAAGGAACCTAAAGGGTTATTTTCTGCTGGTATCTCCTTATTGCAGGTTCATGGATTAATTCAGAAGGAGAAAGTCATTGTGTCTATAAATCCGAGTTGCAAGAAAAATCTCATAGATGTCAACTTGGCAAAAAAATTGCAAATTCCAGCAAAGCACATTGAAAACACACAAGTGGATGATGAGGATGTTCAAGTGTACAAGGATTTGAAGGTTTCTATGGATAAGTATGTGTTGCATGGTGATTTTTATACTGCAAAGATGGATAATATGGATGTTGTTTTGGGATATTCTTTGATGGAATCTATGGGTACTATCAATATTAATGTGTAGAATAAATTCTTGAAGCTCTAGTATAAAAAGAAGAAAATTACATTACCGGATATTTCCATCAATAAACAGGTAGAGTCCAAGGAGGCTAAAGCAGAAGATGTTCTAGAGACTGACATATCATATGATGAGCCAGTGATGATCGACAATCAAACACAAATAGAGGTTAAAGTAGAAAAGGTTACAGGTGCTGATACATCAGATGGGGGTTCAGTGGTTGAAGTAATATTAGAAGATAAGACACCACAACAGGCACCACAACATGCACCAGATAACAGTCAGGCTCCAGTAAGGGGTGAATTAAAGAAAAAGATACCTTACGTTAAAACTTCAACATATCATCACCCACATCACCCCGCAAGACAACCATCAAGATGGCAACCAATTAGCCACAAGGACAACAACCCCCGTAGGACAGATAAGAGGAGCGAAGATCCACCTACTACACATCAACACAGAATAGCTACCACGGTCAACTTCCATCTCAAGTGAGCGAGGCACCAACAAGACCGAGGGCTCACCTTTCTCTTGGATGGCTAGATGCATGTGCATGGTACCAGTGGACTACTTTTTTGAGTAGATCTTATTATTTGTGTTCTTCCCATGTTTCGGGGACGAAACATGCTAAGGGGGGTGGAATGTTATATACCTAAGGGGGATAATATGGGGTACCAAGGGAGGTACCCAAGGTAATAATGTAATAATGGGATGGGCCATAGTAATAAATAAGGTGGTTAACCCATATCATGTAAGGGACCACAAGTAGTTAGTAATAATGTAGTGGGCCCATGGTATTAGTTGATGGTATGAGGGAACCATGGTAATGACCCATGGTATTGTATGTATGAGGCCTATATAGAGGCTAGGGACTCCATGTGAAGGAATAATGTCAAGGATTATTGTAAGAACAAGCATATGGCTTGTGGAGTGTTCTCCTTCCTTAAGGAGTGAATGTATGGTGTTGCCCTACCTTAAGGGTTTTTGATATCAATAAAGTGAAGCATTTCTATATTTGGATCATATTATTCTTGGGTTATTTGCATTGTCTTATATTTTTATATTAGATCTATAATATTTCTGGGTTAGATCTATAACAAGTGGAATCAAAGCCACACAGATAACAACCCTCGGAGGACAGATAGAGAGGAGCGAAGATCCACCTACTACACATCAACAAAGAAGAGCTACCATGGTCAACTTCCATCTCAACCGAGTGAGGCACCAGCGAGACCGACGGTTCACCTCTCTCTTGGATGGCTAGATGCACGTGCATGGTACCAGTGGACTACTCTTTTGAGTAGATCTTATTATTTGTGTTCTTACCATGTTTTGGGGACGAAACATGCTAAGGGGGGTGGAATGTTATATACCTAGGGGGGATAATATGGGGTACCAAGGGAGGTACCCAAGGTAATAATGTAATAATGGGATGGGCCATAGTAATAAATAAGGTGGTTAACCCATATCATGTAAGGGACCACAAGTAGTTAGTAATAATGTAATGGGCCCATGGTATTAGTTTGATGGTGTGAGGGAACCATGGTAATGATCCATGGTATTGTATGTATGAGGCCTATATAGAGGCTAGAGACTCCACATGAAGAGATATCAAGGAATAGTGTGAAGGATTATTGTATGAACAAGCATATGGCTTGTGGAATGTTCTCCTTCCTTAAGGAGTGAATGTATGGTGTTGCCCTACCTTAAGGGTTTGATCAATAAAGTGAATCATTTCTATCTATGTCTATCTTATTGTTTCTAGGTATATTTGCATTATCTTATATTTTATATCAAATCCTTAATATTTCTGGGTTAGATCTATAACAAGTGGTATCAGAGCTATAACAAGTGGTATCAGAGCTATAACAAGTGGTATCAGAGCTATAACATCACCTGAATCTTCCTCTTGCTGGCTCCAAGTGGAACCGTCCTCCGAGTCTGTCCAATCCCAACTCTTCAAAAGGCTCCTTCCATGACTCACACAAGGATATCTCAACTAGTGAAATGACATCATAACTCAAGGAAGCAAGGGTCTCCTATAGTGGGGGAAGTGTTGGAAGCACAGGGATCTTCAGACTTGATCAGGGATAGTCTCATCAGAGTAATTCTCTCTCTTCTCTCCTCCTTTAGGCCTTCCCATTGAAGCCTTTTTATACTTCTCCCAAAGTAGTTTTTTAGTTGGGAATTCATTGGGAATAGTTGGGCCACGGGAACTAATAGGTAATCAACAGGTAAAACCCGTGATCCCCCCCCCCCCCCCCAAAATTAAGGATATATATATTTTTTAAGTGTTTTAAGACATATACATGGGTTGGGTATACAAAAATCCACATACACACGCATTTAGCTCAGGGAAATGTCACGTATAGGGAGCAAAACACTGTGTTTTAAGTATTTGGACAAATTCTGGAAGAAGGGGTTGCCCTAGGCCATAAATGCAGCATCACCAATATCGAGAGTGAGATTTGGAGCTATAACACTCTCTACACACCCTTCAAACTGAATTTCAATTTTTTCATCCAACACTCAATTGTTGTTGAAGATTAATCTCTGAAGCACACTGCAACTCTAAAATTTAAACTCAATACAAAGCTCACTTGAAGTGCACTTGCAACACATGCACATTCACTCACTCAAAAGCTTTCTTTAGAACCAACAACTAAGCTTCTTTCCTTCTCATTTTATAGAATATGGAGATCGTTAAGTCAATTAATAATTTAGATGGTGGAGCTCACACAGAACTTGTTGACATGCTTTTGAATTGATTGAGAATGGCATCTTGACCATATCAAAACACTCTGTCCACTAGTCCTTTTGATAATTTCAATTTTAATCACTTTCTGGAGCCCCCCACAACTCATCTCGACATTTTTTGGAAGATTCTGAAAATAAACTCTGCTAATCAACAATTTAATTCTAAGAGTGTGAAAGAAATGCGGAGAGAAGTATGTTTTTTTCATCGGACACATGCACAACACTAGACAAAAATGTCTCTAGACATTCCCACAGTAACTATGAGGCAATGTCTATACAACTCTATATGCTCCCATGACCCGTCATCCATGCGTCTGGGACTTTTCTCCCTTAGACACTCCCATGTTAACTGACAACCAGTGTCTATAAAACTTCATATTCTCCCACAACTTTCATCTATGTGTCTTTATTGTTTCAGACGCTCTGATGAGCCTCCATCCAAGCATCTGGGACAAAGCATGGCTTAGAACAAAAAATCTAACCCTCAAGCTTGAAACAGAGCTTCACGATAATGAAGTGATCTATAAACCATATCTTTAGACTTTACTTGACATTAGGAGCCTAGCTCTAATACTTCAACAAGGCATCACACACACACACCATCAAGTAGATATCTAGATAAGTTAGCTCAACTTCAGATGTTACCTCATGACACCAATCCTACAAACCTTCTGGGGCTTATTACAACATGTTAGAACAACATGAAAACCTTTAGCAGATATACAACTGATCCAAGACTTGACATATAAACTCATGAGTACATGAATTCGACGAGTGACATTAATTGAAATAAAAATAGGCCAAAATTACTATCATACCTTGTCGTTTCGTTCTCCTCCAACAAAGTGATGATGTAGTGAACAACTAGCAACATTGACTATCATATAATTTCTCTACTTGTTACCTCTTCATCCTGGATAGTTCTCCTAACCTTTCCACTGACCTCTTTACTACCCTAATAATCTACCTTTGGTAGCCCTAATGGTGATGTGGGTATGAATGGTATGATCATAAATATTTCCACTAGTCTTATGGGGGTTGTTGCAAATCCCACTATTGATCATAGAGAAATAATTTTAGATATATCTAAGTCAACTTTGTTAGATATTGATGGTACATTCTCATATGCTATCATATGGATGGATTCCTAATCCAAGGTCATCAAATGAAAAATGCTCACTATTGCTTATCCCATAAATCAAGTGGTATTTTTCTAAATTTTAAGTGCACTTGAAGAGATATATGATCCCATTTGTTTCCAATTTCATTTGGTTTTCTCCCATATCTAAGTATTGAAACATTGTTCCTAAAATCACGATGAAAAGGTGTGAGATGCCTAATCCATGCCAATATAATTAGATACTTTTACTAACGTCAATGTATGTTCCTTATTAATATGATTTGGAAACATATTGCAGATGAGGAATTCTTAAGCATGATACAAATGCTCTTCACCAATACTATATTGGGAGTAGATATAAGTATCACTTTCCTTTCCTCATGTAGACCATCACAACATCTCCCACTTCATATTTCTCTTTGCATAGTGATTTCATTCCAATAATTTCATTTGTGTAATATCATCAGCATGAGAGTATATACTTATACATCTCATGTTTTTATTTATATGTAAACAAAGTCAATATTTAGTATAGAATTTTGTGTTATTTTTTATGTTATCTACAATTTAAAATTTAAGAAAAAGTGAATGATTAGTGTTCTAGAGATATTGCTTATTTATACCTCATATCAAATCTTAGTTGACGATACATTCTCTCATCTCCATTATTGGCATGGTACTAACTGAAAAGGAATAATAAATAGAATGGTTTATAAAAATTAAACATACTCTCATTTTCAATGGTTTGTGGGATGGAATATGTGAGGGAGAGAAGGATAGTGGACCTAAGAATCCTACATCAAACAATGAGTTAGCCATATGGAAGAATAAATACCATAAATCATATACCCTATTTATTTCATTTGTAAGTGATGAGGTGAACCTTCCTATTGTTTCCATTACAAATTATTATTTTTCTCTAAATAAATTAAAAGACTTGTATGACTCACACTCAAAATTGGAGCTTATGAAATTTCTAGTGAAAATTTTCAACCTAGATTTGAAGGATGATGACCCATTGGCCTTGGATTTTGAGAGTGAAGATATATATTCCTTTCATAGTCTTCATTAAGACCATATACCCTACATATGTCTAACTATATTTAATAGATGCAAGTGAGTGACCATTTGAAGTATATTACATTTGACTCTTTGGTCGAGAAAGTTGCAAGACATGAGAAATCCTATGGAAAGAGGAAGACAACTCATCCACTTAAAGAAATTGTGTGTCTTTATTAGAAAGGGAAGAGTTAGTCACATGATTTTCTAGATGATAAAGTAGTAATAGAGCACGTAGAAGAAAAAACTTCAGATGTAGTGTGGGAAGACACAACCAAGGTAAGAAACCTAATCTTCAATGTGCCCATTACAGCGAAAATGGACATGATGCATTGACATGCAAAATCCTCAGGGATAAGTTAAAAAAAAAAAAAAAGAGAAGAAAGAAGTCAAAGGTAAAGCAACAAATATAGTGAAAGGTGAAGCACCTAAATCTGCTTATTACATTGTTTCCCATTGCAATATGGAGTAATTGAAGATTTTCTTCATACATAATTTTCTTTTTGGAGAGATGCTTGATTGATTGAGACACGCGCAACATGTCAAATGAACATCTATAGATATAATTGTGAATAATTCAATGATTATGTAGATGGAATAATGCATTTTGTAGATAAATTAAGTGGAATAATGCATTTTGTAGATAAATTAAGTCTATGACACTCAAGACTTAGCACCATCACACCATAACTACCTAGATTCCATAATTTTCTTCTACGTGATGTATTGTATCTTCCAAAGATGTGAAATAATTTGTTTTACCTTTTGCATATTTAATATAAAGGCCACTCCATTCACATATTTAATGAAAATATATAACTAAGGAAGTTATATGACAACATGGTTGTCATGACTATAGTAGAGGGTGAAAGAATGTTAAAGCTAAAAGGGACATATGTTTGTGCACAATGTTTTTTCATACCTAAATCATCATAATGAAGGTACAATTCCATATAGTATTCTATGTCATCATACATTTGGACATATTAATTAAGAAATTCTTCATTTACTAAAACAAAATGGTGTTTATAGTTTTCCTAATATTTCTAGGAATCTAAAGCAATGTGATCCATGTATCTTTGGAAAACGGAGAAAATAACCCTTCCATGATTCCACTTCCATAGCATGTAGAAAAATTGGACTAATATATTATTATTTATTGTCCCCTTGCCTATTTAATCAATAAATGGAAATAATATATGATTAAGTTTATTGATGATTACAATAAGATTTGCTCGGTGTACTTGTCAAAAGATAAATCTGAAGCTTTTGAAACTTTTAGAAATTTTCATATATAGACTAAAAATGAATCACAATCACACATTAGCTCTCTTTGTACTAATAATGGAAGAGAATATACATAGAATGAATTTGAAAACCTTCTTTTCCAACATAGGATTCGACATCAAACCTTTATACCATACAATCCTGACCAAAATGGTGTAGCTACAAGGATGAACATGACTATCTTGGATATGGTTTGCTCCATGATGTTTTAAAAAAATGTAACGTTGATGTTTTGGCATGATGCAATTATGTGTTGGTGAACCCACAGAGGTGCGTTACACATTTTGGTAAGCATGCGGGGTGTAAAGTGGAGAAAAGAGGCTTGATCAAGAGTTTTTTAAGAACTCTATCAAGCATTATTTTAACCCTCGATCAAGTTATTTTAAGGATTAAATTTTTCTTGATTAAGCTATAAAAAAAAAACCCTTGATCTAGATCCTATGAAACCTATGGTTAATTAGGTGCTTGATCACGAAACCTTTTGGTTTTGGCAGGATTCTAAAACGTGGAGCTCAGTTGAGCTATATCTTGATCAAGCTCTCTTTAGACAAAAGGAGCTAAATCAAGCTACTATTTTCATGTGATAAAAAAGAAGATTGATTGGCTCCTTTAAAATATTAAATACCCTTTTCCATAGTATGTGCACATATTTTGTGCATAGACTGCAAAAAAGGAGCTCGACCGAGGAGCATAAGAATGTGTTAAAGGAACTTGATTGAGTAGTAGAATTTTTTGTTAAAGGAGATCGACTAAGGAGAATAAGTTTGTGTTAAAGGTTCCTAACTGAGGAAAGCGTAACAATTGCAAACCACCAACCTTCCAATAGCACATTGACCACAATTTTTGCCACAAAATGTATTCTTCTCGAGGTTGTTTTTCTGCCTTTGAATGCTTCTACTTTCTTATTCTAAACTGAAAAATTCATTGAGATTTTTTTTCCCTTAAATGCTTTTTATCTCTTATGAAATGAAAACTGAATGTAAAAATCTTTTTTATTTCTTAATAAATGAATTGATTTTAAATGATTACCACCATTGAAATGTGTTTGTTAGTGAGACATTACCTTTCGCTTCTCCTACTCAAAAATAAAACCTTCAACCAATATTGCAAAAGCTACCATCAAATGAACCTAAGATTGTAAAAGCAGTGAAGAAGCTAAATATATGTACTTGGATTCCCTTGGCCTCCCAAGCATTACAAAATCCTTAAAATGAAAAGATTCCATTTACATACTTGAGCACTAGGTAAAAGTTCTAATTAAATTCATTTTCAACTCTAGACCACAAGCGCAAAAAATATCCATAGGAAAATTGTGTGCTAGTACTCTAGGAGTTCATTACCAAACCTTAAATGAAATGACCAAGCTCCACAAGGAGGAGAATAGAAAATGAGGAGTTTTTTTCCAAGATGATGTAATCTAGAACTTGATCCCAAACCATAGGCATATTCACAACATCTAAACTAACAGAAAAAACCCAAGCCTTGTGGAAATCAACTATGGCTCATCTTGTATGCTTAAGGTAAACATACATTTAATAGAAAAATTATATGCGCTTCACACTTGCAATTATAAATTATAACATTTATTTAAAGAAGCAACATTGAAAATGTAACAAAACTATCATCTTCTCTTATTCAAAATATACCATATTAGGTACCTAGCATGTTACCTTCTATTACAAATCAAGTCGCTAATAGTACTAGAGGATTGATATCATAGAAAAATAATATGAGGTCCCTAATCTATCACCATATGATCTTATTTATGTTTAAATGGGAAACATAACTAAACTCCCGATCACTTCCTTAATTGTAGAAAAATGTCCTAAAATTTTGCATTTTGGTTTTTAGGATCTCAACTTCATTGTGAAATTCAAAGTCTCCATAGTTAGTTAATTCAAGTTTATTGTAGGTCATCAATGCTTGTTTTTTGTTGGTAGCTCTTGAAGTGGGAACATGTTCTTGGCATAAAATGTTCCTAACAATTGTTAACAACTCTATTGTTTTACTAATTGTTTGAACATGAGTGATATGGGGATGTGCATTTTTTTTATTTATATAAAGGAGAAACATGTGTACACTTCTATAGACTTAAAGCATGCATGCATTATGGATAACATGAGAAAATTAGTTCATTCATAGTGTGCATGTATGTTTTGAACAAATAAAAACATGCACAATTTAGTTATAGCTATAAATGACAATGCTTGATATGTGTTTTTGAGATTATATTGGCAATGTGGTGTAAATCCATATGTTGGGAATAATACTGAGAGGGGAAGGGGGGTGAATCAGTATTTACAAATCAATAAATTTTTCCATTTCATAATCAGATTTATATACGCTATTTCAATGAAGGGAACTCTTATGTCCACGCAACTATTCTTAAGGAAACCAACGTATATCCAGTGAACTTATGATTTAGTTAATTCATCATATATTGATCTTTAGTTAGTGCAGCAATACTTTATTAAACATTAAATAGTAACCATGTGAAATAATAACAGAATAAACCATCACACATAAGAAACACACATGAACACCAAGATTTAAATTGGAAACCCAATGCGAGAGAAAAACCACCTGATGTTGTTGTCTCTTTCTTCCTTTTAATATAAAGAATAAGTTGTTTACAATCTTGTACTGGTACAAAATCATACCAGTACATAAGCACCCACCTACGAAAGGCTACAACCTTCTCTCTTTATCCAGCTTCTACTGGAAGGGAGCTATAACCCCCTAGCTCTTGTACTAGCTGATATGTTTACTAGTATGTAGGTGCTAGCCTATAGAAGGCTCCAACCTTCACTCGTTCTCTACCTGTACTGGAAGTGAGCTCCAAACCCCTGATCTAATCACCAGCCACTACTCACATGAAGCTTCGACTTCCTCACTGAAATATCCAACCCTCAATGTCCTCCAGGGACCACGTTTCATAAATTTTCATACTGGATATTCCTAGTACACAACAACACAATGTGTAGGCCATGTTTCATCTAATTTTCATATTTGAGCCATCAGTAACATTGAAGCTCAAAATCAATCACCACTGCAATACAACCATAAAATACATCTGAATCAACCAACCATTGAAACCCAATCATCAATCTTTGATGTAACTGAAACCCAATCATCACTTTCTGAATCAACCAATCATTTAAACAATCACTGAACCTCTGACAGAACTGAATCAACCATTGATTCAAAACCTAGTCAAACGATACTTAATCAAAATACATCTAATCTACTGGAACAGTCAGATCACTATAACTAGAACACGGATCCCAACCCAAAACACTGCATTGACAACAAGAACCAATTGCAACCTCAAATATCATATGTTAGAATGTATACACTACTTCAATGAAGCCAACCTGCATGTATATGCTACTTCCTTTAACCCAACCTGTGTATACCTCTAAAGATACTAAATCATAAAGTTCTGAACCATAAACTATACCATTCAATGACATTATGAAGATCTACTGTCATATCACAAAGTTTTAAATAGATAGTAGCAAGGATAACGCTTCTTACACAATCAATCAATCAACCAAACTCAATCTCCTTATACAATCAATTTTACTTTTAGATATAATGAATACATCATTGAAAAAAAATAGTAAAACAACAACATTGATCAGATAGATCAGTTATCCCTGAACAACAAGCTTTTCTTATGCATACGCTCCTTGGAAGTGCCCAACCAGCGTGTATACACGCCTTCACCAAGGCAAACCAATAGATAGATCTGCAAATAAAAACTTATAACTTCATAGCTATTCTAGACTTTAGATATACCCAGACCATAACATTTAAATGATAAAACATTTGTTAGCATTCAGATCTAGCCTATCCATTATCAGATCACATAATGATAAGTCATTATGATCCTGATCCATGATTAGGTCTTATCCATCATGAAACACTCAGGTGCATACTTATTCCAGATCAAAAAAAGCATTAAAAACCCATAACATGCATAATTTCTTTTGATTTAACACTTCATAAGATATTCATTACTTATGCACTTAACCCGCTCTTTTCCTCCTTATATAGTTTTAGCCTTTTTTAATACCTCGGACCAAAAAACACTTAGAACCTGTGGTATTCTTAGATGGGATCAAGTAACCGTTATTCTGATCAATATTGTGGGCTAATACCATGGTATGGACCCTTGATATTCTTTCACCCTAATTTCCTTAATTTTCCATCCCATACGTGCTTTTCCTCTTGTGAAAGTGCGTGCATATGTATACGCTCTTTTTGTACAGTGAACCCACTTGTATATGTTGATTTTGTATAGTAAACCCTCGTATACAAATTAACATACCTGAAAACATTCTTTTTCCTCAATTACTTGATTCTGATCTATAGTCCTTTGCTCCATCATCCTATTCTTTTGTACCATTACTTTGTTACCTCTGAATAGACCTATTATAATGTGATTTGCCATTGTATATTACTTTGGAACTGATTCCTTTGAACTTCCCTTCATCTTGTCACATCTGTAAACACAACTGCAATGCATTCTGTCACATCCTGTATATACTTTTATCAATTAGTTCATTAATCAAAGAACAATTTTTATCAAGGAAAACACACACTAACAATCTCCCTGTATCAAACCTTTGACCATTATTTTGTTCCATCATTTGTCACCTATGGTATGTCCTGTAGATTTATCTAGTTACCATATACTTGTTCTGCTACAAGTGGGTTTCCGTCAAGTACAACACATGCATCATAACGCCAACACCATACTAGGTCCAAAATTTTAACTATATTAATGCAAGTAAAGCCGAAGATGGTAATGATTTAATTAGTGCTAATGGTGGTGAGGAAGTTAATGACAATAAATATGGTTTCATGGGACCATTGGAGGCATGTCTTACTAAGAAAATGCATATTGTTTATTTTCCCTTGGATAACAACTCGATATGTAGTGTGTTGTAGAAACATTGTCTTCATGTGCTTGCACCTAGTATGTCATATGTGAGAAATTATTGAACACTAGCATTAATACATTGAATATGTTATATATGTATCTTATGACAATTTTAGAAAGTACGGGATCTCACACTTCCTTTCTCTCTCATTTTCATTGAATGGTGTGGTGGAAGAAATATTTAGATGTAGCTACCACATTTATTTTAGCCACTTCATATTTCTATGGATGGGTCCCATTTCCTATAGTATGATTCAAGGCTACAACAAAATGGCTATTAGTTCTTAGTATTTACTTTTAAGGCTCATGGGCCATGTGAATAGACATAAATCATTACAAAGGTCCTACAAAAGGAATATTTCATTTGCAAGTGAGACAAAAGAATCATTTTGGTTATTGGTGGACCATGCATGGGTTGTCTCTAAATTTATGATTTGGTGATGCAAAATAGGCATGTAGGTAACATTTCAATGTCTAACATAAAATTTATGTGTAACATTAGTTAGAACATGCTTTAAGTACGAAAATTAAGGATTTTGATCTTAAGAGGTAATAATTATTTCTTCCCAAGACATTATCACTTCTATGCATAAGTTATGGACATGGACCCTAATAGTTTATCCTACAAAAGGTACCAAATGCCACAGAAGGTGCCAAATATATTCCCCCTAGTGATAGAATTTGATTTCTCTAATGCTAATTTTATATTCATAAATATTTACTTTATTTTAGGTTCTATATAAAATATTATATTTGGGCCAACATATGATGATGCTAATGTCATAGACCTGATGGGAAACATAGACCTTAGAAATTATTTAATATTGTATCATGAAATGCACCTCAAGTTTCTTGATGGAAGCACAAGTATCCAAGTAAAGAACCTCACCTGTTGAATTTAATTTGAAGTCTCTATACATACTTATCTAGCTTCCTTAACTCAAGTCAACATTCTACTTTTTCATTCCATCGATAATGTCCATAAATTAGACTACATTCTAAATTTTGATGGCCCAACCACCTAACCTTACCTTCCCAATTTAGTTTGAAGTGTCATTACTTACTTATAAATTGCTTCATCAATTCAACATTCTAATTTTTCATTTCATTTACAATGTTCCTACAATACATAGTGGTAGAGCATTATGGATAAACAAATTAACCTTTCCTAGTCAATTCCATGTATGTATTGACATTTTTTGATATCGTTTCGCTCAACTTAACATTTTACTTTCTCATTTCCATTTATGATGATTATATACTATACTCAGTGTAAGCATTTTCATTTCCATTACTACTTTAAACATCACTACCTTTCTCATTTCAATCTTTAATGTCCCTATATTATACTTACTAGAGGATTAATATACTGACTAAATTTTAATGAACATGAAAACCCAACTAACCAACCACACCCACTTGTTTAATATGAAACACTAATAGTTATATGTATTCCACAACTCAATATTCCACTTTTTCATTTCTACTCACATTATCTTTATCTTTTCCATTTCCATCTTTAATGTCCATATATAAGGGTTGAAGCATGGAGTTGGGTTACATGTTTTGGCGAAATGAATGCATGTTTTTCTAAAAAACAGATGCTCAATTGAGCAATTTTTAAGTGCTTGATTGAGTTGTTAAGGTGCTTTAAAATTACTCAATCAAGCATTTAAAAAAACTTTTGATCTATTTATTTTCTAACCTAAGTTAACGGCTCCATCGAGAGTTATGGCTTGATCAAGCCCTTGAGCCGTATGATTCACCATTAATACCATTATAAAAGTTGGTAAGGGCGCTGACAGGTTAGCTTTTTAATGGCTTGATCGAGTCTTTGAGCTCGATCGAGCCATTGGTTAACCATGCATATCGCTTGATCGAGGGTTACTTTAAATCTCGAACGAGAAATTTGAATTTTTAATTTAAGCACTTGATCAAGCTCTTGAAGTTCTAAAATTTACAGTTTCAACACCTCTTCTGCAGATTTCTCTACAACCCCATTTTGTACCCTATCGGATTTAGGGAAAAAATTATCCTTAAGTGGCGGAGTTGATCACATTGGATTCATGAAAGGATCCTCTATCCAATGGCATATGAATTTGAAACTTTCAAATTCATATGATATTTTTCATCTAATTTCTTTTAAACATAACACTTGAATTTTTTTTGGATAGTTTCAAAGGGGATGAATAAAAAATCAATAACATAAAATATACACAATGAAAAAATTTCAAAAAATACCACTATCTTCATTTACAATTCCTCTTCAAAGGGTACTCTTGGGTTTTCAATTTATTTAAAGAGTTGAAAAAATCTTACGTGAACACATGTGTCTCCAAAATGCAATTGAAATATTACTTCACCAACTTTGAAAAATAATAAAAAATATAACATAAAAAAAATATTTTTTGATATGCAAAAACTTAGTTTTCTCCATGTAGATCATGCTCATATATCTATATATATATATATATATATATATATATATATAGATATAGATATAGATATAGATATAGATATAGATATAGATATAGATATATATATATATATATATATATCTATATCTATATCTATATCTATATCTATATCTATATATATCTATATCTATATCTATATCTATATCTATATATATATATATATATATATATATATATATATATATATAATTACACATTTTAGACTAAGTTATGCTATGTGAACACACACATACCTCTTATGTTTTGTGAGATTTTGCAAGGACATATATTGCATTTAATGGAAAATTGAGAGATTATATAAGACACTATTTTTGTTGAAGAAAAGATCATTAGGACAATGACATAATTCTCCACATATTATATTTTTACTCTCAATCAAAATTCATATTCTTATATGAATTTTGAGGGGTGCAATTTGATAAAAGAGGAAAAACTTGAAATTTCATCGCCACATTTGGCCCAAAAGTGTAACCCATCTTCATGCTTTCACCCATAATATTTGGTGTAAGATTACACTGCTCACCCATTTTGATTTGAGCATGGGCACTTGCTTATATGGTTTAATTACAAACATATATCCATCAATATTACAATCTCATCAATACCAAGTTATTGAATGCACCTCCCTACTTTTGGTGCAGTCACAACAATTAACAACAACAAACTGAAAGATCTTACCTACTCAATTTATGTTGAAGTGTCTATACATTCTTACATGGATTCCTCAACTGATGTAAACATTCTATTTTTTCATTCCATCCATAATATCCCTATACTAGTCTTAATTTTAAATCATGATGGCCTAGAAAACCTACCTCACCAACTCAATTTAGTTTGAAGTGTCAATTCTTTATTATATCCCTTCATCAACTTAGCATTATATTTTCTCATTTCCATTTCTAATGTTTTTACATTATAGTTAAAGATATATCTTTATGTACAAAGTAATTAATCTTGCCCACTGAATGTAATTTTAGGTGTTGGCACTTTCATATATGGTTTCACTCAACCTAACATTCTATGTTTTCATTTCTATTTATAAATTTTCTATATTATACTTAGTATTAGATTGAAAAAACCTAACATCCTTATGTCCAAACTAATTAACCTTGCCAACTAAATGTAATTTTAAGTATTGACACTTTTTGATATAGTTTCCTCAACCTAAAATTATGTTTTTTCATTTTCATTTGCAATTTTTATATATTATACTTAATACTACATTGTATAAATCTAGATAATTATCTCATAAAATCAATTTAATTGGAAACACAAACACTTTCTTATATCCTTCCTCAACTCAACATTCTACTTTTTCATTTCTATGTGTAATATATTTATCTTTTGTATTTTTATTTTTAACCTCTCTATATTATATTTAGATAGAAAGTGTTGTGAATTAAAAAAAATATTAGGGTCAAATCCTCAAGCTCAATGTAGAGTTTATTCTACTAGTCTATTCCTAGCTACTACCGATAGACGATGATTAAGTAACGAGGAGTTCCATCAAACTAACATTCAAATTTTTCATTTGCATTTATAGTGTATGCTTATTAAGATATATTTTTCTTGATTTCACATTCTACTTTTGATGCCTCCAACTTTTCCATTTTCATTTTCAATATTTGTACATTATATAAAATACAAAATTAAGATTTTCACTCAATTTTAACAATACAAAAATCCAACAAGCCTCACTTGGTCAACCTAATATAAAATAATAATAACATTTTATTATGTGGCTTCTTATGGACCTGATTCAGCTTTATCCATTTTAGACTTCTACCTAACATGTATATATTGAATGTTATTATGTGGCTTCTTATGGACCTGATTCACCTTTATCCATTTTAGACTTCTATCTAACATGTATACATTTTCCATATATTTCTTTAATGACACTATATGATATTTTTAGTGCAAGAATACAAGGTATATTCAAACAATTTACTTAAAATAATCTATTATTTTATTTTCAATTATGATAACTTTTATCACTTATTTTATTTTTTATTTCTTTTCATTTATAATATTGTTATAAAATGCAAGATTACAATGTTTATTCAAGTGATTTACTTAAGTCATTCTAATATTTCATTTTTAATTGTGCTTTGTTCTATAGCTTATTCTTACATTGTGTTGGAAAATCATATCAATTTTCTATATTCAATTGATATGACTATATGAATTTTTATATGATTTGAATTAATTCTTAATTTTTCTACTTTATCCATATTATAATTAATTCCCTTCCATTCAATTTATGCAAATTCTTCTACACCATTGCCCGTATCAATAGGTCGTATGATTATGAGGCGATCAATGACACATGGTTGAACTTGGCATAGATCACATAACTCGACCAGATGTCATGTTTCATTGGTATATATTGGCTATGACACTAGTGGGACTGTGATATGAAGTGTATTTATCTTTGTCAATGACATTGTAGACAATCCAACTTCACCTGTTCGAGGTATATCTCCTGGATTTTTAAATTGTCTTTAATTTATGTGTTTATGTCTTTAAATTGTATTCAATTTATGTGTTTTAATTGAATGTATGTGTTATCAAGTTTAGTGTGTTATATATGTTAAAATATTTTTATGACTTGTATATTATGAGCAAGGAAAAGCTAAGCATGACAGTGAAACTTTGATCCCTTCATGGGACGACACCATGACCACTATCACACTCTAGTATATTAGGTCCCAATGTGACTGGATTATAAGAGAGTTGGGTACACTCCCTGTTGGTTCATCATTGGACATAGCTTGAATTTGATGTTGAGAACATCGATCGAATGATGGAGATCTACTAGAGGTTGGGCCCATAGAATGAAATACTACGTGCCATACATAGGTCTAGGAGGCGGGATGTTATAGGCATAGATCCTTGGGAGGCAGTGAAAGCTACCACCAAGGACATTAATGTGAGTGGGGAGTTGTTTCAGATCCTTGTGGGCTGCATTAGACATGGTCCACTTAAACTCAAAATCTTTAGGAATGTTCATGTTTTTCCTTATGATTAAGATCGATTCATTGGAGCTTAGGGCATGTTCCCCCACCATGATGAGGACTCCCTATACTTTTCCTAATAGATATATGTAGAGTTTGTGCTCCATATGAGGCTAGATTACATGAGCACTCCATCACAGTTTTATGTATTCGGTAGGATATGTAGCTATTATTGTCCCAAGGCTCATAGGGACCCTACCCATGTATCGCCACCTCCAAGATTTGTGCCACTACAATCTCAAAGCGTGGTATTGTTGATCGAGCTAGAGGACATTTTGCAACACAATGTTGAGACTAGGGGTACCATTTCAGAGACCATGCAGACTCTATTGGTTGGTGCACACATTGTATTGCATGGAGAGAGGAGCAGACCACCACCATTACCTTGTTCTCTGCTAGTTGAATATTTTTCCAATAGCATTATTGAGATTCTACCTCATGGCGATATTTTTACATATGCACATAGATATCATGAGGCCATCCAAGAGTTATGGAGGATGTAAAACCAGCATGACTTAGGGGAGGTACACACACACACACACACACATATAACAACCCTAGTTAAAAATTCATGTAATAAAAGTAAATAAAGGAAAAATAATAACCACGGATGATGGGACACTTATTCCAAGTTGAATGCTGGGAAAAAATCCTAGTGATGGGGATCACTGGTGATTGGTTATGGCTATAGAAATTGAAAAAGGCAATAGCTAAGGCTTTAGAAAGGAAAAATAACATTTTTGGTAGATTTATTTATGAAAATAATGGAAATTAGGAGAAAAAGGAGGTGAAAAGTCACAGGTTGCATGTGAGGAGTAATTTGAAGGAAAATAATGGAAAATTGAGTTGTCTGATTATTCTCTGTCTCTCATACTCTTGGAAACTTAGAGTTTTCTTGGAGCACTCTTGCTATGTGCAACATACTTTGATTCTTGTAGAAAGAAGGAAAAGGAAGAGAAGGAGAGTACAAGAAGGCATCAGGATCAATAACTACATCAGATTTTCTTGTAGTTACCGAGTTGCATGTATGTTTCCTTCACTATTTTTGCATGCATGGCACATGTATGTGGTTTATTGGTTGTGATTTTTCATTAGCATGGAGGATCACCTAGATGGATAGTGGATTGCCTAGCCTTGCCATTTCCAGGATAACAATGGTAATTGTGGGTTTACTTTCATTGTTTGTTTCTGGTTTATTCTTATATTTCCTTAGCTTGTGTTGAGTTATTAGTTCCTGGAATCCATAGTTGGACAAACGCTCCAGAAGCCCTATAACATCTTGGGTTGAGTTACTAGTCTTGGAAGCCTTGGTTGGACAAACACTCTGGAAGCCCTTGGTGGGTTGAGTTACTAGTCCTAGAACCCTTGGTTGGAAAAACACCTTGGAAGCCCGACGCTAGCTATGGGTTGAGTTACTAGTCCCAGAGCCTTGATTGAAACAAACACACTAAAAGCCCTAGAAGGCTTGGATGGAGACCAATCTAATGATGGTTTTGTGATGTCTACCTATGAGGTGGAATCACTGTTTGATGGGTTGAGGTGGATGGTCTCTGGAAGCCATGGATGAGTTTTGATTTATGTGTTCTATCAGATCTCACATTCATGCTTGGAATATGGCATGGGCGTGAATGGTTGAAGAGAGATTTGGCTCATCCATTCTATGGTCGGGTGGAGCATGGAATCCCATCCGAGGTTTGGATTTTTCATCATTAATGAAAGGTTATTTCTCTTGGTATTTCTATGAGAATTTTAATGGATTATATGTGGTCTATATGATTGTATTTTCAAGAGTATTTATACTGCTATTATGCTGGTTATTTATGTGTTTTATGACAAAAGCCATGTGTGGATCTCATCATATCTTCACTTCTAATTGAATGATAATTGTATCTATGGCCTAATGGATGGAATGGTAGTTTATATGTTGAGGAATCAATTGTTATTAGATATTTTCAACTAAGTATGATACCCCTATGCTCAGAACTATTATTTACACATGTAGATTACATATTCGCAATATGTTTGATAAAATGCTTGTCATGGCTAGTAGGGGTCCAATCAAGGTCTTGAACAAGCATTTGATTTAGTACTATCATTTCCATGTTATTTTACTGATTTGAAGAGATGGTTCAATTTTGGGCAGTGACCTAGGCTTCGGGCCTGAAAAAGTGTCTCAAATCCTAGAATCACTGGCATAGCATTAACAATTCTGGTCTCTGGTCACTAGCAGACAAGCCTGTGAGAGTGACTTTGGGTTTCTAGTCACCCTCATGCCTATAGCAAGGGAGTAATTGAGGTTTAGGTTGTCCAAAAGTTTAGTGGTACCCCAAGGTAAGTTGTCTAAAGTATTGGATTAGTTCTTGATGGACCTGTAGCTGATGTGAAATGTTTGTATGGTGTGTTTCCTTCGGTTGCACTTTCTGAATGTGACTTAGGAGGTCGAATCATATCATAGTGACCTCTCGTCACATGTTTACCCCGGCTATTTAGTTGCTTAGGTAGATGTGGGAGGAGGGTGTTATAGAGTGGTATTAGAGCATGGTTCACCCCTCAGATTGGATGAGCTATGTGTTGGTCATGCATGAACGTCAGTTTCATGTGTGTCTCTCACACTTTCATTACATGTTCTTGTTGCATTTGCATGATGTTGTTCATGGTTGTAGTGATGTTGTCATGTGAAACTTGAGGTTGTTGTGGCAGAATGAAGCGTCGTGAGTGCATGACTAGTTACATGTCGATTTGTGTCTCTTACATGTATCATTGTAGTATTTTCTTGCAATATTGCTTGTTTGTTACATTTTTGTATTCTTCGTTGCATGTATCATTGTAGTATTTTATTGCAATATTGCTTGTTTGTTACATTTTTGTATTCTTCGTTGCATGTATCATTCTTGAAGATTTGATTTCAAGTATCATTCATTCATGCTTTATCATACATGTTCATGCATATGTTTGGATGGTTATGCATCACTTATGCATGTTCATGTTTGCATGTGGTCAAGTGTATAGTGATGTAATTATGGTGGTTTTCATGCATGATTTTGTGGTGTGTGTTGTTATTGAGGTCATGCATCGATGATTGGACCCTAGCTAGAATGATGGTTGCTTGGTCATATGCTTATGTTTTATGTTTCTATATGTTGTCATGATTATGCTATACATGTATCATGCTGATTTTTTGATCTTGCAGCTCGAGCTATACTAAGGTAGATTGGTTTATTGTGATTTGGTTTAGCTGACATGTTACACCTTTCAGGAAGAAATATCAAATGGCTAGTAAGATGGTTGACTACAAAGACTCTCCTTATGAATCTGAAGATCAGCAGTATGGTGTTGGGAACTCTTCCAATTTGGAAGTTACACTGAGAATATTAAAGGAAGAAATAAGGAGTTGTAAGGTAAATAATGACAGAATCATATGGGCACATGAGAAATAAGCAAGGGTGGATCTAGTAATACTTATTTATTTGTTAGATTTGCAATGCTAGGTACCACATCAGATCAACTATTAGAAGGAGGATAGAACTAATGGGGCATATGGTAGTTGGTCACATGGTGGTAAAAAATTAGATAGAGATGACACAATTAGAGATGGAAGATAGTTGGAGACTTTGGATAGGAGAAGGGATAGACACAAGTATGACTCTATTTCTGATTCAGATAAGCACTATGATCGTTAGTGGTATCATCCTTACAGGAGAAGTGATAGGGGATACTTTCTAGATGAGTTCAAGAAATAAAAGCCATGAACATTTGATGGAGAGATGAAGAAACCACATGATGCAGAGGCATGGTTACTTGGCATGTGGAAATTCTTCAGGTTGCATGATTATTCAAAGAACATGAAAGCTAGAGTGGCTACATTCAGTATCAAAGGTAAAGAAGACATTTGGTGGGAAGATGTGAAGAATGTCAGATACAATCATGAGGAGGATTCAAATTGGAGTGGGTTTGAGTGGCTATTCAAGAAGAGGTACTTGTCAGAGAGATACTTTGATGACAAAGAAAATTAATTTCATGAGCTAAATATGGGTTCCATGACAGATGATGACTACACTAGCAGGTTCTTGGAGTTACTGAGGTATGTGCCTTATCTCACAAAGGAAAATGTCAAGATTAAGAGGTTCATTAGTGGGCTATCGGTTGCATTTAAAGAGAGAATTGAGTTCGATGAGCCTAGATAATTGGAGGAGGCCATTTAGAAGTTTTTTCATTGCTATGAACAATCAAAGTGTGGAACTAAGACTAAGCCATAATAGATAGGTAATGCAAAGAACAAAGTAAAATGGGAAAGAAAGATACCAAAGCACCAGGATATATGTAATAAGGAGAACGTCAAACCACCTAACAAGTTCAATGCATCAAATAGAGGAAAAGGATTCTAATAAGGAGAATAGAACAAGGAGATAAGCTAGAAGCCTATAGAGTGTTGGATTTGTGTAAAGGATCATCGCAGGAGAGATTGTTCACAAAATCAGGGTGGTAGACCTCTGATATATAGTGTGTAGGAGGCACAGACTGTTGGGGATGTTGGTCAGAGTATTTTGCATACCTTTGCAACATTGGATAACAAACAGGGAGAGCATCAAGAATCTGTCATTGATATGGATAGCAAGCTTTGTCATCAAGTTATTTCTATTTTGATTGACCCTAGATCTAATTATAGCTATTTTAGTCCTGAATTGGTGGAAAAGTGTGGTTTGAGTAAGGAATTTCATGAAAATTGTTGGTTAGTGTAGTTGGCTACTGGTATAAAGAAGTGAGTCCATCATTGGATAAGAGCTTGTGTATTTGATTTGAATGGTATGCCCATCGTAACACATTTGAATGTATTACTGTTGGGTTCATTCAATATGTTGTTGGGCATGGATTGGTTGTATCTTTATAGAACCAAGGTAGACTGTTATGACAAAACTATTGAGTGTGTTGATGACAATGTAGAACCAAGAGTATTATAAGGTAAGAATAAACCTACATCAGTTAGGATGGTGATAACTATGTAAGAAAAGTATAGTTGCGTAAAAGGGTGTAAGTTATTTGCAGTGCACATTTCTAGTGATAAGGGTAAAAAAGTTGAGGATGTAGATGTGTTGAGAAGGTACCCAATTTTACAGCAGTTCAAGGATGTATTTCCTGAGGACATTTCAGAGTTTCCACCTCACAGGGAGGTAGAATTTTCTATTGATAGTTCTAGGGGCAACACCAACATCAAAAGCACCTTACAAGATGAGTACACCTGAGTTGGTTGAGTTAAAGTTGCAGCTGAAGGAAATGTTGGAAAAAGGGTACATTAGGCCTAAGTGTGTCACCATGGGGTGCATCGGTATTTTTCGTAAAGAAGAAAGATGGAACACTTAGATTATGCATTGATTACAGGCAGATGAACAAAGTGACTATCAAGAATAGGTACCCTTTTCCAAGGATTGATCACTTGTTTGATCAGTTGAAGGGAGAAGCAGTGTTCTCGAAGATTGACTTGAGATCTGGATAACATCAGGTACACATCAAAGAGAAGGACATTTACAATATTGCATTTAGGACCAGGTATGGGCATTATGAGTTTGTTGTAGTTCCATTTGGCTTAACTAATGCTCCAACTACATTTATGTGTTTAATGAATAGTGTGTTGTGTCCATATTTGGATAAGTTTGATATTGTGTTCATTGATGACATACTAGTATATTCTAAAAATGAGGAAGAACATGTTGAACGTTTAGCAGCAGTGTTGAGGTTGTTAAGAGAGAATCAGTTGTATGCTAAGCTCGGCAAGTGTAGTTGCTTTTAGACTGAGGTACATTACTTGGGGCATGTTGTATCCAAGGAGGGCATTACAGTAGATCTAGAGAAGATAAGGGCCATCATGGATTGGGTATCCCCTAATAGTGTGGATGAGGTGAGATCTTTTATGGGTTTGGTAGGCTACTATAGAAGGTTCATCAGGAACTTCTCACAGGTTGCTTATCCTATCACATCATTGCAGAGGAAAGGTAAGAAGTTCAAATGCACTGAGGAGTGTGAGGCTAGCTTTGATCATGTTGACACATGCACCAATGCTACAGATTGCAAATCTGAACAAAGAGTTTGTAGTGTGCACAGATTCTTGCAAGAGAGGACTTGGTGGAGTCGTTATGCAGGATGGAGAGGTGGTATGTTATGAGTCTCATAAACTAAACAAGCATGAGAAGAACTACCCGACACATGATTTTGAGTTAGCAGCAATCATACATGCATTGAAGATGTCGAGACATTATCTTCTTGGTAGGAGATTTTTACTTATGAGTGATCATATTGGGTTGAGGTATTTGCTTGACCAGTTGAATTTGAATGCTAGGCACGCTTGTTTTGAAGGTTAATCCTCTCTGTAGACAAAGACGATCCCTCTAGCCCAATGAGTGGGTCTAGCAACTGAAATGACAATCAAGTAGACATATTCCTAGGTTATAATTGAAAATAAGAATGAAAGAGATGGCCTACCTCGTTTTGATGATATTATGATTTCCTTTGTTGAGGGCCTCGAACTACTTGTGTCACAGACTTGTTGGTGCTTCTCTTATTGTTTATGTACTTGCACAAGTGATCAAGACACAAAAAAGCATGCCAAAACCAATAGAAAATCCAATAACAACCTACTTAACTGATCAAGGAGTGTCAAGCTAAATAATACATGAACATATATATTTTGGGAAGATTAACCAATAGTTGTATATTATTATGAAATAAAGGGAAGCTTACAACCAAAGACTTGATGTTGAAAGGTTCTCCTTGAGTGGTAATCCAAGTCCAAGCCAAGAACTCTCCAAGCACTCCTTCTCCAAGTCAAATTAATAGCCTCTAGGCACAATCTTAGCATAAGGATGCAAATAGACATAGACCAACCCAACCTCTAACCTGACCAACTATTTGGGAATGGGAGAGGCTAAATATATAGGCTAGAAAGGGAGTTAGGATATCTCCAAAGATAGGAGTAGGCCCTCATCTCAAGGAGGTAGATCATAGGGATAAGACCAAGAGACCAAGTTGGGAGAATTTGGCCTCATCTACGCCGAAAAACCTCCAGCTTGCCGCTCTGGATGCTTCTATATCACGAAGCTTCTTGTCCTCTTTGGGAAAATTATGTTTTTGGGATCATTGCGAGTATACAATTAAACAGAGCGATGCCATCACAAGTCGAGTATAGTGCAACATGCGATCATTGTGGTTTTAAGTCTTATAATAATGATGATCCTCAAAGTAGGATTTTAAAGCTATTTCCTTTTGGGGAAGCTCAAGGAATTTTCCAATCGATGTCTTAGGAAGGCTCTGAATTACATATATGAATGATTACACTACATTATGGTCATGTTTCGGGCACTTCGGGGTATGTCACAGAGAAGTGCAGGAGGTGTGACAAAATATTTTGTAATAGATGCCCCCTAAAGCATGAAGGTAGAATGAGGAGTGATGGATGAGATGCTTTATGAGATTTTTCAAGGACGACAACACACACTATCAGGAGACTTGAAAATCAAGGATGCATATACATATACATATTTGATATCAAAATATGAATCCAAAGTATGGAAGCAACCATCTGGATAGTAAGGACTATATGAAAGGATCCATGACATGCCATCCAATACAGAAGGATCATCTGTAATCTAAGATCCAAGGCATGGATAAAACCATCCAATATAGAAGGATCATTATCATAAATATAAAGTCCCATGGTATGGTCATAGGAATCTGCATGGCCGAAACATGTGTACAATAATGAATAACACATAACTCCACGCAACTCGAGTCATATCAGAAAAGACTCAAGGTATTGCGCTCCATACCAACCCAATCAAATTACGAATTCTAAAATGTGAATAAACATGTCACAGTCGGACATGCTAGAAAACCACTTAATTACTAACCATTGATGTGGACCATTAACAGGCATGAAAGGAACCACCCATAATGACAATGGTTGTCAAGGTACGAAAATACAATTTGTGGATGTGATAACGAATCTAAAGTCGAACACTCGTGGAATCACCCGATTGAAGGCCAATAAAGAAAACCTGTCGTCAGATGTAAAGAAATTTCCATTAAGGCATGCAAGCTCTAAGGTATTGAAAGGGAGTTTCTAAGTCATCTTCCTAGATAATGAGCTGAAGTCGATAGGAAGTGACTTGTCGAAGGAGGGTCATAATGATTCTCTCATAATCGACATGAAACAAGGAATAAAATGGAATAAACGAGTAAGATCTAGGATTGTGACAAAAGGTCAAACAATGTATAGGTAGTAGACTACAGATAAGACTTCTCTTGAAGATATTGGCAACAAAACTCTAGAGTGTGGTAGCATTTGACTCAACGTAGGACCAAGGGTCATAATGATGAAGTGGAATAATCAAATGAGAGGAAAAATGGATTTCCCAAACCAAGAAGGACAAGCGACTAAGTGAGGATGTCCCAAACCCGACACAAGAAACATATGAGTGTCATTTTCAAGAGAGACATGCTGCCCATGTAAGAGATGTTTCACTTTCACTTTTCCCCCACTATTTCTAGTGAGTACCTCTTTATTTTTACACAATCTTGAAGAGGATACCATATGATTGTAGTATAAGTTCACCCTTCAGATGAATCCATCCTAGTAAGTTTTATGAGTCCTAGCATGGAGAAACTATGGCTTGTCATGGTGACAAGTCTTTCACTGTTTAGTTTTTACGAGTCCAACGGAAGAGTAACTCAATGTCTTTTTCATATTTAGAGAGTTTGAAAAAAGAGATGAAAAAGAAAACTCCATCAGGTCCCTTTTCATAATTTGTCTCTCGAATCCGAAAAGGTAGAAAACAAGATCTGAGAGAACCTCTTGAACATATCGACCAAGGTGTACATTTGTCGTAAATATTCAATCTTATCCAGAAAGGGGTAAATGTATACTGAGATGACATCAATTCATATTTAACGAGTTCAAAAAGACAAGTACTCGACAATGTTTTCATATTTCAAGACTCGGAAAAGAGCTGAAAGGTGGCCCCTCCTGGAGGAACGAGTGGTATAAAAATGTTATGAAACCAGCTCACAAAAATATAGAAAAGATAGATAAACACCTTAGAAATAAGCCTCTTCAAGGAGGCAACCATCTTTACATTACACAAATGAACAATTCTTGGATGATACAAATGACAAGACCTCCTTTCTATATATAGAAGTCTAAGGGGCCATAATATAATTAGAGTCGACATAACAATAATAATGTAAGGGCATAATAATAACAATAGTGGGCTTCTATGGGGCGCAATAATAACAATATGGGGACTACATGGGCACAACAATATAATAAGGGGGTTGTAATAATAACAATAAGGGGTTACACTAGTATTATAGGGACCTAACATGCCCCTCTCCTTCAAAAAGTTTTGTCCTCAATGCTTGAGTAGTTCTTGATGCTTCTGTATAAAATTCTTGTCCTCCCATGTGGAATCTTTAGCGGGTAAGTTCTTCAACTTGATGATATACTCTGAAATTGATCGATTCCATAGCTATTAGGTTCTTGTTTCTGTGATTGCTCCAGGTTCAAATATGATTTTTCCTTCCTCGTCAAGTTTTGGAAATATTGTTTGAACTGGGATCTTCTGCAACTTTTGAATGAGTGGCCACACTTCTTCAACCTTCTTCCATTCATCCCTTGCTTCGTTTATCTAATCTGGTTGGATAATAGAAATAGCACAAAACAATGCTTCCACATCCTCATCCTTTCTTGAGAGTGCATCTGCAACAACATTTTTCTTCCCTTTTTTGTAGATGATTTCAAAGTCATAACCCAACATATTTGTGACCCATTTTTTCTATTCTTCTAAAGATAATATTTGTTCTAAAAATTATTTAAGACTATCATGATCCATTTTTACCTTTAATTGTCTTCCCATTAGGCAAGGTCACCATTTCTTAAGTGCATCTAGTATTTCCAACATTTCCTTCTCATAAATAGCTTTCTTGAGATGTAGTCGTAAAAATACCCAATCGCCTACATCAAAACTTCTTTCACTGCGATGTTGATCTGCCTGTTGTTTCATTTGATTCTGCACCAAAGTGGTGTTATCCTTTAAAAGTTGGAGAACTTTTTGTTGATGCTTGATGTGATCTTTCACTACTTGAATCTTTTTCTTCTTGATATGTACTTCTATCTTGAGAGTTTGAGGAGTGGTAATTTCTTCCAATGCATTACAGTATATGGTTGAATTCAATTCTTGATGCTTGATTTCTTCTTGATATGTCCTTGTATGTTCATAGTTTGAGGAGTGGTAATTCCAATCAATTCATTACAAGATATGGTCAGATTCATTTCTTCTTTCTCGATGTGATCTTTCACTTCTTGAACCTTTTTCTTCTTGATATGTCCTATCTTGAGAGTTTGAGGAGTGGTAATTCTTGCCAATGCTTTACAAGATATGGTTGGATTCATTTCTTCTTTATTTGTTGTTGGTCCTACTGTATATCCTCTTCTTTTGACATTTCTTGATCATTTTCTTCCTCCTCTTCACAATCAATGTAAAATAATTTCTTCTCAGCACACTTGTGACCTTTAATGTATTTCTTATCACAATTGTAACAAAGTCCTTTTTCTCTTTTTTATTCCAATTGTTGTGGTGTCAACCTTGTAGGTTGTGGATGGCTAGGATAAGCGACACTTCCATATTTATAGTTGTGAGGGGTAGACTTCCTTGTTGCCATAATTTTGCTTTCCACTTTTCTTTCCAACCTGAATGCCTTCTCTAATGAATCAGGTTCACAAAGAGGAACCTCATGTTGTCCCTATGGAGACATTAATCCTCTGCTTCTTTGGAATATCGTTTTCCCTTATATTCAATTTTTGAAAGTCCTCAATGTGCTTTGCCATTGACGACTTTTGTTTGAGAGTTATCAATTGGCTAAAGAAGGTGTTGCTCTTTGTATCCTCATAATGTGCTATCATTTCCTCCGTGAAAATTGACCACGTAACAAGTGGTTTACGAGAACAAATACCTATATACCATAAAAATTGATTTGGTTGTAAATAATTAGATGCAATACATACCTTTTGTAACAGTGATACATTGTGTAGATCAAAATATTTCTCCATCTGTAGTATCCAATCTACTGGATCCTTGCCATCAAACTTCCTCATCTCATTTTTTCTTGATTTTAGGAGCTTGATCTTGAAACGAATGCAACTCTTTAATTTCAGATCATTAAGTTCTGAAATTTTGGCCTATAATATCCCTCTAAGTCCTCTTTCTAACTCCACAAGTTGGATGAAAATTGGATTCCCCACGAATGATGTATTCCCAATCTCCCATGATGACCTAATTATAGACTATTTCAGTAGGGTGAACTTGTACGAAGTGCCACATGTCATTATTTCAACCTTAGGTTCTAGACATTATACCCAAACAAAATATAGTCTATTTTGTTTCTGTAACATCTCACTAAATTTCAATCTGATGCTCAGAGAGAAAGTTATGACAATTTTCCCAAGGTCACCTATTTAGGATGTAATTCAGGAGTTTGAAACAACCCTAACATCCTTAGATCATATATCCGCACATATAGCTAGCCAAGATCTAAATTTTTGACCCGAGGTTCAGACCAATTTTCTGAAATGTTTTTTTTTTTACCTTCTGAAACATCGTAGAGAAAATGTTATGGCGAAACTTCCACGATGACTTGTTTTAGATGAAATTCTGGATCTTTCAAAAACCCTAAAGTCCTTAGATCATATATCTGAAAATATAGTGAGACAAGATCTGAAATTTAGACTTAAGGTTCAGCCCAATTTCTTCTCAAACGGGTTTTTATTGTAGCTTCTGAAACATAGTAGAAAAAACGTTATAGCAAAAATTCCACGATGACCTGTTTGGAGCAGTGAAACCCTAGAATCCAAAGCTCTGATACAAAATGTTATGAAACCAGCTCACAAAAAGATAGAAAAGATAGATCAACACCTTAGAAATAAGGCTCTTATAGGGGGAAACCTCCTGTAAATTACACAAATGAAAAATTCTTGGATGATACAAATGACATGACCTCCTTTCTATATATAGGAGTCTAAGGGGTCATAATATAATCAGAGCCGACATAACAATAATAATGTAAGGGCACAATAATAACAATAGTGGGCTTCTATGGGGCACAATAATAACAATATGGGGACTACATGGGTAAAAAAATATAATAAGGGGATTGTACTAATAACAATAAGGGGCTACACTAGTAGTATAGGGACCTAACAAAAAAGATAGCAACTGGTTCTGGTAATGATGGAACTACTCAAAACATGTAATGGTCAAGAGGCTGGCTAATAAGACCACTCATCGTAGTTGTTCCTCAAGCAAGGGTAAAACAACCAAGTGAAATTGAATGATCGATCAAAGAGATGGTGGTGATGGAATGGAAAAACCAAGGCTCATCTAGCAAAAAAAGGATGATAAAGACAACAATCATGAGATTTAAAGAGGGAAATGGTTTCAATTTTACACAAGATTGAAACATGGGAAACTATGCTTGAATATACTTGAAGTTGGTTTAATTTTTTCAAAAGCTTGAAATAGAAACAAAATATGCTTAGATTTGGTTTCATTTTTACACAAGCTTGAAACAAAGATAAATTATGCTTGAGATAAGTTTGCATGCCCCCAGCATAATGAATCAATTCAAAGTACATGCCTCCCAAGTTTCATTTCATTCACCTAAGTAGACTACTGGATATTAACAGGTGGATGGAATGAAGGTTCACTTACGAGATCAAGTGAAAGAATCAACTAGGATTTTACGAGATCTAATCAAAATCTTGAATTGGAAGGGGATTTGTTTTATTTTTTAACGGGCTTGACAAAGGAAAAGAACCATGCTCGTGACATCTAATTCATTTTTTAATGAGGTTGACATAGTGATGAGCCCCAGAAATGGGTAACTATATGGGCTCATTCTACCTATTATTTTGATTTAATCCACCATTCTCATTAGTTTGTTGCATGTTTTTTAATATATTTATGCTAATAGTGTGAATTGGGTTAATCACTTTGCCATGTAGTCTAATTAGTGTTTATTGCAGATTTTTTTGGACAGTTTTGGACAAAGACAAGGAATTTATGAGCACATGGCAGCCAAAACATGAGGGAAACAGGGAAGAGGACTTGTAGGAGGGGTGTCTCCTTCATTAATGACCCCTTTCCTCAAATCCTCCATCAGCAGCTCGGAGTACAAAGGCCCACATTGATGATTCCAAGGGGTAGCCGAGCAAGTCAAGTAGGACTGCTGTTATCTTCAGTTCTAGGAAGCCGAGTTCCTTAATTTTAGGAGGACTGTTGGGAGTCCACATTTGTATAAATAATAAGGCTTCAAGCCTCAGTAGGTTAGCCAGTTCTTATTATATTCCCACACTTTTGTGCAGCATTGTGCTCAGCTCATTTTTGAGCTCTTTTTGAGAACAATTTATGTGATGTAACTACTATTTTTGATAATGAAGATGAACCAGGTTTTGAGCTAGCACTGATCTTTTTAAGAGGGCTGAAGCTCTTGGGTTAGGTCCCAACCCAAGCTTCCCAACACCTCCTTTTTGTACTTATATATTTTTTTTCCCATTCATGAGTTAATTTCTATTGCATATACTCATTTTACTTCATTAGATTATGTTGCTTTTGATGGTTATAATAGTTGCTTTTGTTTCAAGTTTCTTAATTAAGTTGTTGTAGTGACAAAAAAGGATCCAAAAAGGCCAACAACAAGTCTTGATGTCTTTTCTCCCTTCTTGGGACTATGATTTGAGGTCAAGGCACTACTGCTGCCACCTAAAACATAGTTTTTTCTCTTTCATGCAACTGCTAGTGTGATGCTTTGATTTGGAAAAGTTGATATTGGTTCAGATTCAATTGCTTAGATCATTTCATGTCCTTTTACCATAGTTCTCTTGCATGATTTTATGTTCATAAGGTACTATTCAACATTTTCGGGTTTTAGGTCAGAAATTAGGATAAGCTAGACAAAACTCTGTTTTTTTAGTTCTCTCTTTGGTCAGTTTTGATAAGTAAGTGTGCAGATCTCTTGCAGGACATCTCAACCCACCATCCCTTCGTAAAATAGCCAGCACCAGCCCATTTCTCATAAAATTCTCAGCTCACTCACAACCTTTCCCCAATCTGCCCTAATTTCAACATTTTTTCATAAAGCTGCTTTCTTTCCATTTGAACAAATCCAACCATCTCCTTCGTCCCTGATTTTCCTTGACAAGTTCTAGACCCCTCAACACCTTCATCCAGCCTTGATTTCCCCTTTCCCATCATTTTTCCACATTCAAACCTCCAAAAACCACTCTTGGCTGCCTCCTGTAGATCCTCTTGTAGAACCTCCTGTAGATCCCCTACAGCCTCCTGTAGAATTTCCTGTGAGTTATTTTTCAAAGTTTGATCGCAATGTAATTCTTCAGAAGGGTTCTAGGGGCTTCTTAGGACCTCTCCACACCTTCCCCATCTTTTGCAAAATCCAGCTCCATCTTCCTTTGCCACCAAGCCTCTGCACAATCACAAGCAGTCAAATCACAAACATAATAATTCCACATAAAAATACTCCAAAGTACGAAAAGATGATTTCTTCTAATTCCTCTTCAAAAGTAGCTTGAATAAATGCAATTTACCTTTTCACTAGTCAATGACACTCACTTCATTAGTTTCCATCTCTTTTCTTACAAAAATATGGTTAGTGGGTAAACTAGGGTTTGCTAGGGTTTACATTTCATTCTAGTTTTCCTTCTCTTTCTTGAAGTAGAATAACCCCTATAGAGTTATCTTTCTTCCATCATAGTAAAAGCTTCATCTAAGAACTCATAGAAGTTGGCTTAAGCTCCTAGCGAACTTGCACCAGCTGATCAAGTGATAACCTGTAGTAAGAGCTAGTACTTGTGCATACAGCACCGTCGCTTCCAAGTTTGTTACAAACTACCAGGTTGATGAAAGTAAAGAAGGAAACCCCAGGAGTTGCAGCATTATTGCTGCAATACTGGAGCTCACCACTCTTTTTGGCATCGTTTCCATGGAAGCGTCAGAGTATTTTGTGATTACTGCTTTCTTCTATTTTCTACTGCAACATTATGCTAAGTAGTTTATTTCAGCAAAAGTAGAGTAGTTGTTTCATTTCCATTCTGCAATTTCATTTCAGCAAGCGTAGATTAGGCATTTCCTGCTTTCATTTCAATTCTGCAATTTCATTTCAGCAAGCGTAGATTAGGCATTTCCTGCTTTCATTTCAATTCTGCAATTTCCATTCCAACAAAGTAGATTAGTCATCTCCTGCTTTCATTTCAATTCTGTAATTTCCATTTCAGCAAGATTCATTTTAGTTAGTTGCAATTTGTTGTTCAATCCATTTCAGTTTTGTAGGTACAAGCAGAAAAAAACAAAAATCACCCAAAAAGAGATTTCCTTTCATGCCTCGTAGGAACAGAGACAATTCAGGAAAATTCCTACCCAACACCCCCACCACATCATTAAGTGACCCTTCTCTTTTATTTTTTGGTAGTGATCCAAAATAACCTATAGGTGAACCTCCAGAGATATACGAAGATTCTATAATAGAAGAAGAGCAAGAAACGATTCCTCCTGAGACCATGGCTGAAAATAGAAATGTTAGAGGAAATGGGGAAAGAATAGAAGGTGCCTTTCCTATCCGAGAGACCAATGGGGACACAAAAATGAAAAGCATAAGTCCTTCAGCCTTACCTCACTTCCATGGATTGACCACCAAAGATCCTGATACCTTCTGGTTTGAATTTGTCGTTCTCTGTCGAACCTATGACTATGCAGAGGATGAACAGGAGTTGAAACTGTTTCCTTCTATCCTCAAGGATGTAGCATTGCACTGGTTCATGGGGTTACCTGGAAACAGTATCACAACTTGGGCTCAGATGCATCAAGCCTTTAACAACAAATACTGGGACTACTATAGGTTAAAGGATACCAAGGAAAAAATCTTCTGAATGACCATTGGAAGTGATGAATCTTTAGAAGACTATGAAGAGGGGTTTCAACTCAGTTATAAAAGGGCCAGGTGCACACCTGACCCCGAATCTCTAAAGTTGGTTCTGCTCAGAGGAGTCCTTGAAGACCTTCTAGATACCATCCATTTGCTGGCTGGGGGAGACATCTACCAACTGCCTTATGATGACACAAAGACTGTGTTTAGAAACCATTCTAGGTCAACTAGAAAGAGAGGTAGGTGAAGTCAACCTTTAGCTAGTACATCCTCATCCAGTTCATCCCTTAGAAATGAACTTGAGAATTGGCTCGAAGATTTCAAGAGCGAGATGAGGCAGAATCTTGCCATGCAAATGGATACCTTACATATCAAAAGGAAACAAGAGGAAGCTGAGAGGGCTTTGGCCATTTTTTGTCCCAGGTGCATTAGAAAGCATCCTAGGAACGAATGTCCATTACACTCTATAGAAGTGTGTTTAGTCTGTGAAGAAGACTATCCTACAAATCAGTGCCCTTCCTTGCCCGGAATTAAATATGCATATAAAGTGGTTGAAGGAGCCACTGAACCACTCTATTTCATGAACTGAAGGAGGCCACATGGACCCAAACCTTACCAGCAGGGAATGCAAGGGATATCCAAGACTTATTACAACCCGAATCAAGCCACTTCCATGCCTTCTTGGAGTTCCCTTGCTCATCCTTCCTGGTCCACACCCCCTCCTTGGTCGTATCCTCCTTAATACTAGGCTCTGCTAGTTTCTCATTCGTTTCACTCTTATGCTGAGCCACAGCCTCCGTGGAGTGCACCTCATCAGGGGTGGAGGACCCAATACAACTCTCCTCCTGCTCTTTTGCCTCCACCACCTGCTGAACCACAACCATTACCTCCTGCTCCACCAATATCTATCTAAAATATCTAGACCTTGGGAGTCCTGTAGTCGATGTCCACATAATTGGCACCGTAATCCCCCATACCCTGATTAATTTAGGGGCTACAATTAATGTGATGACCAGGGACACTATGCTCAAGCTCAACCTTCAGGGTTCCCTGAGAAAGACCACAATAGTACTACAGTTAGCAGATCGCTCCACCGTGACCCCTGAGGGGATTGTGGAAGGTGTAATGGTCTCTATTGATTCCTGGGATTACCCTGCTAATTTCCTGGTTCCCCAGCCAAAGGAAAAGCTCACTGGGTATCCTCTCATCCTGGGAAGACCTTGGTTGGCTACTGCAGATGCTTACATTAGTTGTTGAGCTAGGAACATGATAATCAAGAGTGGGCATATGTCCAAATAGCCAGTCCTATATCCTCCTACCCAACCTCTCTTAGAACATGATTTACCTGTGTGGTTTGATGAGGAAGATGAGGATGAAGTCTATTATGCACCATTGTGTATAGTAGAGGCTACCATGGGGGCCCACAAACCGAGGATGACCTTATTGAAAACTTGATTCAAAATCCACCCCCAGTGTGTTGCCATTAGAAGGGTTGGTGTAAGAAACTCAAGCCAATCCTTTAGTTGATCTTTGTGTGGCAGATCCGACCTCTCTCTGAGTCAAGAATGTGGAATTTGACCCAGAAAGAACCTTGAGGATCAACTCATCCCTATCCACCTCTTAGGAGAAAGAATTGTGTAGCTTATTGGAAAGCCACCTGGATGCCTTTGCTTGGAGCTATAAGGAGATGAAGGGAGTCCACCCTTCAGTCTAAACTCATCACATTTACATTAAAGAAGATTGTAAGCCAGCGAGGCAGCCTCAAAGGAGGATGAATCCAGCCCTTAAGGACATTGTTGAGAAGAAGAACTGCAAAAGTTGCTGGATGTAGGATTCATCTACCCCATCTCTGACAGCGAATGGGTCTATCCTTTGGTGCTAGTGCTAAATAAAAATGGGAAGTGGAGAATCTGTGTAGATTATTGGGAACTAAACAAGGCCACCAAGAAGGACCATTTCCCTTTGCCTTTCATAGATCAAGTGTTAGATGGCCTGGCAGGGAAGACGTTCTTCTCCTTCCTAGATCGGTTTAGCAGGTACAACCAGATCCAAATCAGCCCAGAAGACCAAGATAAGACCACTTTCACTTGTCCTTGGGGTACTTTTTCATACTAGGTCCTTCCTTTTGGATTGTGCAATGCTCCTGCCACTTTCTAGAGAGAAGTACTGAGCATATTTGCTGAACTGGTTCATGATTTAGTGGAAATCTATATGGATGACTTTACCCCTTATGGTTCTAACTTCCAGGAAGCTTTGATTAACCTGGGAAAAGTTTTAGCCAAGTGTATTGAAATGAACCCATTCCTCAGTCTTGAAAAATGTGAATTCCTGATGACTGAAGGGACCATGCTAGGTCATACAATTTCTCAGCAAGGATTACAAGTGGATCCCAACAAGATTGCTATCATCCAAAGGGTCCCACCTCCTCAAAAGGTAAGAGATGTTCAGAGTTTCCTAGGCTTAGCAGGGTATTATAGAAGATTCATTAAGGATTTTAGTAAGCTAGCCTCTCCATGGCTTGGTCTTTTGGGAAACTATGTTGAGCTCATATGGACTGACAACTATCAAGAGGCTATGGATACATTGAAAGGTAAACTGGTTACTACCTCAATTTTGAGAGGTCCAAACTGGGCCCTACCTTTCCACATTCACACAGATGCCTCAAACAAAGCAATAGGAGCAGCCTTAGGGCAAGTTGATGAGAATCTACCTTATGCCATCTATTTTGTAAGAAAAAATTTGTCCAAGGTAGAATTAAACTACACTGTAACCGAAATGGAGCTCCTAGTTGTAGTACATTCCCTAAATAAGTTCAGACACTACATCACTGGCTATCAAACATTCGTACACACCAATCATGCTGCAATGAGGTATTTGATGAATAAACCAGATGTAAATGCTCGTATTATTAGATGGTTACTTTTATTGTAGCAATTTGATTTCACCGTTGTTGATAAGTTGGGTAAGGAAAATGTTGTTGCTGATTTTCTGTCTAGATTAGATCTGCCTGCAGGTGAAGAAGTAATGGTGGATGATCAAATGCCAGATGACCACCTATTTTCTATTTCAGTACACTCTCCATGGTTTGCTGATATAGCAAATTACTTGGTTTCAGTATAGTTTCTACCACACCTGTCCTCAAAAGAGAAGAGCAAGATCGTGAGCAAAAGTTCCCCATTCACCTGGATTAGGGGCAATCTTTTTAAACTTGGCCTAGATAAAATTTTGAGGAGATGTGTCAGGGAGGAGGAAGTTTTTGACATTCTCCTAAACTGTCATGATGGGCCCTGTAAGGGCCATTTTGTAGCAAAAAGGACTGCCTTCAAAATTCTACAAGCAGGTTACTATTGGCCCACTCTTCATCAAGATGTCAGAAGATATAGTATCCAACGTGACCGATGTCAAAGGATGGGGAAACCTACTCCAAGAGATGAGATGCCCTTGCAAACTAAAGTGGATTTCGAGCCATTTGAGAAGTGGGGCAAGGATTTTGTGGGTCCTATCAGCCCTCCTTCAAAATAGAAATCTTACATCATTGTGTGTACTAATTATCTGATAAAATGGGCAGAAACAAAGGCGATTAGGGTAGCAACAGAAGAAAAAGTAGCTGAGTTTTTGAGGGAAAATATATTTTACAAGTTTGGGTATCCAAGAGAATTAGTCATAGATCAAGGGAGTTAGTTTACCTCCAATCTGATTGAAGACCTGCTCACACATCACAAAATTAAGCACAAAACTTCCACCCCTTATCATCTACAAGCAAATGGACAGGTGGAAGTCACTAACAGAGCTTTGGAATGGATTTTGACCAAGGTGGTGAGTACCAGCAGAAAATATTGGGCAGATCGATTGGTTGAGGCCACCTGGGCCTATAACATCGCATGGAAAGCCACCACATGGTTCACATCCTATGAGCTAGTCTATGGGAAGAAGGCTTTGCTCTCAATAGAATTTGAATATAACACATTAAGGATGGCAGCTCAGTTGGACCTAGATCTTAGCCATGCACAAAAGGAAAATTTACTTCAGTTAAATGAATTGGATGAATAGAGATTGCAGACCCTTCTCCACTCAGAGGTAGTCCAACTTCAAAGAAAAATATGGCATGACAGACATCTCAAAGAAAAACAATCCCAGGAAGGAGATTGGGTGCTGTTGTATGATTCAAGATATAAATATTTCAGGGGTTGAGGACAAGATGGTTGGGACCATACATAGTAGAAAAATGCAATGACAATGGTTTAGTCTTGATCTAGACCATCGATGAAGAAGCCATCCCCATGCTCATCAGTCGGCATAGGTTGAAGATCTACAGGAAGCCCCTTTCAAAATAGGAATTCATTGAGAATCTGAGGAAAATAGTGTTGGTAGTGGAGCAGGTCTCTGCCTCCACTCCACTCACACCCTGAGCTAAAAAAAAAAAGTGGAAAAAACAAAAAAGGAAAAAAAGAATAAAAGATACCTAGGTGAAAACCTCTTGGAGGCGCCCAGGGCAGGTAGTGAGGGTGAAAACCTCCTGGAGGCACCCCAACTGTCTCATAAAAAAAAAAGGATGAAAAGAAAAAACAGAAAAACTAACCTCTTTTGAATGCATCGAAGAATGTAGGAGGGTCACACAAGAAAGGACATGGCCAAGCTGCACACATCCTTGATATCTCATTCCTCCATTGCCATTGTCTTTTCCCAGGCCTTGGTCTGATTTGTTCTGAAAATTTTGCATCCTACAGGAAACTCTGTGCATTCTACAAGAGGCTCCTGTAGAAACTACAGAGAACTCAAAATCAAGTTCAGAGAAGAATCTGAGGGCTAGAAATTTGTCTAGAAGGCCTGTGGACCTCCCTGCCACCATTCATCCTCCTAATTCTCCATTCCATCCCTGCACACCCACATTTCCACTCGCTTTTCCTTCCCTACACAGAAAACACAAAAATTTTGTTTCTTTCATTTTTTAAACAAAAAAATGACAATGAATAAAAAAAACAACAATATTGTTCACTTGTTTCTTACCTGATTTATTCCAGCTATTATTCCTTTCCTTCAGAACCTTCTTCAGCTGTCTCTTCAGTCCTTGCTCATGCATCAGCCATAAATTTTAAAGGATAGAAGCATCTACGGGAAATCCTGTAGGATTCCTGTAACAGTTGATCCCTTTAAAAAAACAAGCTCCAGAGGTAGGGTCAGTGAAGCCAAGATGTATGCAACGTGCAAGGAGTGGTGCCTGATCGAAAACCACCAGCATAAGCCACTAGTTCAAGAGGCCACGAGCACCAGTAGCAACAACAATAAAAAAAACAAAGTGCCAAATTTTGAGCATGCAGAGCACAATACTGACTAACAGGTAAGTGGCTAAACCCATTCCTCTGTCGCATGAATATTATTTAGGAACTGCATGAACCATTGAGATGGTTGCGATTAAATGAAATCGATGGCTAGCTAACTGGCCACCCTCATTCAGTTCAAACCACCCTCATTGAGTTCAAACAAGCCTCGTCCAATTTAATTAGCAGTTCAGAAGATGCAGTCAGCACGTGTGGTCCGTCAACTTGGGAAGAAAAACTCAGAACTAGTAGTGGTGGCAGCATATAATGGGAATGATGGAAGTGATGGCAGGTAGGTGGCATGAAATACCATAATGGCACTGAAGTAGGACGAACGGTCCAGATGGGGATAACATACCCTTCCTTCCACCTCACCTCATCACTGCAGATCACACCATCGGCTTAAGTACACTATGGTAGAAGCCTCCACCACCTTTTGTTTTCATTTTCATTAACGAGTTCTCGACTGCAGCAACTCACTTACCACCTTTAGAACATCGAACCAGTCGTTCTCTACCAGTTTTCAAAACTCGCCTGCTTATCGGGCTCTACAGGAGAATTATCGCATTCTACAGGAGCGGAAACACCGTCTACAGGAGCCTTTCTATAGGAAGGCCAGAGAGCAGCTCTGTAGAGGGAAAATTCGAAATATTTTCCAAATTCGAGCTCGAAAAGAGGTAGGCTCAGAAACCCACTCTGCATGTGATATATCTACACAAGGTGGTGGGATTAGAAGCAAAGTACTGGGTTGAAAAAGGAAAGGAAAGTGAGCACAACAGTCTGCATGTGTTTTTCTAAAGTATATGCAATCTCTCTATTTTACTCTCTGCACTAAAAGTCTGTCTTTTTCTTCCCCGTATTCTCTTGTAAAAAAATGGGATGCAACCATAGAAAATCAAGCTTGTGAAAAAATGAATTTACATTGGGAAGTCTGTTTACTCTGTGAGAAAGAAAAACATTGTTTTATATACTCTCTGTTCTGTCAAAATATTGATTTCCTCCAAAATCCTGAGAAGTAAATTCAGGTTGAGAATAGGGTTTGAAGGGAGGGAAAAATTGCAAATTGATGTTGTGAAAAAAGAAGAACATGAAAAATTCCCTCTCTGGTTCCAGAAAGACAAACCTCAGCTATTCCTTTGTTTTCGGTCTTGAAAATTTTCTACCTTCCTCCTCACTTGAGAATTTCCAACAGTCACTAAACACCATGACAGGAGGTTTTATGAGAAAGGAGCCTTTGAACTCCAAAAAATTGCATGAACACCCAGAAGTGGTAGCCCTCTTTACCAGGGAAAACTAGATGCCTTTCTTTGAGAGAATTCATGGGTATGATGAGGAAGTGACAGAGGAATTTTTAATGTCCTTAAGACCCCATTCAAAAACCCATGCTATAGTCAGTTTCAGGGGTCTGACCATAGAGCTTACACTAGAATTTATCAACAGAATCACAAGACTTCCACTTGGGCTCCCCTGGAGCAAAGAAGAAAAACGATTAGGACAAGTTGCTAAAAAGACATTTTTCCAGCCTAATGAACATCCTATAGAGGATAAGAATGGGATTATAAGGACAAGCATACCTCATCCATGGGGTGAGGTCAGCTACCAGATCATGAAAAATATCTCCTGTGAAGGAAGATATAGTATAGTCTATGGTTATCACTTTAGATTATTGCATGAATTAAGATATGGAATGGACCTACCTGCATCTAGAAAACTCAGTCTTCTATATCTTCTCCTCCAATCTTTGATAGAGTGTGGCACCAAATTGAATGCAGGAGTTCCCGACCAACTGGCTCACCATGGGCTCATTAAGTTGTTGGTAGAGGATGCCCTCCACACATACACCATCCCTATAACTTGGGAAATTTTTAGGAATATGACTTGAGAAGATGACATAAAAACTCTCACAGATGACCTTAGTCCATCCGGCAGTGAAGAGGAGGAGTAGAAAGAGGAACTTGAAAAGGAAATCCATGAGGAAGCACAAAATATTCAAGTAGAAGAGGAAGAAGAGAAAAAACAGAGAGAAGAGGAGAAACATGACACAACCACAGCTGAACCTAAAGCAAAGAAGGAAACAACATCAAAAGCAGAGAAGAGGAAGAGGACAAAAGCTAAGAAGAAGAAGACCAAGACAGCTTAGAAAAAGACTACCACAAGAAAGGCAGAAACTCAGCAAGAAAAGGAGAAAACACCCCAAGAGACAGTAGAAATTAAAACAAAAACAATAGACACAGGCAAAACTGTAGAGGGTGAAGAAGAAAAAAAATAGGAAGAAGTGTCCCCTGAGACACTAGCAAGGGAAGCGACAACTGTTCTTGCTGCATTGAGCACTCTAGAAAAGCAAAAGGGGAAAATAAAATGACAGACATTGATGTATTTCAAAGCCCAGAGGAGCACCAGAATGAAGGTGGGCAAGCCCCAGCCACCATCGAAAGAACCCATTATCATTGAGGATGCACCTACTGTGAAAAATGAGGAATCTCCCTCCAAAGTCTCCATCACCTACGAGAGAGGGAGTCCTAAGACCTACACCTAGAAGGAAAGGATCAAATTAATGGACTCTAAAGTAGTCCTATAGGAGGCACAAACCTCTTTACAGGAGACACTGGCCAAGCTCAAAGAAACTGAAAAAATGGAAAGGAAGGAAGAGGAACACTCCCAAGAGGAAGGTAAGGAAAAAGAAATACCAAACCCTGGACCTCAGCCTAACTTAGGCTCCTATTACAATATTCTGGAGGGTGGGAAGATCATCCCACAAAAATCGAAGTGCCTCTTTTCTTCGAACTAGAAAAGGAAAGAGTAAGGACCCACACCTGGATGCAGATTGCAAAATCTAAAGGAGTCAAAGATATAGGGAACATGGAAAACAAGTTGAGAGAGATGAGTAGAGAATTGAGCATGGTAAGGCACACAGAGAGCATCAGAAGAGATCAACTACAGGAAGAAAATGAACTATTGAAAAAGAAGATACAACAAAGGAAACCTCAAGGAGGAAATAAGTTGTCAATCTTGCAAGGATAACAACAAAAAGAGAGATCCCAAGTAGATAGTGAGGTAGTAGAGGAAAAACAAGAAGAAGAAGAACCACAAACAGATAGTGAGACAATGATGAAACACCACCAAGAAAGAGAATCTTAGGCAGCAACTGAAGTGCTGATTTTGAAAAGGTAGCTGCAGGAAAAGGAAGCCCAGTTAGCCTGAATGGCCAGCTAGGAAATGGAGGCATTGTAGTGCAGACAACCAACTAAATCCTATGCACTGTATCTCAAAGATCAATGGCTCCAATTCCAGATTAAGACATTGGCCCAGAGGGTCACAATACCATTTCAAGATTATGGCCAATTTATGCATTTATGTGATCATAGTTCAGCCGAGGATAAAGAAAAGCTAGCAAAATTTTACCTACACAATATGGCACTTCTTGACATAAATTTATGGGATCCAAATGTTACATTGGGAGACTTACAACTAATGGCTATGGCTTCTTGGATGAGCCATGAAGAAAAGAAAGCAGTGGAAATTTAGAAAATAATGGAAAAAGAGCTAAGTGAGCCCCTAATGATAAGGGCATAACTAGTAGAACCCTTGGCTCTCATCTATGCCCACCAACACCTTGCAGCCAATCCTCAAGTTCTCCCTGATTATGTTGACAAGCAAGCATAGGCTATTGCTCATTTTGAAGATATGGAGAGATTGTTTCGCAATGACTACCTTCATGCCTACATGAGAAAGTGGAATACATTGCCAGATAGCTTAAGGTTCAGGGAGTATCACTCCCCAAAAAGAATGAGGGAGGCCATTAGAAGAGTGCCCCTATATAAACACTCAATTCAAAACTTGAGAGTCAACTGGATTGGTCTTAAATTCAGTCCTCCACTATTGTTAGGACTGTTGGAAGGAGTTAAGGAGGAGGAAGAACAAAAACAATGGGAGGAAGTGGACAAGAAAGCAGGTTTCCATGATAGAGAGGAAGACATCACATCAGAGGCTTGGGATGTCAGGGAATCTATTAGAGCTATTAAAGATGAAGAGCTAGATTAGTTGCTTAGAGGATGAGCAACCCATTCAGCAGGGGGGTGATGATGAACCCTAGAAATGGGTAACTATATGGGCTCATTCTGCCTATTATTTCAATTTAATCCACCATTCTCATTAGTTTGTTGCATGTTTTTGAATATATTTATGCTAATAGAGTGAATTGGGTTAGTCACTTTTCCATGTAGTCTAATGAGTGTTTATTGTAGATTTTTTTGGACAATTTTGGACAAAGACAAGGAATTTATGAGCACATGGCAGCCAAAACTCGAGGGAAATAGGGAAGAGGACTTGTAGGAGGGGTGTCTCCTTCATTAATGACCCCTTTCCTTGAATCCTCCATCAGCAGCTCAGAGTACAAAGGCCCACATTGATGATTCCAAGGGGCAGCCGAGCAAGTCAAGTAGGACTGCTGTTATCTTTAGTTCTAGGAAGCCGAGTTCCTTAATTTTAGGAGGACTGTTGGGAGTCCCCATTTGTATAAATAAGAAGGCTTCGAGCCTCAGTAGGTTAGCCAGTTCTTAGTATATTTTCGCACTTTTGTGCAACATTGTGCTCAACTCATTTTTGAGCTCTTTTTGAGAACAATTTATGTGATGTAACTGCTATTTTTGATAATGAAGATGAACCAGGTTTTGAGCCAGCACTAATATTTTTTAGAGGGCTGAAGCTCTTGGGTTAGGGCCCAAACCAAGCTACCCAACACCTCCTTTGTGTACTTATATGTTTTTGTTTCCATTCATGAATTAATTTCTGTTGCATATACTCATTTTAATTCATTAGATTAGGTTGCTTTTGATGGTTAGAATAGTTATTTTTGTTTCAAGTTGCTTAAGTAAGTTGTTGCAGTGACAGAAAAGGATCCAAAAAAGGCCAACAACAGGTCTTGATCTCCTTTCTCTCTTCTTGGGACTATGATTTGAGGTCAAGGCACTACTGTGCGACCAAAAACATAGTTTTTTATTTTTCATGCAACTACTGGTGTGATACTTTGATTTGGAAAAGTTGATATTGATTCAAATTCAATTGCTTAGATCGTTTCATGTTCTTTTATCATAGTTCTCTTGCATGTTTGTCTGTTCATAAGGTATTGTTCAACATTTTCTGGTTTTAGGTCAGAAATTAGGTTAATCTAGACAAAAGTCTATTTTTTTAGTTCTCTCTTTGGCTAGTTTTGATAAGTAAGTGTGCAGATCTTTTGCAGGACATCTCAGCCCACCATCCCTCCATAAAACAACTAGCACTAGCTGATTTCTCATAGAATTCTCAGCTCACTCACAACCTTTTTCCAACTTGCCCTAATTTCTGCGTTTTTTCATAAAGCTACTTTCTTGCCATTTGAACAAATCCAACCATCTCCTTCGTCCCTAATCTTCTTTGACAAGTTCTAGACCCCTCAAAAACTTTATCCAGCCTTCATTTCCCCTTTCCGATCATTTTACACCGTCAAACCTCCAAAAGCCACTTTGGCTGCCTCCTGTAGATCCTCCTGTAAAATATCCTATAGATCCCCGGTAGCCTCCAGTAGAATTTCTTGTGAGTGATTTTTCGAAGTCTGATCGCAATGGAAGTCTTCAGAAGGGTACTAGGGGCTTCTTAGGACCTCTCCAAACCTTCCCCACCTTCTGCAAAAGCCAGCACCATCTTCCTTTGCCACCAAAATTATGCACAGTCACAACTAGTCAAATCACAAGCATAATAATTCCACATAAAAATACTCAAAAGTATGAAAAGATGATTTCTTCTCATTCCTCTTCAGAAGTAGCTTGAATAAATGCAATTTACCTTTTCAGTAGTCAATGGCACTCACTTCATTAGTTTCCATTTATTTTCTTGCAAAAATAGGATTAGTGGGTAAACTAGGGTTTGCTAGGGTTTACTAGGGTTTGCGTTTCATTCCAATTTTCCTTCTCTTTCTTCAAATAGAATAGCCCCTATAGAGTTAGCTTTCTTCCATCACATTAAAAGCTTCTTCTGAGAACTCATATAAGTTGGCTTAAGCTCCTAGAAAACTTGCGCCAGCTGATCAAGTGACAACCTGTAGTAAGAGCTAGTACTTGTGCATACATCATCGTCGCTTCCAAGTTTGTTACGAACTACTGGGTTGATAAAAGTAAAGAAGGAAGCCCCAACAGTCGCTTCCAAGTTTTTTATGAACTACTGGGTTGATAAAAGTAAAGAAGGAAGCCCCAGGAGTTGCAGCATTATTGTTGCAATACTGAAGCTCACCACATAGTAAAAGAACTATGCTCATGGGGACCTATTTCATTCTTTAACGAGGTTTACATAGTAAAGGAACCATCCTCATGGGGACTTATTTCAATTTTTAATGAGGCTGACATAGTAAAAGAACTATCCTCATGGTTCTTGTTTCATTTTTTAACGAGCTTGACACAAGACAAGGAACTCTTATCCAAGGTCCTTATTTCATTTTTTAAGGAGCTTGACACATGACAGGGAATAGTGAATCATAGACCAAAAGAGGCCATGGCTTCCAAGAGGTTATCATCAGATGGGAGAAAAACACTCTAGAAGGGATACATGTCCAAGGATCCAAATGAAAAATCAAGCTCCATTGTCCCCAGTACAAGGTGTACTTTATCAACTACTAGATCATCAGTAGATGTGAGCATGGAACAGGTGGCCATGTAATTAACCTATGACGAATGTGATACCGCTTGCACATAAGAACCATTCAGGGATGATAGTTGAGTGGGAGATAATTTAGGACCAATGAATGTAAGCTGATCAATGATCACAATTCTTACGTCATGTGGGAAACAGATCACTCAAAAGAGGGAAGAGACAAGAGCTCCTATGACATAAACATAGTCACGGCGAAGGAGTAGATTAAAATCCAACGGGCCTTGGACAACCATCACATCTATATAGACAGTATTTCCTCCCAAAGTAATAGGTAACTTAGGAAGGATCCCTAACGGTTGATTGGTTCCTCTGTTAAAAGCTAACAGATTCTGGGTGACAGAGAAAAGCTACGGAGAACCTAGAGCTTGCCAATAAGTCGAGGAAAAAATGTTAACAAATGTGCCCTCGTCTATGACTGTTCTAGGTACGGCCATATGGAAAGCTTGTACTGTAATTTGGAAAGGCACATAAGATGGAAGATGATATCCTACCAGTCAAATCCAATCAAAGGAAGTGACTAAATTCCTCAGAAGGGGTGTTGTAGGAATGTGAGAGTTGTCCTCTTGCTCTATGGGAATAGGAGAACTACTCTCATACACCTTGGGAATGGGAGGATTTCACTCTAGTTCATTTGAAACTGAAGAAACCAGAAGAACCTGAGCAGTATGGGGTTCACTCTCTACCAGAAAGATATGGTTAACTAAATGTGGAGTCATGTCTACAATTTTCTCAACCAATGGTTGATTGAGAATGAAATCACGAGACTCATTTTCAGAGAGAGGGGTTGACCAAATATGACTTTTGATCAATCACTAGACCAACTAGTGAAGGATCAAGGGAAAGATTTAGATATCCAGCTAGAAGATGAGGTTGAGAAGCTGTAAGGTTTTCCAACTCTTTGGAAGCTTCATCCATAAGAGGAAAAAGGTGAATGGGATGATTACCTTCACACAGCTTACAAGGAAATTTGACTTTTCCCTTTTTCCCATGGGATTTACTAGTTTAAGGTTTATCACTAGCATGGTCGGCAAAGGATGATGACAAAGGTAGATGTGAACCTGTGGACCACACTTCTAAGACCTTGGGAATACCAGGACAATTCCGAAGAAGGTGGTCACCCTTACATAAAATGCAAGGGAATTTTACTTTTCAGGGCTCGTTGAAATATTTTTCTTCATTAGCTGCATCAGTAACAATAGTTGTTTGGTTCCCCCCTTGCTTACTTTGCTTCTTCTTCTTCATCCTCTTCTTCTTCTTCTTAGTTTCTTAGTTGCTAGAATCTAGACTTTCACTAGGCGAAGAGGAAGAACGAGGTAAAGAAATAGGTGAATAAGGCGATTGGTCAACTTTAGGATCAACATGGAGTTGATGTTGTTCAGGTGGAGGAGAACTTGGCTGAAAAGTGTTGGGAATGGGACCCCCAAGGATAGTTTTGGGGCTAAAAGCCCATGTCTTGGGTAAAATTTTGTAATAAAGTTGTAAAGTCTCCACACATTTTTTGGTCGTGGAGCGCGAAGGTGTCATGAGTCATAAAGGGTTTTCCGCCTTATTTTTGTAAAGTAAAGCTGGTTGTAAAAGATCTACCCATGGTTCGCAGACCATGGAATTGTATAAAAAGAGCTAATTAAGTAAGCTCTAAGTAGTTTAGATAAGTTTTTAGGAACTAAGATAGCCATAGATTTGAAGTAAGAAGTCTAAGTTTCAGGTTATAGCATAGGTAGAGGCTCTACAGCTACGTGTGCAGAGGCCTAGGGTGGAAGTCCATAGCTGAGTGCATGGACCCCCGCAGCTGCGTGCGCAGGGTGGATAGAGTCTATAATCATATAAAGATATCAATAAAGAGAAGAATTTTACGAATTTTGTGTTTTTGTTTCCTGTTAATGCATCTTGACATGTTATGTATGAATTTCATTTATAATGCTTATATGATGCGCGAATGTATGTAATTACATTGGTTAAGTGAACGCAAGTAAGAACATCTGTTTACATGGTGCTAACTATGATTATTTAATAATATAAGTAAGATTCTTAGGATAACTTTGGAATATGTGAAACACGCTGCCTTAACAATGAGAAAGTATCTGAACTGAAGGTTAGGGCTGCGCGAAGGTCAGTCATACACTTTCACGAAGGTATCAAAGGGAGGAATAACGGGCTAGGCAGACATAGTCCTTGAGCTTAAAGACCTACGCGAAAGCAGGAATAGAAGGAATAAACTGAAATCACAACCATCTTAGGGTGCAGAAACTTGGTTCGAGCATCCCCCCATATTACTTCGGGTGAGACATCAGTCCACACTCCACGGACTGATGCCGAAAGGGCCAGTAGTGTAGGGATTTATTTGTCTAACTAACGTTGAACTTGGGTCAGGCCCCACCAAGCCAGCAAATGGTTCCATTTCCTAGACTGAAATTTGCATAACAGATGTGCGATGTTGTATCACTGGAATCCAACTAAGAAATAGATCAAAGACTGGTTGGATAGGAAGATCCATGAATTTGCACTGCAAGAGAAAAAAATCCATGACTAACAAAGGAACAATGACTAGACAGGTACCTATATACAAATATCCACGAGAAATTTTTCTGTTCCTTTCTGGTTGAGCTATATGAGTGGATCACGAAGCTAGCAGATAACCAAGAAAGGTGGAAACTTGATGGTCCTATTGTTTGGACCCCGGAGCTAGTACAGAAATTGGAAGCATATGAGGATAAGATCGCCCGCGCTATCAATTATTGGCTCAATCGTGTCATAGGGAGGATTTGTAACTGAATTTGCGGTCGACACTTTAGTCAGCTACAGTGAAGTGGAGAGGCACTTTTGCAAAGGTCTATGAGGTAAGTACTTGAAATCTTTGAATACCTGGATTAAAATTTTATTGTGTGAAAAAAGGGTTATGTAACTACCTTGATGTCTGGGGCTATGCAAAGCGGTAGAACTTACAGGAACTAAGGAAGAAAGGGTCTTGAATATAGTCCATTGATTTGACCTCCACGCACTAATGAAGAGGGAATAACACAGGTTTCTCCATGAGGTGCTATTCAGTTAATAAGATAAGGATTCTCGCGACTTCCATCTCCACCCACACCAGCCCCAACTTCACCACCATCGCCTGTGACTTCACCCGTACCACCTCCACCTCCATCGCAGTTCAGTATGGAAAATTAAGTGAAGCTGTCTTTGTTGAAAGGTTTGGGAAATGCGGACCCAAACCAGTTATGGTTCATTGTGAAAGCTGTATGGGAAGCTCAGGGTGTTATAGATGATAACATGAAGGTAACACTGGTTAGTGCTCTGTACGATCGCATTCTAACCTGGTACATTAAGTAATCTAATGATAACCCAAATGCTAGAGTGGCAGACATCCAGATCATGCTGAACAAAGAATTCAGTAGGCCTAAATCTAAGGCATAGTTGATTGTGGGGTTCAAGGAAATCGTGATGCAACCAGGTGAGACCCCTTGGGAACTAGATCAAATGTTGAAGTGTAAAATCTGTGAAGCTAATATGAATTTAATAGACGGACAACACCGTGAATGGTTCATCGCTTCGCTCCTACCAAACCTAAGGGTTGCACTGTCACAATAGAAGATAACGACTCAGACAAAGGCCTTGGAGATTGCAATGAGACTACATGAAAGACTGATGCAAGATCCATATATGTGGTTTCAGCAGATCCATGCATAGTGAAAAAATCTTTGCCTTGAAATGAAAATTTTGAAGCAGGACAGAACAATTCAACCAGAGGTGCGAGAAGAGTTATGGTGCCTGAAATGTAAGGTTCAGGGGCATGACAAAGACCATTGCTTAGTCTTTGCAAACTATATTTCTGGAGGAGGGCCGATGCCTTTGAGGCTAGAAGCTTAGGTAGGACCAAGTGTGGGGCTTGCATTACGGTGCGCTATATGTCAGGTAGTAGGAAAACATGCCATGGATAACTATCATTTGCTACAGAAGTTTGTACTGACCCCGCAACAACTATTCTGCAACCTCTATAGGTCAGTGGGGCATGATGAGTGCAACTATAGAAGCTATGAATTGATGATGGATAGAACACCTACCTAGAGGGTACAAGCAGAAACGCGACCCCCTGACCAAAGCACGAGGATGGCAAGGACATGCTTTCAGTGGTGCGGACGAGGCCGAGGTGGAGGAGTACCTTGCATAGGTTGGGGATAACTTATTTGCTACAATTATAGAGGACCAGGAAACTATGCCTGCAATTGTACTAACCCAACATGTCTGTCGTGCAAGTATTGCACTTTGTTTGATCATGAAATGGAAGACTTTCCTACGTTGATAGAGAGGATACAAGACAAAGGGGCACTACAACGTCAACCAACTCAGAATTGGCAGATGATGAGGTCTAAGCCCCATGAAGAGGATCCAAACGTAAATATAGTGCTTCGAAGTGGAATTATGACAGGGAATGATAAGGGGAAACAGCCCGAGGACAGCATATGGGTTTGCAAAACTCCAGCGAAGGAATCTGAATTCAACTTGGAGCGTGCACGTGAAACATTCATGGAAGCAAAGAAGAGTTTCACTGACGCCTCCACCTCAAGAAGCAAGGATAAGGCTGATCAAGAGATGGACCCTTCTATGATTACAACCTTCCTAAAGACCTACATGAAGTTTCTGCGTGATAGCAAGGCTATGAAGGGATTACAGGAGCTTATAAATAGTTGCACTGAAAACACTCTGGGTGAACCGTGTGTGGTACAAAAGTTTGGAAAGCATAAGACCAGGACAAGATGGGAGATGAGGCTGACCGCGCAGATAGGCGAGTATGAGATGGATTAGGTTGTTTTGGATCTAGGGTCAGACGCGAACGTCCTACCAAAGCAGACTTTGGAGTGGATGGGAAGACCCCTGCTGCAGTGGTCTCCAATTCAATTGAGGATGGAAAATCAACATAAGATCATCCCCACGGGGTGGCTGCAAGGGGTGAATGTAGATATTGAAGGTACGATCACATTGGCTAACTTTGAAGTAATAGAATTTGTGGATGATAGCAACCCATACCTTGTGCTCCTTGGAATTGATTGGGCTGCTCATATGAACGAGGTAATCAACCTAAATAAGAGGAATATGATATTTAAGAAGAAATCGCTCCGCATGATAGTACCCCTACATCCTGCTGAAGGATCATGCTATACTGAACCAGTCCATGATTATGAGAGTGATGACAATCTGGACTATATCTATAAGATAACAATCCGAGACCAAGATTGGGTGAATCCAACAGTCGATGGACGAATTACATGGGATCGCAAGAGTTCATGCACCTCAGACTCTGATGAAAAATTAGAGCACTGGCAGAATCGGATACATGAAGTAACTACACTGAGCTGTAACATGATGACCCGGTCGCTGTGCTGTGTGTCATCATAGGTAAGAAATATTCCCACTTATGATGGCTTGAATGATGTAGATATCTTTTTGGATGCTTTTGAGAGGGAGGTACTAGAAAAGCAATGCTTCCAGGCATTGGAATGGGCACTATGCGCTACGCCCGCAAGATGGTGGGGTGCGCACAAGGGAAGCTTTGATAATTGGTGTGAAAGTAGGAGGATGATGAGAACATGATTTGGGAAGATGAAGGTACAAATAATAGATAAATATGATGGGCAGGATGATCCGCACGTGCACTTGGCCAAATGGGCTCAGGCTTATGGGGAGAAGCCCCAACCTGAATGGGTGGACTTGTTCTATAACACTGTGGATGTAATCTCGATGAAATGGTACGTAGAAAAAGAGCTGTGCCATGGTACAAGTGAATGGGATATTCTGCGTGAAGGATTCATAATGACATTCAACTTTGAATATGGGTTTGACTATATTGACGAGGTGCTACAAGAGGTGAAAGAAACCATCTTTAGGATACCGCAGGATCCTTTGGACCTGATTTAGCCTGATTGGGCTACTCAGTTGAGTCACGCGATGGAATGATATAACGTAATCGGTCAAGAAGAGGATGAGGATCCACCAAATATTAAAATCCTAGAAATTGAAGGTCACTGTGAGGTTGAAGGATCGCAGATTGAGAATCCTGATATAACCGTGCCGCTAAAAATGAAACAAGTAAACATTGGTATGGAGGTAGAGCCCAAATTTGTGAAGATTGGAGATTACATGGATGACATGATGGTGGATAAGGTTACTGTATTCCTCCGTGAATACCAGGATTTATTCCCTACCAAGTTGACGGATCTAAAGGGGATAATAGGAAACCTAGGTGTTATGAAGATCATGTTGAAGCCCAACGCGAAGCCGGTTATGCAAAGACCTTACCGTCTCAATCCAAAGTATAAGGAGAAGGTCTATTTAGAGCTAGACAAGATGCTCGTGGTAGGAATCATTAAGCTTGTGGAAGAATCTGACTCGGTAAGCCCAATGGTGGTACATGAGAAGAAGCAGAAGGATGAAACAAAGATATGCGTGGATCTCAGAAAGTTCAATGACACTTGTGTACATGATCCTTTCCCAACTCCGTTGACTGATGAAGTGCTGGACAATGTAGGTGGTTAGGAAGCATATTCTTTCACTGATAGGCTCTATGGGTACCATCAGATAAAGATTGCGTTGGAGGATAGGAGTAAGACGACCTTCACGACTGAGTGGGGGTGTTTTCAGTACACTATGATGCCGTTTTGATTGAGGAATGCACCTGTAGTTTTCTCGTGCGTAGTCATTGCTACATTCAAGGAGTTTATTCATAAGTTCCTGGAAGTATACTTTGATGACTAGACTGTGTTTGGGCTAGTGAAACGCCATGTTTCTAGTTTACACCTGATGCTAGATACTTATCGAAGATACCAGATCAAGCTCAATCTACAATGAGACTAGAAAAATTATTCTTGACATGATATTAGTGATCTTCAGATTTAGGTCCCGTGAATATGTGGATGAGATTGTCCTGGTTCTGTTATCCACCTTTACTCCAGGACAACCCCCTGCTATTAAGTATGACTATGCTTCTTTCATTGCTGATAAAGTCCATGCTCAATTCATGAATTTGGAAAGAGAAGGAGTGTTTAAATACACTACTTTCATATACCATCTGCTGTTATATTATCACCCAGACAGTTTTTTATTTCCCATCAAGAAATTGGATTCCAAAGGAATGAGGAGGTCATTGATCTTTTGGACCTCGGTCTTCCACAATGTTGGTGAATCCCCTTATACCTACTGTGAATTCATCGACTGGTTTATACATCCAGCCTCCACTCTACTGATAGGGGCTCCTCCTCCTAGGCTCTCTGGTCATATAAAGAAGATTTTACAGCTCTCTAAAAACTACAGGATAGGTGACTGGTACTTCTACCAGGATCACACTGAAATCAGAATATATGGCTGTGAACTATGCCCTTACAAGTTGCCCAAATATGTGGCCATCAGATTATTTGCACTGGAGTATTTTAGGCAACTTATCAATGCAGATTTAACTCACTTTTGCAATGTAAAGAAAAAGGCTCAGCTGAGAATAAGAAACCAGTTAGGCCCTTTTATCATTAATAAGAGGGAGGCATGGGAAGATGCTGATAAGATATTAGGGGAAGACCTTAAATTGAAGAAAAGTTTCTGGTGAGCGTCATATGACCCAAATAGCTTTATAAGTGACAGAAAAGTAAGAAACAAGCTATTAGTTACATACATCATAGGATTCCTCAAATAGAACAATTTGCTAATCAGGATGAGTGGGTAGAGGGTACATTAATAGAAGAACTTACTCAGCAAGAAAATATGGAACAAGCTATGAAAGATTTAGAAAAGACCCTTGACCTGGAATCTTTTGGACAGGTATCTTTCAAGCTGCCTCAACAAACCAGAGTGGGTACATCTTCTGCTGGAACTTCACAGCAACCTGTATAAGAAACCAGCACACCAGTTTCAGGTTCTTCTAAGGGCAAGGAAGTGGCAAACATAGAGCATCAAATAGTGACTGATCAACAGGGGAAAATTCCTCCATTCCAGACCAAAGCAGCAGAGATTCCTGCATTGCAGACTCCTCTAAATGAGGAAAAAGGCAAGAAAAGAGACAGAGAAGAGGCCACACCCATCAGTGGACCTATAGCGCAGCCGGGTGCAAAAAGGCAAAGACTCAATCCTCTGTCTGAAGAGGAAATTATTGAAGAAACAATAGAAAGTCTAAGAGGTGAAAGGGTGACCAGCCCACAGACTTCCCCAATGATTGAGACTTCAACTAGCTCACATAGGCAGGAGCTAGAAAGGCACCATAGTGTGGAAGTTTCATCTACCAGGCCACCAGGCAAGCAGCCCTCGGACATCAAAAGGACATTCACTGAGATAAAGGCCAGGAATGATCCACTAAGGCTGCAAATTTATAACCAGCATCTTAAGATGCCTCCCACAAAGCAACAAAGATTGATGTCTGCCTATGACATAAAAGAAGGAAAGATGATCATGAGTTATTTCAAGCCCAAGGTACAACAACCACAATCAGCAGTTGATTACATCAAAACAAATCTGGAGGTCTTAGCCAAGGACATACATCCAATAGACCAGATTGAGTTGCATAAACAAACTAGAGAAATGGTATACTCCACACTAGCTGATAAAGCAATGTTGGCTCATAAATTGTAGAACTCAATGGAGAACACCTCTGCTCAGCTATATTTAGAGAAGGCTTCTTCCCTAGCAAAGGACAACAGGATTAAATCCTTGGAGGATATTATCATTGAGCTGGGACATGATCCCAAAGATGCCAAAGGCATAAAGGCACTAATGAAGAAGAAAGAAGAGGACATTGCTACCCTCAGAAGATAGCTCAAAATGCCTCCTTCCATGTACCCACAGACTGCATATGTTGTGCAGCAGAAATCTGAAGAGGACACGATGGACCTTCTCATGTGACTGAATGAAAGATTGAGTGAGACAAAGTAGGCATTGGAGAAAGTACTACAAGAAAAGCAGGGAGAGTTGACCTCCCAGCCACCTGAAGTAGCTCCAATGGTCACAACTACCCCTTCCACAGTTATAACAGCAGTGCCTCCCAGTGTCCTGGCATCAATAGCAGAAATCATCACAGGAGCGACAGCAACAACACCAGGCAACAATACAACTATGACTAAATAGCAATTAATAAAATCCATGGAGGACTTGAAACTCCAAGTATCAGAGCTGAATCAAGTCAAAGAAATGTTGGCAAAAATAGAACAAAGGTATGATAAATCCAAGATGAATGTGCAAGAGAAAACAAGAGAGGTCAAAGCATTGGAGAACAAGGTAAGAGCCTTAGAAAAGGATCTCTCTCTAGATAAGCCTCTGGCAGAAATCAGAGGAATTTTGTGGACTAACATCACTCAATCCCTTAGTGATGTGTGGAGGTCTATTCAAACCATTTATGAAAAAATTGATTTGATAAGAGTGGCCCAAATGGAAATTCAGAAAACAAGAGCCTTATTGGGACAGATGCCTGAGCAAGCTAACATGCTAATACATTTTTTGAATACCAATACCAGTGAAGAACTAGAAGCACTGGATATTGGAGACAGAACATGTACCATTCTGGACATCAAGAGATTTCTAACCATGAGAACTCTAATGCAAAACTTGGACAAAAGATGCCAGGACATGCAGGTAGAGATTGATTCTTTCACAGAAAAATTTACAGTCCTGCATCAAAAAGGTTTGCTAAGTCCTTTGGGAAGTAATGATCGTCTGATGAAGCATAAGGACTATGTACGTAGATTAAACACATATGTTGGTAATCAAGCTAATGCATCTTCAAGCACTTCAGGAGAGAAGGTACTTCCATCTGGCCAGTCCCTTTATGATATCCTGGAAAATCTATTCTACATAGAGCATGAGGTGAAGCATCTGTTCACCATCCCACCTAATTTATTCAGGTACACAGAGACTGACGAAACTCTGAGGAAGCTGTAGAGACATAAATTACCAGGACCATAATGGTGGCAAAGCATTTTATAAATCCTATAAATTTATCTTTGAGTAATGCAAAATTTTGGACCATCTACTATAATGTGCAGAACAAAAATGAATCACAGTCATGCGGGTCAAAGCGCATGACATCAAAGTTAAAGAAAGTTTGGCCAAGGTAGAATAACCAACACAAAGGATCAGTAGAAGACAACTGGGAATCGACTTATAGCACCTACCTCCAGTACATCTCATAAAGATGGATAAACCAGCGCGGCATGAATTTATTGCATCTGTTTATTGTCTCCCTGTTTTCGAGACTGTCTGTCTCTATCTATGTAAAAGAAGCATTAACTGTCAGCAGATATTATTTCTATCAGATATTTTGTATGATATCTTGAAATTTTTGTACAAATACCCCCAAGACAAAGTATTTGGGGTTGGTTGATTGGGAAGCATTCCCAAACTTTGTTGTGATTCTGAAATTTTTGGAATAAAAGGTTGTTGGAACCATTTTTGTTTGGCTTACTGAAATAAGAATGGTTGTTAAGGACCATGCTACAGAATTCTTGAATCATCTTATGGATCAATAAGTCCCTTATAACTTGTGTTTTACAGTTTCTATGTTTACTATATCATCTATGTTTCATGATCTAAATAATAGAGAAAAAGAATAACTCAGAATTTGCTCAATTGCACTTTGTGTTCAGTCTTTGTTATTATTAATGTTTTCTTCAGAATCAGAATAAACAGTGAATTCTTAATTGCTCCTGTTTCCCTTGATTCTTCCATCTTGAATATTTGCTAAGGAATTCTTAACTGCTCCTTAACAGTAACCAGCCATTTTCTCTCTATCAACATGATGAAGGATTCTTAATTTCCCTTCACCCATTGACTTCATTCCGCCTTACTTCAGCCTATGAATTGTTCCATGTTTGATTACCTTGCTCTGTGATACCTCCTCTGTTGAATAAACTTAATCCAGGAAGCTATCCTCCTTTGACTCCATCATGCCCAACGAACTAAAACTCTAGAGTTTTACTTCACTGTTCTATTGAATCTCCATTCCTCCAACCAAAACTCAAAACAAAACCCTTTCACTTCATAACTAGCCTAACATAATTCAAAACAAAGCTAAATTATAAAGAGAGAGCCCTCTCTGGATGCAGATTGGCTAAAATCTATATCTAAAATGTTGGTATGTGGTTACCTCGGCCGTATTCCCTTTCCTACAACTTTGGGGAACAACCTGAGTGATAAAACCCTCTACCAAATCAATTGCTCTTCCTACCACCACGATAAAATCTATGCAGTCTACGCAAAAACCCTATGGTAAGAACAAGAAGAATAAGAAAAAGACCTCTCCTTCTGAAGAGCAGTCAAGAAAGCAGTGAAACCCAAAGAAGAAGGCTACTGTGCCTCCTGACGATGGAAAGGATAAACCCGCTGATTCCCTGGAAAAATCTATACTGAAGACCATGTGACCTATCGCTGCCCGTGTCTTAAGGAATGCACAGATTTCATTGCTAAAAAGGATATTGGTAGGACCCCCACTGTCTTGAATAATCCTTTCCCTACTCACCAGTAGCAACACCTTACTGCAAACCAACCCAAACCCCCACAAGGGGGTAATGGTGGTTTGCAACATCCTTCAGCAGGTGAATGACCCTCTACCATTTACACCTTTGAAATGGTAGATCTACAAACCAGAGCCAAATCTTATGGAGCTCCTGTCACTCATGTAGAGGAACCCTCCTCAAGTCAAAACCCACCACCGTCTAACAATATCCATATCGAAAAGCTGGTTGCTGACCTTCTGATTCGCCCCCCTAAAGTGTCACTTCAATGCATAATGCACAATACATCTCCACGTGCCGCCCAAAACTACATCATTGCAGAATAATTGGCGCAAGTGCCATCGGCTGTGTCTGCACTCGAAGTACTACAAACATGTATAGCATAAAGGAAATCTTTGCTTTCAGCCCTTCGTGGTATTGACCCACATGATTCCATGCTTGCAATTTTCGGCTTGGAAAAGTGTAAACCTCCCCTTTCTCACCAGCTTGCATTTTAGGTGCAATTTTTTTCGAAAGGTAAAGGTATACATAGAATTGTCATTGACGAAGGTGCTTCTACCTGCGTCATGTCAGCTTCATGTTGGCTCACTTTGGGTTCTCCAACCCTTTCCCCGTTGTCAAATTACCTTAAAGCTTTCGATGGCCACACTTTCATCCCAAAAGGTTACCTAGCTAGGTACCCCATCACCTTGTATGGGAAAATGGTAATGGTGGTCATTGAAATCGTAGATAAAAAGCTCAACTATAATCCCTTGCTAGGTCATAGTTGGATGTAATCCATGACAACCATTGTGTCTACTACCTTTCGCATCATCCTATTCCCATTGGATGGAAAGGTAGTCATAGTGGACTAGCTATCCTTTTGCACCCCTGATTATTCCTTGTTACCAAGTGGATCTGTACCTCTAGTAGGTGGTGTACCTGACTCTTACGTCAGTGTCGGTACCGGCCTACTGAAGGCTTCTTCCCTAATGGCTTGTTTCCCTCTTTAGCTACCAAAGGTTCCACAGACGGTCAATATGCTTTCATCCATTCCTCATGAATCGAATGATCCATGGATCTTACCGGCTCCTTCAGACATTGACACTTATGGAGAAAAAATTCCATTGTCACCAGCTGAATTGGCCTACGAAGCCATTCAATCTACATCCAAATCTTCGGTCACTTTGGTTATGGCCAATGGTACCACTGCCCCTTCCATCACTGCTCCTTCTTTCGATCCATTCAATCAATTCCTACCTACGGATGAAGCTATTAGAGAAATCATGAGTTTAGAAGAGTGACCATGGGAGGACTCGCACCATCATGTTTCGATATCTGATTTGGACATGATGCCTATTCAAATCCTCTCACCAAACATACCAGAAATTATTTCCTCACCATAGAAGACTATCCAAACTTTGGACGCGGAAGAAAACATGGGCAATATTTCAAAAACATTGCTCATTGATATTTCTGTCATGATAGGCATCATGGAAAACATTCAAATTGGAGCATATTGTAATCCTGAGGAAATTGCAAGCTTCAGCTACCTTTTTAAGGTATTCTGCGATGTATTCGCTTCGTCTTACGAAGAAATGCCAAACATAGATCCGTCTATTTTCGAGCATGAGATCAAGATTTACAACAATGCTAAACCTGTTTTCCAAAGGCTTCAACTGGTCCATCTTCACAAAATGGTAGCCATAAAAAATGAGGTGGAAAATATATTACATGCTAGTTTCATCTATCCTATTCCTTTAATGGAATGGGTTTCCAATCTAGTTCTCGTCGATAAGAAACAAGGAACCATCTGCGTATGTGTTGACTATCGAGACTTGAATGCCGCGTGTCCCAAGGATAATTATCTGACACCATTCATCGACCAAATCATCGATGATGACGTTGGTTGTGAATCATTTTCATTCATGGATGGATTCTCAGGTTACAACCAGATTTCTATAAAACCCAAGGAGCAGCACAAAACCGCTTTCATTTGCCCATGGAATCTTTGCCTATAAAAAACTCTCATTCAGTTTAAAGAATGTTGGAGCAACTTTTCAAAGAGCCATGGTCTACGCATTTCGCGATATCAGGCATATCGTTCAAGCTTACTTGGATGACCTTCTAGCCCATTCCAAGTAGCGAATGCAACACCTAAACCATTTAAGAGCCATCTTTCTTAGGTGTCGATTTTATAACATATGTCTAAATCCACGTAAATGCATTTTCTTTGTTGAGTCTAGATTCTTACTTGGATTCATTGTCTCCAAGTACTAGATTAGGGTTGATCCCGTTAAGGTAAAGGAAATTACTCAATTTCCCGAACCACAATCTGTTCTGCAACTCCAACGTTTGTAAAGGAAACATAACTTTTTACGACAGTTCATCATAAACTATGATGAGTTGACGAAAGGCTTTATGCACCTGCTTAAGAAGGGAGTGTCATATCTGTGGGATGATCAAGCTCAACGATCATTTTATACCTTGAAAAAGGCGCTTATATCAACCCCACTCCTTAGTGCTCCCAACTATGGCCGCGAATTTCTTCTATACTTGGCAGCCTCGCCATCCTCTCTCGGAATGGTCTTGGTTCAAAATCATGGTGACCAGAGTGAACATGTGATATATTATCTGTTGAAAGGCCTGGCTGGGCCCAAACTCAGATATTCACATGTGGAAAAGTTTTCATTGGTAGTTGTATTTGCTATCAACCAATTCCGACACTACGTACTACTATAACAGACTATTGTCAATGCCTTGGAGAGTCCCATGAGACACAATTTGTCTTGTCAAGTAATTGGAGGAAAATATTTGAAATGTATCGTGATCCTCCAACAATTTGATTTGGTTTCATTGCTGCCAAGGTGAAGAACTCCTTAGTCTTCGCCGACCTTTTATCAGATCTTCCCATTGTCGATCCTAACGAGATAGCCCACGATCCTCTTCTCGATGAAGCTGTCTATCTTATCGATAGTACTAACCCTTTTTATGGTGACATTCTTTTCTACCTCCAAGCACAACAGTTTAACCCCAAACTATCGTCAGGTAACTGTTGTCGCATCCGCCACCAAGAACGACACTATCTAATGATTAACGATATGTTATATCATCATGGTGTGGATACAATTCTTCAACTTTGCCTCACTCATGAAGAGGTGGAAAACATTTTAAATGATAGCCATGCTAGGGCATGTGGCGGTCATCTTTCTGGCATATCTACTGCATAGAAAATTTTACGCGTAGGCTATTACTGGACAACCTTGTTCAAAAATTTTGTTAAGGCCATTCGGCAATGCCATCCTTGTTAAGTGTTCACAAAGAGAATTCACGCTCCTCCGACCCTTTTGCACCCTGTTATCTCCATCGGCACCTTTGCCAAATGGGGGATAGACTTCGTAACTTGCAATCTTGTTTCCTATGTTGGACACAACTATATCATTGTAGCTGTGGACTATTTCACGAAATGGGCTGAATCCCTTCCCACCTACTGGGCCAATGGGGAAACTACGGTGCTATTCTTGTTTAATCTGGTCATCTGTCACTTCAGTGTAACCCACACAATCGTTACAGACCATGAGTCTCATTTTGAGAATCACATGATGTCTGACTTAACATTGCTGCTAGGTTTTCACTAGGATCAATCATCCTCCTACTACCCCCAAGCTAATGGTCAAGTAGAGGCCGTTAATGGCATCTTGAAAACCATGATCCTTAGGTTAGTATGGAATCAAAAAACTAACTGGAATCAAATGTTATATTTGGCGCTATGGGCATACCAAGATTCAGTAAAGACTGCTACGGGCTTCACATCTTTTTAACTAGCTTACGACCTGGAATTAGTTTTACCAATTGAGTGTTAGATTCCTTCCCTACAAATTGTTGTTGAACTCCTATCTGGCACTACTACCGAAGAAGAGCTCCTGCTATACCTCAATCAACTATATGAAACCCTTCGAGATGTAGAATTGGCACTCGAAGCCCACAAGCACCGAGTAAAAGCCCAGTACGACAAAAAGTTCAAGCCTCGTTCTTACCAATAGGGAGATCTTGTGTTGCTTTATGATAAAAAACATGACCTCTTGGGGGCAAGAATGCTTCAACCCTTATGGCTAGGTCCTTATGTCATCAAGAAAGTGCTCTCAAAAGGGGCATATGAACTTAAGGACTGGGAAGGAATCCCACTCAATGAGACCTGAAATGGGCTCTATCTGAAAAAGTATTATGCCTAGTATTGCACTGGGCATGTGCTTTGTAATTTTATGTATTTATAAGTTTTACTTCCCTTTTTGATGTGATTGGATTGTTTTGGTATTTATTGGAGTATTTGTCTCATACATATTTCTCATAATGTAGATGTATTCATTACCCTTAGCATATGTAGGATATGCAGATGGTTCCAGTCATCACACATGACACATTGCATCAACTACTTGGGTCATCTGTACACCTGAGTCAGAACTGTTTTGTTTTGGTTGAGTCTTTCTTGGTATTGCTAGCAACAATATTGCTGAGTACATGTTCGTAATTTCACTTCTCATTTAAGCGTCATTAAGGGACATCTCCAATATAGTGGTCAAGTTAGACTCTCAGTTGGTTGTTATGCAATTGACAAATTGTTATCACATTCGTAATCCAACCTTGTTACGTCGTTATTTAAGGGTACGACTCTTGGAACATTGATTTGAAGTTATCACATATGAACACATTCCTAAAGAATTTAATACAATTGCTGATTCATTGGCAAACTATGTGTTAGATTGGCATCTGTCTGACTCACTATAGAAACATGCATGAAAAGTAAAAATTTACAGAGTTAATTTTTTTACAGAAAACACTTAAAGAACATTTACACATAAAAATACCAAAATTTCTGTATATATATAGATAAAATCCAGTATTTTACATCAAAATATTCAAAACATGCATGTTTTAGGTACAAAATGGCTAAGAAGCCTAGCTACAAACACCTATTGGCTATGCCAAAACACCTGCTAAAAAGATCTTACTGCTCCTGAAATGCTAAAACTACTCTAGCTATCCGCTGAAGAGGAACCAGAAACTGCTTGGGTACACTGACTGTGTGCCACTGCATATGAGTGGGGATCTCCCTCATAGGAAGGGGGGGCACACCCATGCTCAAGCCCTCCGGGTCCCTTAGAACCTCATGAAGACTGTCGACATCACCCCCCCTAGCGGGTAGTTGGTCTCCTCATCTCATATGGCAAGGTTCGACTACAGGTCATAATGGCTCCACATCTATGTTAAGCATAAAGCTTCATGTCAGTACTTGTTCACCAATAAAAACAACACATAAACATTCGAAAGTTAAAATATACTTTAAGTACTCTAAAAAATCATTCTCACCTTGAGGACCCCAGTTGGTCCTAGGTGGCAGCATCAAGTCAGGGTCACTGGTGAAGTCCATGCCCTCATAGGCATAGTCGTCAATCATCACAATCTAGCCACGAAGCCATTGGAAGAAATATTCCTCAAAGAAATGTCGGATAGGTCCTCCTCCTGTGCGAGGATCAAGTGATGACCATTGCCCTTGTCTAGGCTCTCTCGGATCAAAGGGACCTAAGCTCATCCTTGGGTGCATAACAAGTACTCTCTCAAGAATGAATGAGACTATGAGAGTACTGTTAGTGTCAGTCTTTCCAGCCTTCCTCCAGTGATCAAATATGCTCTTACAAAGTGGTCGCAGAGTGTCAAGGTAAATTTTGTCATTTCAAAGAGTCTTCAAACAAAATTTGGTCACTAGGCTTTAGGTTTAGGGTTTGTTTTCACTCTTTTCAAAGTTGTCCAAATGGTAGTCCATGTCATCATTCATCTGAGTGTATAATCATTTAGAGGGTTTTCATCATCATGTCAGGTTCCAATGGGTCATTTTACACCTTGTTCATGCTTCAGTTGCATCTAGGTAAGTTCATTTCCCTCTCCTAGGGTTTTGGAGGTAATTTCTCTTGGATGGCCAAATCATCATAAAAACTTGTGTCCTGATGTTCATACACCTTCCCCTATCCTTAATGTACCTTATTAAACACTTCCCATCACTGAGATTCCCCAAATTCCTCATTTTTCCACAAACCCTAGTTTCTTGCTACAACTTGGCAATTTTCTAGGTTGGACTCTTGGGGAAGAGGCTTTGAGACTTTATTGTATATTTTACTTCAGCATTTTGGCAAAGGAAAGACCAGGGTTTTGTAGCATTGTTTGGAATTCTTGTGGATTTATGTCTTGATGGCGTGCTTCTTTCAGTACTTGTAAGTTTGTTATGTGTATCATTTTCCTTCTCTCATCTTCTGCAATTGAACAAATGAAGTGTTAAGGTAGAATTCATAATCTGTAATGCTCTGCCTTTAAGTTTGTTTAATATCCTATGTTTTCATCTGTTTAAGGAGAATCCTTGAGGTTTTCTTGCTCCGCTTAGCTCCTCACCTGTCTGATCTATTCACCTCATTACTTTTAAGGCATCAAACAATTGCCTACCTTGCTCCATTCAGACCTCTGCATAAACTGTGTCTCATCCCCGAGCCCAAATTGCCTTTCCCATTGTTTTCAACAAAACCCTAAAAACAACCAAATCAAAACCTCTGCACTTAATACCTAGCCTAAGATCAGTTGCAATTTTAGTCATCTCGAGCCTCATTGATTACCTTTTCCGAGATTGACCCGGAGAGAGCCCTCTCCTGTCCTCGTAGGGCTAGCTACGAGGCTGAGCATGGTTTGATGTTGCCTCGAGTTTTGCCTTCCTCAGCCTGAGGCAGATTCAAGCGTTAACAAGTACCATACGCAAAACTTTGTTCGGTTCGAGTCTTGCATGTGGTTAATTCTGCCTTCAACTGGCGAAGCACTGCTTCACACGAGTTGAATATCTGTGGCTGGACACAGTCAACTGCAAGCAACAATTGGCCCTTTGCTGCAACGTGGGGACTCTTTGACCTGGCCAACCACATAATCAACCATAAAATGGCCCTCATAGACCTAGACCTAATCCTCTCTATGGGGACTATATTGCTGACAAGTCCACTCTTAGGGATGCAGTAGGATTGCACCAGCTCTAGGGTGGATCAAGGATCAAGCCTACCCCTGGTGAGGTTTGCTTGTGCTGCATGGCACAACAAACTAGTTAAAAAGTAAATATCATCAAAATCAATGGCCAGCTCATGATCTACAATCCTAAACACCTGCTCATGCTCATCCCAACGCTGGATAATCCATCTTAATAAATCCTCCCGCCCTTTCATCAGCTCCAAGTTTGCATACTTCGGCAAACCACAGTGGCACAAAGAAAGTATGCATGTTCAATCATTTTGCATCAGCAATTCCTATCTATCATGGGCCCATTCTCTCCATAGGATAGTCATTATGGCTTGAAACCTGTGCAAAACAACCCAAAAATCAGGCAAAATGGGGCAATAAAGCTTCAGGAATCACTGCATGAGGTTTTAAACTGCACTCTCAAGCTTTAACGCTCCCCTCAGTAGTAAACAGGGAGGATTAACACCCTCCAACAGGTCGTATAGGGCATTTAACGCTCCCTACCAGCCAACCAGAGGGCGTTAGTGCATAAACACTGCTTTAGGGCTCCTTGGATCTACAAGAATCCATCGTGGAAACTGATAAGAAAGGTTAAGAAATGCATAGAGCAAGGTTTTGGCATCTACCTAGGACTAATGGCATGTTAAATGGTTGCCCGAATCTCCTACAATGGTCCGTGGAAAATCTACTCCTCTTTGGCTCCAAAATGCTCTCACAGTTCTCAAATAGTGAAAATGGTGAATGTGAAAGCTCAAAGAACTTTCTTATATTTATTTTTGGAGTCATGATGTTTTTTTTAATGTAATTAAAGAAGAATTAGGCCATTCCCCATGATTTTTTATCATGCATGACCCCATATGGATGGGAATTGCTGCTTTTTTATACTTTTTTTTTTCTTTTTGATGAAAGTACCTTTAGGAATGAAAATCAGTAATCACTGCATGCAATTCTCAATGAGTGCTTTCCTTTATGGAATGTTTTCTTGCTTTAAAAACTAAAAAATCCTGAGTTTCTCATCGTTGGACTCGTTAAACACATATGACGATGGTCCGAGCAACTCTTTTGTGCTCTTTTTCTAGCTCATTAAACTGAAAAAGATCACTATAGCATTCTTTTTAGGAACTTTTTTCTCTCTCATAAAACTGAAAAAATCCTTAGTCTTTTCTTTAGGCTTGTTAAAAATTTATAAAGAGGACTTGAGAATTCTTTTAGGTACTTTTCTCGCCCATTAAACTGAAAAATAATGATTTTTTGTCACCGGGCTCATCAAAAATCTATGGCAACAACCAGAGCACTTGCTTTTTTGGGACCATTTCTCACTCTTCAATCAAAAAATCCTGGAGTTTTTCTCTTCTTTGGGCTCGATAAATCTATGAAGAAGGAATGAGCAGTTCTTTTACCTCTTTTTCCTTGCTCACTAAACTGAAAAAGATACCTTGAGTTTTCTCCATTTGACTCATTAAAATTTGTTGAAGGTATTGAGTTTGTCATTGCATGACTCATTAAAAATTCACGACGAAAATTGAGTTTAGTCCATCTCCACGTACTCGTAACAAAATGAGGTCAACATCTATTGAGCATAGGTTTCTCTTTATCTGGACTCAATAGATTAACTCATGAAAAAGTAACCGATCCAGGAATACTATTAAACTTTTGTCACACTTGGTTAAAAACTATGCCAAAGGGAAAACCCTAGAGTCATTCTTTATGATCTTTTCAGACTCTCTAAATATGAAAAGACCACTGAATTGTCTAGTGTGGACTCATTAAATTACACAGAAAAGGTATAGAGTTGTTATTTTTAAAATCCTTTTCAGACTCTTAAAACATGAAAAGATTGATGAGTTTGCCTTTTTGGACTCACTAAACTAATCAGATAGGGCATAAAGTCGCTCTTTTTGCGGTACTTTTCAGACTCTTAAAAATATGAAAAGATCAATGAGTTTAGCTGTCTAGACTCACTAAACTAATTAGACTAGGAAAGTAGACAATACAACTATATTCATTATTATAAAGAGTGGTTTAGCAGCAGTCGTTCCCTTGAACATGGCATTCCCTTAGATAAACCTTCCTTGTGATGGCTTCTCAATATGAATCCTATCATCCTATGAGTTTAGCCTAAATACCTCGATGTTCTTGCATCTCTGTATTGTAGCACTCTTTGGTGTTCATGAGCCTAGTCCTGCATGGTTAAAACCATTGTCGTGCCTTCTATTGTTCAAGGGTTAACCTTTTATTTCCTCCATCAACCCATCAAGCATATCCTTTCATCATGCCCTTTGTCGTTTTGACCCAATGCTCGAATATTCCTTAAAAAACAAATCATTCTTGTCTCGTTTCATGTTGATTGATATGGGACACATTATTTCCTACCTTTCGACAGGTATCTTCCTATCGACTTCAACACTCTATCTAGGAATACAACCCGTAAACACATTCAGAGCCTTGGTACTTGCAAACATTAGTGGCGGGTCAACTTGTGTTTGATCAGGGGTTCTCATTATTGGCTCCTGGTTAAGCTATTCTACAAGTATTCGAAGACAAAAACATCTTTCACATTCTCTAGATTGTATTGTGCATCTTGGAGACCATCACCATTATTGGTGGCCTTCCTTGTGTCTATTAACGGTCTCCATTATTGACTGGTAATCAGAAGATTTCATGCATGTTCAACATCAATGCATATATTCACATGCATCGTTCTATGTTGTTTGGTGAAGTGGAAATCAAGACTTTGGGTAGAGGCTTGCATCACTCAACCTTGTTTCCTCTCCCAAGTTGCGTATATTGTTTTTTGGAGACATCTCATCAGAATGATCCTATTATGACACTAGATCTGCATTGTGCTTATCGATGGCCAGCATCGCCATATCTCATTTATGAGAAAATCACTCTGACATAGCTACTGAGCATGGGAATGCCCGACTCAGGACATGATTTTAGTTGTTATATATATATATATATATATATATATATATATATATATATATATATATATATATATATATATATATATATATATATATATATATATATATATATATATATATATATCTATATCTATATCTATATCTATATCTATATCTATATCTATATCTATATCTATATCTATATCTATATCTATATCTATATCTATATCTATATCTATATCTATATCTATATCTATATCTATATCTATATCTATATATATATATATATATATATATATATATATATATATATATATATATATATATATATATATATATGTGTGTGTGTGTGTGTGTGTGTTGTATCAGGTTTCCTGTACCACCCGAAGCTCCGATCCTCTCTCTCTTTTTGTCGAAGAAGAAAAAATAATAGTTAAGTAAATTATTTCAGCCATCATCACAGCCTCTATACTCACACTTTAGTGGGCATCTGTTATACAAAAAATGCCCCCCTCATCAACTCAAAGGGGAAAGACATGATAGATGAAGAAAAGACCAAGTTCACAAGCCTTGTTTCCACACTAACACTGGCTATTTACTGATAACATGTTTTATAAAGCTTCTCTGTAAGCCTAAGGGATCATTAGTGACCCCAATAACTCTACTTGTTGGTTTGGGGACAACGTTAGTGAAACCTAAGGAGGATCTAGAGGTCAAAGGAGTGAATTGACTCATAAATATCTCTATATTCTCTCCTAAATCTACTCAGAAAAGCAAGGAAACATCTAAGTTTGACCTATTTGAGGGATTTCTAATCCTAATGAAGGAGACAAATGGGAAATAGCTCAAAATCATGGCAACATCATTGATTATACCTAAAGAAACTCATGGAGGAACTTGGCAACCCTAACTTGAATGCTACGTAAGTAGAGCTAGGGCTATTGTAATGGAGGTTAGATCATTTGAAATGATAGGTTACTTAATTGTTGAGCATAGTCTCAAATCTAAGCATAAGAATTTGGTAAGAAGGGAGAGAGAGAGAGGAGCTGGAGCAGTAAGGGAAGGATAATGCAACAGATGGTTGTAATCACTCTTCCAACATTAATATAGAACTACAGTTGTACTATCTACTCCATGGTGTTGGTACTATCATTCATTTATTTGTTTGTACAATACCTTTTAGCATGAATAACTTAGTTATGTGTAACTAGATGTATTTTGTATATTCATGTATTGATTATCAAGGTTTATGCTGTGATTATGCTTGTCTCTTCTATGTGCAGGATTTGATCTAGAGTGGGCTTAGGGGACTTCCACCTAGTTGCATTGTGCTCTCCAACAAATCTACACAGAGGCTTGAGGTAATCAACCTGTTTTGCTTTGATAGTTTCTTATTGAGTATGGAAATGCATGTAGCTTTGTGACAGCTGCAGATAATTTACAGTCTTCCAAGGGTCCCAGGAAGACCCTTGAGGGTTTCTTTATTATCCATACACCATGTATTTAATCCTATAGCACCCATGGGGCATGGAAAATTTTAGGGGCTAATGTTCACCCAGTGGGCTAATTTTCCATGATTTTTCCACAAAAAAATTTTGCCAATTTAATTTTTTATAAAAGATGACTAGCCCAAATTTTAGAATATAAAATTATTTTACCTTACAAATCGCCAAAAATATATAGATACTATATATAAAATCATTATAAATTCAAATAATTTTACAAATATATCAATAAACATTTTATAGTTTGCATATTAGGGATTAGTGAGATTCGCCAATATTTTTAAACTTCAAGAAAATTTTCCATCCTTAAAATTTTCCTTGCCATGGGGTATCATCTCCAAGAAAAGGGTGGAGACCAAGTCAACTGCCTATATTCACATGCAAAGGCCTGAAATTGAAAAATACATGAACCAGATTGAGTCGATGCTTGATACATTGCAGAAGGCTGATGAACAAGTGATTTCTTCTTCCAGTGCACACACTACAAGATAGGAGGAGAAACAGATCACTGAAGATAGAACTGAAAAGGGAAAAGAACAAGAACAGGGAATAACTGGGAAAAGGCCTAGAGAAGATAAATCACCAGGGACTGATACTTCTATGAGGGAATTCGAGGTGAAATACAGGAAAAATCCCAAAAAGCACATGGACATAGACAAACAATCACTGCAGCAGACAATCATCAATATCATTGATATTCAAGATTCATCCCCAACTGGGGGGCATTCCTTTCCTACCACTCTGATTTCATAAAGGAAATAGTCTCTTCAAGTGTCCTCATCTACAAATGTGACTTGAAAAAAGGAAGAGACAACCTTTCACACATTCAAGGAGATTAAAATCAGGAACGAGATATTGAAATAGAAGACTTATGCTCAATTTTGGAAACAAAGTGAAACTGCACAAGGAAGACTTCTCTTTGCCTTTGATTCAAAAAAAGGAAAAATGCATATTGAATTTTTTGATGCACATACAACAGAGCCTAAAATTCCAGAAGATTACAAGCAATCTTCTTTTGGGTTTGATGCCAGAAGTGTTCACCCAATTGATCGGCTAGAAATGCACAAGAAAGTAGGTGAAATGATTTCATCTACTCTAACCAACACTGCTATGAACTTGTTTAAAATGCAAGTGGACCTATCAAATTATCAATCCCAAATAAATATGGAAAGGATTTCATCACAATCAAAGGACAATAAAAATAACTCTTCAGAAGAATTAGTAGTGAATATTGGGTATGATCCCCCAGATGTGAAAGCAGCTGAAGAAATAATAAAGAAAAAAGAGATGGATATAGCAGCTTTGAAGAAGCAGCTCAAGATGCCTGCTACGCATGACCCACTGACCCAGGAGATAGAGGAAACTGAGAGACAAAAGGCTGATATGATGAAATTAATAGTGGAGCAGTCTGTCCAGATCAAACAAATGGAAGAAAATATGGAGAAGATGGTGCAAGAGAAAGAAAAGGTAGTATAGATGGGTAACACAACAATAGAGGCCCTTCCTCTAACAGCTCTTCCCATAACCACTCCAGCAAGTGCTGCCATAGGAGCAGGAAGCAGCATAGAATGACTAGCTAGATCAATGGAAGGCATGAATCTGTAGACTGAGGAGATTAAAAGACTGGAAACTGAAGTTAACGTGTTGAGAGATCAAATAAAAATAGATGAAAGAAATCACTTGGTGGAGATGCAAAGGGAAAAGACTTTTGTAGAAAATCTACAAAAGTCATAGAAAGAACATCCATTTGAACACTCTAGGAAGAGTTAAAGAGATTATTTGGAAAAATGTAATCAATGGTATGAATGAAACTTGGCCTAGCATCCAAATTATCTTTGAGCAGAAAGAATTGGTGTAGAAGGCTAGAGAAGCTATTTCAACTACTAATGAAAAGACTGGAGACATGCCAACAATAGCTAACAGGATAATCAGGATTTTAAACTCAAGAAACATGTATGAGATGGAAGAGTTGGGAGTTGCAGACAGGACAAAGACTATACTTCAAGTCAAGAAGGTACTGACTAAGAAGAACTTAAATGTGCAGCTAGAAGAAATATGTCAAAATCTGGAGCTGTCAGTCAACAATTTCTTCAACAGAATTCAACCTTTAAATCAGAAAGGTCTCCCCCCTCTATTTTTCATAAATGACAAACTCATGGTCAGAGAGGATTATGTCAAGAAACTCTAGGGCATAGCCTCAAATGCTGCGAATATTTCCAACATCAAAGGCAGAACATCAGGAAAGGTATTTCTCAAAGCTATCACCAATCAAATTTACATTGAGCATGAACTGTAGCACATGTTTCTGGTCAAACCAATTATCATGCGGAAAGAGTCAATTTTGCGGACAAAACCGACCTCCCTAGAAGCTAAGGCTTTCTAGGGACAAACAAGACAAATAAACACTACCTTTCTCTAAATATGCATTTAGAATACAAGTAAACAGGTGTTTATAACATACCTTTAGTCCAACGCTTTGTAGTAGTCCAGCCTCGCCGATCCGAATGAGCTCCTCCTTCTCTTCGAAACCTGCATTCACTAACAAGCCAAAAGATTACATAACACCTGAATAACTTATAAAATAAAACATATTCATCATACAGATCAAGGAGTATATGAAACAAATCATGTATAACAATCTGTTGAGAAAAGTGAGCTTAATTGTATTAAGTGGAAACAAAAGAAACCATTACAACCTGAGCCTTGGTGTTGTGCAGGTCCCTCCTAGGGTCCAGCAAGAGTTCTCCTTTACTTTGATCAGCTCACCCACTTCCAAATAAGGCTAGGAAAGGATGGGAATCTCTCCTCTCAAGCTCTATAAGGGAGTCCTAATTCCAGCAGCATCTACCCTTAGGAATGTTCAGCTTTCAACCTCCCCTCCCTCTGGCCCAATGCCTGTATTTATAGTGCTTTAGAGGAAGTTAATCAGGTCCACCATCAATGGGATAAGCCCCTCTTTGAATGGGATAGCTCCCCTCTTGATGGGATAAGTTCCTCTTTCATAGGAATAGATGAACCATCTGGAGGCACTCAATACATGTCAAACAAGCTTCTAGAATGCTCTAGAAATGACCACAAGTAACTTTTTTGAAGTGAAACTTGCGCCTTTTGACCTTTACAGGAGTACGCACCCACCCATTTACAGACAGAGCATACAAGTACGTAGGTATTGTGAACTTGGGGTGCGTACACGCAGGTAAGGCTAAGAGAAACTGCGTACCTAGAGTTATTTGACTTTTTAAGGACTTTCTCTCTTTCTTGGAGTTTGACATGAAGAGCAGAGGTATAAGACTTGACAAGGAGGATAGTATGACAGTTGATGGAGCCATACTAACTACAAATAGTCATGGTGACAAATTTTAGTGTAACAGATTGCCCCCTAAAGTGCGAAGCCTGTAGTAGATTAGGGTTTCATATCATCTAGGAAGGGTGAAGTACTTTATCATTTCAAGGATTATCTTGTGGAGAGCCCAGTCGGAACCTACAAATATTCAACACAAAATACATATATAAGATCATATTATCGTTGAGGTAGGCATTCCCATACTCAGATCAAAAACTTTAACTAACAAACTAACTACTGCTTTGATACAGGAATGATTTCGCAGTACATCATAATCATAGACTTGTGTAGACACAGTATGGATGCAGCCATCTATTTATAGTTAGTCTACTATACAATGAATACAAAACTCCTCGCAGCCTGGATGGTGGAAACTAGATCCAGGGTCTTCATTTCTACTTCCCGAAATAGTACGATTCTATCCATGCGAATAAATGAGTTGATGTCGAGCATGGTAGAAACCACTTGATTACCAGTCAATGATGTAAACTGTTAACAAGTGTGAGAAGGACCACCAGTGATGTCAATGGTTCTCAAAGTACCCAGTACAATCCATGAGATGTGAATGAATGTGTTGATGTCCAACATTTCACGGAATCCTTCGATCGAAAGTCAATGATGTAAACCGTCGTCAAAGGCGAGAAACTTGCCATTGATGCATGCAGATTTCAAGGTACTGACGATTTCTAGGTCATCTTTCTAGATAATGTGCTGATGTCGATAGAAAGCGACCCGTTGCAGGCAGGCCCACAACACGAAATCATAGATCAAGTTGAAGAAATGTAGCTGTAAGGACTGACTCAGGGATGGTCGAGATGGATGACGGGTATTTTGCAGATGAATGGTTTATTTGCAATGACCTCTTGAACACATAACGACACAACAGATGGCTTGGTAACATTTGACCCAAAGTTAATACCCGGCTGAAGGCTTTCAATGTGGTTCAATCAACTGTGAGGCAAAGGATTTCCCAACCCAAGTGAATGAAAAGTGTCGTGTTCAAGAGTGGTGATAAGGCTTCTTCTGAGACAAAGGATAACAAATAGGCTCATTTTTCTCTCTTTTCCCCCACCATTTCTGGCAAGTACCTCTTTATTTTTTTCAAGCTTGAGGAGGATAACATATGCTTGATTATAAGCTCATCCTTCGGATGAGTCCAACTTAGTTTAGATTCAAACCCTAAGAAGGAGTGGTCCGTTCCTATTTGTAATCGAACAGGTCCTTTACTGTGAAATTTTAACGAGTCCAGTATAGGAGAAACTCAGTGTTTTTCAATTTTAGAGAGTCTGAAAAACTTAAGAAGACTCCAGGGTTAAACTTTTTTGTAAATTTGTGTCTCCCAAGCCCGAAAAAGTATAAAATAATACTTGAGAGAACCGCTTGATCTTGCGACCAAGGAGTACTTTCATGATTAGTGTCTTTGACCTGAAAAGTAAAAAGCGATCAAGGACACGTCGTTTTATTTCCAGTATCGAATTTGAAACGACAAATGTTATAGACATTTTTGTGCCTTACAGCATGAAGCATGAAATGTCCATAATCTAAGGGATCCAAAGTCTCTAAACATGTTGTTCCTACCCCTAGGGGAACAAGGTCAACAAACCACAGCAATCCAAACAAGTTCTCCACTGAAAATTACTCAAAAACAAGGCAATTCTGGATCATGTCAACTGCTCCACTGAGCATCTGCGCTGAATGTCAACTGCTCCATGGACCACCTGCGTTGAATGTCAACTCCAACAAAGGCTACCTGCGCTGAGCGAGTTTTGACATGTGGAAGTCTCATTCCTCAATGAGTCAATGCCCAGGAAGCTTCCAAAATGACACTTGGATCAAGGAATTCGACTGGTGATGAGTAAGAGGTTCTAGATCTCCAAGAGGAAGCAAGAACCTCCAAGTGGACTCAACAACTGAAGAAGAACTGGAGTGGGAGAGGACACTAATCACATCTCAGGCTGACTCATCCTCTCTCCAAACTCCTATATATGGATCTCTCTCCCATGAGATCCAGAGGCTGGAATCTTGTGAATGTAAAGAATTGTTGTTGGTTTGAGTTTAGAACTATTGGGTGATTTGCTTTGAAGGAGGTGAAGAGGAGATTTATTTCTGCTGGGAAGGTGATGCTGGATTGGGCCTCTGATGGTTGTATCACTTCCTGAACCTTACTTCTTCCATTAATAAAGCATTTGAGGTTCTTCTATATACATGTGTCTCAATGGTGTATTGTTATACTTGTGTATTTGATTTATTCTAATCCTTGAATCAATTATGAATGTATGCTTCTTGTAGTTTCCCTCTCTTGCCATTTTGCAGGATCTTGGTGTAGCTGGGCCAGTGAAAGAGCAAGGAGCTGGGGGCAAGCAGCAAGGAGAGAAGATTGGATCAACCATTAGCAAAAGACATCGGTTAGTGGATCTCTTTCTCCCCTCTTTTACATCTCATAAAGAAGTAATCTTAGATAGCTTTGCTTTGATTGTTGCTAAGGAACTATCACCCTTAGAGTGGGATAGGGTCATTCCGTATTGGATACTTTTCCCAACAACAACAAAAATCCGGCAATCTTTTCCTATTTTTACGGTTAGAAAAGAGCTATAAGGGGACCGTCTTTTAATTCCGTTTTAACGAGTGTAAAAGAAATGCTCAACAATCTTTTCATGTTTTAGGAGTCAGAAAAGGGCTTAAAAGATGACTCTGATGTTTTTGTTTGTAAAAAATGACAATTTTTCCTGAAAATCCTTTTATCCTGCACAAAAACCAACACATTACTCATACCTGTTTAAAGATAGATAAAATACTTTGAAAAATACCTTTTCACGGTGGAAAATAAACAAATTTAACATTTATTTACTCAAAAAAAACCTATAAAAAGGGCTTTTACCATGTCATTTTTACCATTTTACTGTTGAGGAGAGAAAAAGGGCTTTTGGCAAGAAACTTCCTGTGGACATTGCGGAGAATCCGACCGTCGAAACCGCACGCCGTCTCATCAGGTATTCTACAACATCCCCCTCTTCATTTCCATCCATTTAGAATTTGTTTTTAAGCTTTAGTTTCATTTTTTGGAGGCCTTGGGGTTTCAAGGTCCGCTTTTCGGGGTACGCAGGTGCTCCATTGGTGACCTGCGTACCCCGACATTTTCTCAGTTGGGAAAATGTCGGGCATACGTAGCTTGCCTTAAGAGAGCTTGCGTACACACGCTCTGTCTCTAAAGGTGGGCTGCGTACATCGCAGAGAGGATTTTCAAACCCCCATTTCTCCAAAATGAACCAAATTTTTTTAATTTTATGGACTCTAACAGATGTTTTATGGTGTGTAGATTGCCCACCATGCTTGATTGGTGCGAGAGAGAACACGAAGATGTTGATTTGGCCGCCATTAATCACCAACCTTCCATTGATGCTTTGAAGGCATGCGGTCTTTACAAATACTGGGCCATACCTGGCATGAGGGCCTAGGTGCGCTTTCTAGAGTGGCTGGTTGAAAGGCGGAACGTTCAGGATCAGTGCTTTTACATTGGAGGGCACGATCTCGAGATAGAGCCCTCAGATATTTACTTTCTCACTAGTTTTCCCAAGAGGGGCGAACAATTGACTCTGTCTGGGACTAGGCCGGGTGGCAAGTCCATTGCTAGTCTCCGACTAGAGTGGTGCAATAATTAGAACCAGGAGAAGGGGATAGAGATCAAAAAGATATCCCGACTTGAACTTATGGTAATTGCCTTTACAGTTACCAGACTTTGCGAGGCTGCCGCTTTGCACATTGCCACTGGATCCCAGATGCGGATGGCGATTGATTGCTATCGGGGCACCATTTTCAACTGGTGTGATGCTGTGTTGGCCAACTTAAAGGGCCAACTGACTAGGACCAAAAACGGACAGCTGAAGGCTTTTGGTTATGGGCCTTTAGTTGTGATTTTTGCCCTAGAGAGGGTTCTGATGCTGATCCCATAGCAGCTCACTGTTGATGTTGGGCCTCCCCGAGAGCCTAAGTTGACGTGATGGGTTGCGGTGATGGCCCGTCATCCTGACGAGGGCACGGAGGTTGTTCGATTTAGACCGGAGTATTTTCACTGGTTGGAGAACTAGATCTTCTCGATACAGGATTTTCCTTATGCCGGAGTTGATTTTCGTGGAGATCCGGACATGATTCTTCCACCGGGAGAACAGTGGGATGACACAGGTACTTCATTTTTCACAAGTTTTTAAATTATCTACTTTTTTTTTTGTTTTTATATCGTCTCAAAGCTGACAGTGACAATTTTCAAAATGCAGATGTAGGCCCACGGCGTCCAGCCAATCTCCAGCCTTTTGAGAGGAGAGTACCAGTTGCACCGGCACCGGCCCCACAGGACACGGCCGCAGAGACCTTAGCTGAGTTGGAACAAGACCTAGAGCGTCTTACGGCAGACATACCAGAGACTACTATAGATGATATTCCTATTAGGCTTCAGCGCTATGTCGTCACAGTCCCAGGACCTTTTAGGAGGTTCTTGTGTAGGGTGGCGCGTGCAGTGGTGTCGTATAGAGAGCATCACCAGTGATTGGATGGTTGCTTTTGTAGACACATGTGACATTTTGGTTTTTGTACTTATCATTTTTGCCGATCATAAGGTGTTTTTAAACCTATGATCGAAGACGATGTATTTTTGACACACTCCTATCTATATATATCATTATTACCGGCTTATCTTGTTAAATATGTGTGATTAAATGTTTTTAAATTTACATGTATGATTATCGCAAATGTCTGTCTAACATTCGAGAAGCAATTGCATCTGCTAATGTATTTAAAGACCTTGGAATATGCTGATATTCAATGTAATCAAATTCACGTTCCAAGAGACGCACTCTCAAAAATAATTTTAATAACACTGGATTTCTAATGGCATGCACTCTATTAAGCTGTAATACAACGAGTTCAGAATCTAACCTCACTATCAAACTCCGAATCCCAAATGAAATAGATTCAGACAATAACTCAATCACTGCACTATATTCTGCAATGTTGTTTGTTGTTTGACCGAGGCTCACCCCATGCATAGAAACTAACTCGTCAGAGGGCGAATAGATAACCCAAGCTGCGGAAGAGATATTCCATGTACTACGACAAGCACCATCAACAAATCCGATGTATGTTTGGAGAGGCATCGACATCTGCAAACATCAAGCGTAAAACCAAGATAAGCAGAATAATGACGAAAAACACACTTTCTAAGCTAAGCACACTGTCTATACTAACAAACACACCAGCTAGAAAGAAAAACCTAACCTAACTAAAATCTCCATACCCATCATTTAAGCATAATACCTCTTTAGGTAAAGTCCATTTCTGGGTTTACCCAAAGCGTCCCCGTCAAAATCTACCAGCTCATAGACCCCTTTTACTAACTTTCGCTTGACAATGTAGGGCCCATGCCACATAGGAATGAATTTTCCAGCACCTAATTTATCGTTAGCTTGATCATATAATAGCACTAGGTCTCCTTCCGAAAAATTTTGAGGGGTCACATTTCGATCATACTGAGCTTTCATACGTTTTGCGTGAGTCTCGATTGCCAATGCAGCGTCACGTCGAGTCTCATATAATTGAGCTAAGTATAATAAACGCTTCTCCTCTTCGGAAGTAGCTGGAAGTAATTCGATAGCCATTTGAAGTGACGAGATTTCGCATTCAATGGGCAGCACAGCTTCCAAACCATAAACTAGTTGGAAAGGAGTGAACCCTGTTGATGTTTTCACTGAGGTTCGGTACGCCCAAAGCACGGAAAATAACATGTTGTGCCAATTCGACCGATGAATACCAATGATTTGTCGGATCATGATAACTAAAACTTTGTTGATGGACTCAACCAGACCATTCGCTTGTGGATAATAAGGAGTTGAGCTATCATGACGCAAACCAAGCTGGCCTGTAAGTTCTGTCATCATAACGTTTCGAAAATGGCGCCCATGGTCAGTGATTATCGCTTGTGGGACACCAAACCTAGCAATAATGTGATTGAATACGAAAATTGCAGCTGTCTTGCCGTCTACCTCGAATGTAGGCATCGCCTCGGCCCACTTAGTAAAATAATCAACCGCAAGGATGATATACGCATGCCCCCCGGCCGAGTGAGGGTTACATGTAATAAAATCGATACCCCATTTGGCAAAAGGACCAACGGAAATTATAGGGTGGAGAGGAGCAGGTGGTGCATGCATCTTGCGATCAAACACTTGACAGTTGTGGCATTTCCGGACCGCAATAATACAGTCTTTAACCAAGGACGGCTAGAAGTAGCCAGCGCACAATATCTTTTGGGCTGTGGCATACCCAGACATATGACTGCCACATGCTCGAGAGTGACAGTCATTCAAAACCCTTTCAGCTTCCTCGTGAGTTAAGGAACGTCGAAAAACCAAGTCTGCCCCACGGCGATAAAGAGTATCTCCAATAATTTTGTACTGTTGGGACTGGAATCGAATTTTACGACGTTCTACCTTTGAAACTTCAGGCCGAAAGGATTGGGTCTGGAGATAGACGATTATATCCCCATACCACGAATCTAAAGTGCTGATGAGAAACAAAGATTCGTCTGCAATGGGTTCCTCTGCCACAGTTTCTGTATCAGCACGCGGGAAGTCACACATTAACTCAGCAAAAACTAAAGATTTCTTAGACTTAGATTTTTCAAATTCCAAGTCAAACTCCTGCAGGATAACAATCCATTTGGAGTACTTGCCCCCTAGCAATTGTTTAGTTAAAATGTAGATCATAGGGTTGCAATCCGAAATGACTGTAGTTTTACGGAGTAGAATGTAGTGATGAAAACGTTGGACAGCTTGAACGGCTACCAATGCCAATTTCTCCATATGTGAATACTTGAGCTCAGTTGGATTTAAGGTCCGACTAAGGTAATATATCACATGTTCCGTTCCAAATTCGTCTTCCTATACTAAGACCATTCCAATGGTGGAATGAGTGGCGGCAAGGTACAAAAAGTAATCCTGGTTGTAGTTGGGAGGATGCAGCAATGGTGCATGGGTCAACGCGTGCTTGAGTGCATCAAAAGATTTCTGAGCTATCTCATCCCAAGAGAATTGAGCGTTCTGTTTCAACAACCGGGTAAAACCCTTTGTAATCTCGGCGTAGTTAGGAATGAATCGGCGTAAAAAGTTTGCTTTCCCCTACAAACTTTAGAGTTGGCGAAGACTCGAAGGAGGAGGCAATTTGATGATAGCTTCTACCTTCGAGGGATCGACGTGAATGCCGACTTTTGAAACTACAAATCCCAGCAATCGTCCCACTTCTATACAGAAGACACATTTGAAAAGTGGCTCTGGCATTCTTAAGCCCAAAAGGTAATTTGCAATAAGCAAATGTCCCCCATGGACAAATAAAAGCCGTTTTTGGTTGATCGGCAGGTAGAATATTGATTTGATTGTAACCGAAAAAACCGTCCATAAAGGAAAATATTTCACTGCCGGCACAATCATCAATTATTTGATCGATATATGGTGTTGGATAGTTGTCCTTGGGACAAGAACGATTGATATCCCTATAGTCGATGCATATTCTTATTGTTCCCTGTTTTTTGTTAACCGAAACAATATTCGATACCCAATCCGTTAACGGGATCGGATAAATGAAACCTGCTTTCAACAGCTTCTCAACTTCTGCTTTAATTGCAGCCGCTTTTCGTGGGTGAATCTGACGCAAACGTTGCCGAACGGGTTTAGCATCCGGGTAAGTCTTGATCTCATGGACAACAATTGCGGGATCAATTCCTGGCATTTCCTCATAGGACCAGGCAAACACGTCATGGAATTCTTGAAATAGGGCCTTGTATATCTGAATTTCGTCATCTGAACACGAGGCACCTATATGAATGTGCTCAACAATTCTGGGCTTGACTGAAATGTCAATGGGAATAGTGCGAGAAATATTTCCCAAATTCAGCTCCGAATCAGGATGTTTCATTGGATTTTGAGCTTCTTTGACATATTCAGCTGTAAAGATTGATGAGAAATCATTTTCAAAACGATCATCCTCAGGTAAAAACGAAGATCTATGATGGAGATCTTCCCATGGTAAATCGTCTACGCACAGGACTTCACATAGTTGTTCGTCAGATGACACAACTTCAGGAAATGTTATTAACTCCGAGGTTGAGGTGAAAAGTGATTCCTCACAGACCACATTCATTTGGTCGATTTTGGTTGAACTTGGGTCGGTAAAAGACTGCACGGCTTCATAGGCAATTTCATATGGACTCAAAGGCATTGCATCACCAAATGAGTCTATCTCAGATTCAGAAGGAACGATCCAAGGATCGTCATAAACAATGGTGTTTGAAGTAATCATATGAATAGATGCAAACGAAGACACGGCGTTGATTGGAGGAAAAGGAAAAGTTCCCAGTAAACTGACATCTTTAACTAATCCTACGCCAACATCCTTGTAAGGGATAGTCGTTTTACCGACATGCTGGATACTCTCTGAAGAGGCTGGGTCGGATGAAAAGTAAGCCAGTTGGTCTATGGTTACGATCTTGCCATTATGTGGAAACTTTATTACTCTGAAGACCGATGAAACGACCGCTGTCATAGCGTACGACCAACTTCGACCCAAGAGAAGGTTGTAGTCTAGAGGGGCATCAACCACCTCCACATCCAGACTAAAGGTTTTTCCTTCAACCCCTATAGGAAAATCCTGTAGAATGCCAAACGGATGGAACCCACGACCATCAAAGCCCTTAAGAATTGTCGGGGATTGATTTAGTGAAGGAGAACCAAGTGATCTCCAGCACTATATCGACATAATACACGTGGATGCTCCCTCATCAGTTACAGTCCGATGAATAGGCCTGTTTTTGACTATCACTGGGATCTGGAAAGCCATCTGATGAGGCAAACGCGGTGTACTATTTTCTAGATCAAAGATTATTAGGTTCGGGTCCTAAACATCAACAGCTCCTATAGCCGACAAAAGTAATTTGCGTGGTGCTGGGCATGATTGCAACACTTCCAAAGCCGACATTGCTGAGGGTGAAACAGCTAAATCCTCAACAATGTTGTAATTTTGGGCCACTCTCGCATGTGGATTGAAAGCAGACCTTCGAAGTACACCCTTGGCGGGCGGTTTGATTACTAAGTCAGGGTTAGGTTTCTCGATCTGTAGTGGATCGGAACTGGGAGCTGAGGTTGATGGATTTGAATGAGAAGATTCTGCTTCTTTCGATCCATCAACAGGACTTTTACTACCATAATCTTGTGATCGAGTCGCAATCCTTACATGAGACATCATCAATATGGGTTCTTCACTGGCACTCGAGGAAGAACCTATCATCTTACTCTCCTGCTTTGGAAATGGATCTTTCAAAACAGCAGGAGTTGGGGAACCCTTGACGATTTTTACAACCTCGGCCCGATGAGGGCAATCTCTTGTGAAATGATCTTCTTCACAAATAAGACAAGGATATCGAGGTTTGCGTTTTTCGTCATTGGTTTCCGACTTTCCTATTTTCTCCTTTGGAGTTTTGTCTGCTTTATTCTTCTTCTTGCCTTTCTTCTTCCCACCGTTTTTTGATTTAGCCGTAGATGACTCTACAGCGTGAATATCAGCGGAAACTTCAGCAGAAGATTCTCCTGTCGGGGAGTCTGGTAAGGTTATAATGGGTGAAGAATTCTTTGAAGACTTCTTCTTGCTTTTAGTATTCATCGTACCAATCATGCCATCAGCAGCATGAGATCCCGAAGGAGAAGCAGCGATTTGATTTGACTTTGGAAGATCTGGGATCTTTTCGTGTAACGTACCTGACTGAGTATAAACTAAGTCAAGGTACTGCGCTTGAGCAATCACTTGCTCCTCAGTAACTACTCTGGCCTTAGCTACATCTTCAGTAATCTTCGGTAACAATGATTTAACAAACCATTCAACTAATATTTGGTCTGGGATAAAAACTTTCACTAATCGCCTTCAACGTCTCCACTCATGAATATGATCAGAAATATAAGTGGACGTCGATTGTTTTAATGAAGTTAGTAACTCCGTGCCATTATCATATCTGAACGGCAACTGAAAATGAGTTAGGAACGAGGTAGCTAACTGGCTAAAATTATAAAAAGAGGCCCGTGGTAACTCAATGTACCACTTGGCCGCGAGACCAATGAGCGTACACTGGAAAAGACGTAAGCGGATCGAATCATCCGAGATGGAATTTGAGGCACACCAGAGGTGGTAAGTCATCACATGATTTGACGGATCCTCTCCAGACTTACCCTCGAACTTGGGAATGTCACTGGGCAACTTATTCGGCATTGGCGGCCAAAACGGAAGATAATTGATTGGATCGTTCGTTAGGTGCGTCAAGTCTGGTAAATCCAAAGTTGCGATAAACGGTATTGCCGATTAGGATCCCTAAAGCTTTGGGTCACAAGACCAGTCCCAAGAGGAGGATATCCAGGATAACTTGGAATAGGAATCGTGTTCGGGATATTGTATCCTCCTGGAAAACCAGGATTAACGGACCGTACTAGGGTTGTTGTGGTTGTTGATAAGTGTACCCAGGATATGGTTGATACTGGTAAACTGGTTGCTGGACAGCAGGCTCGTATTGGTATTGTCCCTGGTATGGTTGATAAGCGAATTGTGGTTGACTAGTGACAACCGTACTTAAACCAGGCTGTCCTACAGGCATCTGAACTGTAGTTTGAATCGTGGATCCAGACAATGGTAAATATGTCTGAGGAGTAGTGGCAGAGAAAGTAGAAACCGGAGTTGTCGATACTCCAGAAGTAAGTGTGGTGGATGGACCAGATGTTGCGGTAGTTGCAGCAGTCGTTTGAGATGGAGTACTAGGTGCAATGGGCGACTGAGTAACTACCGAAGGTACAGAAGTTTGAACATTAGACTGGACTGGTTGCTGGGGTGAACCAGAAACTAAGGGTTGTCCAGCTTGAGATGAAAACTGTACGCTTGGCTGCAACACCTGTTGAACTTGCGATGGATCCCACACTATGTTCATTCCGAGGTATTGACCCATGACAGGTTGAGGATATTGAGATCCATAACCAGATTGAGGGTAGGATTGATAATTGAAAGGTACATTTCCCGTACCTTGAATATACGATTGACCTTGGGGTGGTTGATAACCTTGACTCGAGTACTGACCTTGGGGTAGATATCCTTGAGGTAAGTACTAATACTGGGGTTGACCTTGAGGTATAAATTGATACTGAGGTTGACCTTGGGGTACATATTGAGGTTGGGGTTGACCTTGAGGAATGTATTGCACTATGGGTACATACTGTCCTTGAGGTTGCCCCCCAGACACAATTTGTGTACCTTGAGGTTTCCCCCCAGGCATTAATTGAGGCTGCCCCCCAGGCGGTAACTGGCCACCTTGAGGTTGAGAACCGGGAATTGAACCTGACATCATATAAACATCTCCTACACCCAACGGTTTATTACCATTGTTTCCAGTTAATAACCCATGTTCAATGGGTTGAGGAGATTCTCCCGGAAAAGTACCAGAAAGTGACTGATACCCAGAGGGAACAGAAGGATCGCCGTATAAGAAAGATTCAGGAGATTGAGTGAACACGGATGACTGACCAGACATATTTACAGGAGTATAAATACCTCCGGGTGGATAAGGAGTACGAGGTGGAGAAAAACTTGACCCTGAGTTGTCCAAATAATTAGTTAACGAAAGATACCAAGTAGTACTTCTAGGTGGACTGTAAAAAATGGATTCACGCTCCCTTAAATCAATAGTAGGTTGATCTTCAAGGATAGAGACGCCTATTTCTTCTTTTGGAGCAAGTTCTTCAATAGCTATCAAACCAGAAGGAAGATTTTCGGTGATGACTCTTTCTACCCTAGGTGAATCAGGAGCACTAGAAGTTGGAGTAACAGGTTCAGAGATTTCAGGTTCTTTGCCTATATCACTAGTAGATGAAAAACTACTAGCAAGCTCGGAAACTGCAACAGCTTCGGGATTATAACCTGTTTCTAGACCTTGGTAATCTGGATGGACTACCAATGACGACTCTCCTTCTTCAGGTGAACCTACTTTACTGCCACTAGGAGTTACAAGGACTTTCAAACCTTCGTAATGACCCGGGATGTCTTCAGGAGGTTCACCCCGAAGTCTACGGGACTTCCTCAACAAATCGGCCACGGTAACAATCTCAGGAGACTGGCCCCGAAGTGTACGGGACTGTCTTGGTAATTTAGCCACAGTTAAAAACTTTTAACTACTGCACACGCAAACAAAGTAAAATCTCAAAGCAAACCACCTAAAGTCTCTAAAGAACCAAAAAAATTCGAATCACACGCCTAAAGAATGTAGGGCGTCAAACCATACACAAACAGCAGCCTTCCGGACCGAAAACACTAGTTGGTGATGAAGCCCAACATCGCCGAATTTAGTACAGAAGTGGTGGGTGGAACAGTTACCCCGGCAACCTACTTAATGAATAGACCGACACAAGTTCCTCCACTTTATCCGTCTCGAGTGAAGTGAACCCCCCGGAAAATCCAAGTGAGTCTAGCCGACGTCTGCTCCAGGTACAGTGGGATCTTCCCTCCACCGTCACCTCGGGTAGAATCCTAAAGATAATGGTCACTAAGGTTACCAACAACAACAAATATACCTGGGGGAACAGTCTACGACCCGATAGCACGCAAGGGCAGAGTAATAAGCTCAATCCCCTTGCCGACTCCTTGACAATAATCCAAGGTTTACCGACAAGTGACCCCAGGCTCCTCGACAATAATCCGAGGTTTACCGTTTGTAGTACGTGCGTATCTGGCGTCTTTCCCAATGAAGGAGGATTGATCCCCTCACTGGTTCGGACACGGTCTCGTGCTTCTCCTTTAAGAGGAGCTTTCCCAGAGTACAAATGAAACAATTGGATTTATCCTACCACAAGATGAGCTACTTGTTTGGTTTTATTGTCTTGGAGAGTTAATTACTCTCCTACTCCAAGACACTAGCCTGATCTATATTGGTGTTTCAGAGCCCTAGTAAATAAAAAGTTACTAAGTTGATTTTACTTTAAGCGTTAATTTTTATGGCTTTTCTTTAGGACAAAAGGTAGCGGAGATGAAACTGATGGTGTGTAGACTCGACTCAAATCCACTAAAAAGATGCACTTAGGATGATTTATACTAATTTTCTTTTTCAATGAATTCCCTAGCTAAGAGAGTTGGAGAATGCAAAATTGATATAAAGACAACTTTCTTGGCAATGAAAATCAAAGAAACAATCTCTTTATCTTTTCCAAAGCATACAACACATGACCACTAATTATTTCACGAAAATTCCTTTTCTTTTCAAAGACTCAAATGCTACTAAAACAAACTTTTCTTCAAAAGAGATTTTTTGGATTTTTTCCCTATATTAACAAAGCATGTAAAACTACTTTAACAGAAATCAAAGTTAAAAAATCTATGGCAATCAAATCAACTCAATTTCACTCAAAAGCAAATCTAAGAGAAAATTCACCTAAAAGTAAATCTAATGAGGCAAAAGCCTACCAAGTATGATTCCAAGATGTTTTACTCAGTCATGATTTAACCAAGGAGTAGTTAATGTAGAATCATAAACCAGTCAAAAACAAAAATCAAAATCTTTTGTTCTTTTTCTTAAGAATGAAATTCACAACTTTAACCAGCAAGCTTTCTCGAAATTCCGCAAAGAGACAACACAAAGGTAGGTTTCTCACACAGGTGGATTTTATGAAAGGTCCGACTCCTAAGAAGACTGAAAAGACCAGGGAGATCCAAGGTTTTACAACTTCTAAAGCCAAAGTCACTACAGGACCAATGCAAAAATCAAACCCCAAGGCTAGAATTTCTATGAATTTCACTAAAACCCTTGACACTAATGAAACAAGCTTAGGTGAAGATTTCTGACAGGTAACCAGTGGATCTGGGTAGTAAAACAAATTAAAAACAAAATCTAAGAGGCAAAAAGGAGAAATTTGAAATTTTCTCAATTTTGACAGGGTACGCAGACAACCTGTTTGCATAGGTGCGTGTACGCTCTGTGTACAAAGCTGCAATGCGTACAGGTATGCGCTGTGCTTCACTCAGAGGGTGCGTACTTCTAGCAAAACCAAGAAAAACTAAAATCTAATTTAACCCTAAGATATCCCACCCAAATGCACAGTCAAATAGCCAAAAACCAGAAAACAAACGACTTTTCTCAAATCAAAGTTTCACACAAAGGAAAAATCATTCACATCAATGGAGTCCCCAGTGAAGTCGCCATTTTGTCATGCGGAAAGAGTCAATTTTTCGGACAAAACCGACCTCCCTAGAAGCTAAGGCTTTCTAGTGACAAACAAGACAAATAAACACTACCTTTCTCTAAATATGTATTTAGAATACAAGTAAACATGTGTTTATAACATACCTTTAGTCCAACACTTTGTAGTAGTCCAGCCTTGCCGATCCGGATGAGCTCCTCCTTCTCTTCGAAACCTGCATTCACTAACAAGCCAAAAGATTACATAGCACCTGAATAACTTATAAAATAAAACATATTCATCATACAGACCAAGGAGTATATGAAACAAATCATGTATAACAACCTGTTGAGAAAAGTGAGCTTAATTGTATTAAGTGGAAACAAAAGAAACCATTACAACCTGAGCCTTGGTGTTGTGCAGGTCCCTCCTAGGGTCCAGCAAGAGTTCTCCTTTACTTTGATCAGCTCACCCACTCCCAAATAAGGCTAGGAAAGGGTGGGAATCTCTCCTCTCAAGTTCTATAAGGGAGTCCTAATTCCAGCAGCATCTACCCTTAGGAATGTTCAGCTTTCAACCTCCCCTCCCTCTGGCCCAATGCCTGTATTTATAGTGCTTTAGAGGAAGTTAATCAGGTCCACCATCAATGGGATAAGCCCCTCTTTGAATGGGATAGCTCCCCTCTTGATGGGATAAGTTCCTCTTTCATAGGAATACATGAACCATCTGGAGGCGCTCAATACACGTCAAACAAGCTTTTAGAATGCTCTAGAAATGACCACAAGTAACTTTTTTGAAGTGAAACTTGCGCCTTTTGACCTTTACAGGAGTACGCACCCACCCCTTTACAGACAGAGCATAAAAGTACGCAGGTATTGTGAACTTGGGGTGCGTACACGTAGGTAAGGCTAAGAGAAACTGCGTACCCAGAGTTATTTGACTTTTTAAGGACTTTCTCTCTTTCTTGGAGTTTGACATGAAGAGCAGAGGTATAAGACTTGCCAAGGAGGATAGTATGACTGTTGATGGAGCCATACTAACTGCAAATAGTCATGGTGACAAATTTTAGTGTAACACCAACTTTTGCTAAATACACTGAAGCTGATGAAATATACTGAAGATTAATTAATATCAATGTTCCAGATGAGGAAGCGTGGAGTGATCTGTGTGATTATCAAGAGGAATGAGACAAGCATGATTAAAGTGAAAACATAGATCTGAGTCAGCACCAACCACATTAGCATAACAACTATAATTAAATTAATGTCTCAAGCAACAAAATAGATTGACAAGTGTAGAAGGAAAATCGTTGTAGGTTTTTTGTTAAATACTTCATGCATTGGAAGTATCAGGGGTTGGACCCAAGTCATTTGAACTATCTTTTCTCATTGGAGTATTGTAATATTTAGCTGGAGCATCAGTAAAAAGGGATTGTTTGCAAGATACTTGATCTGTTTTGAGCTAGTGATGTCTTCCCTTTTGTGCTGAATGTATCTATGTTTTATTCATTTATGCATCATTAAGTCTTATTGTAAAGCATAAACTATAGATTAAGATATGATGTTGGAGCACCTTATTTCTATTTGTGTTTACAATCTCAATGTTTTCTTCTGATGTATGATTAAGAAATATTTAACTGCTTTTTAATCATTACTGATATCACTTTTCTGTAATCTAATTTCTCATTCTGCTTTTAGATCCAGCATAAACAACTAGCTTTCCTTGTAAATGCTCTGGAAAATTGATGTTACCACCCAACCTTTGACTCCATAGTCCAGCTAAAAGGATTCATATACGACCTACCCCAGCCAAACGAACAAGCAACCAAGCAATCAATTAATAAATATCCTTCATTTTTTACATCTAGCCTAACACATTAGAACACTGAAAATAAAGTCAAATCCTAAAAATACAGAGAGAGACCTCTCTGAGTCTAGGAGGGCTAGATCCTAGACTCCTAAGCAGTTTGATGTATCTTTTGTGAATTTTGTCTTGCCAATCTTCAAAATCATAGAATGATAACATAGTGGTGACCATACTGGGGAACTATTGAAAATTTATCCTTTCATTCGAATTCAGAGTACCTAGTTAAAATATTTGTATGATAAGATTATTCCTAAGATTGGTTTCTTTTCTATTTTTGTATATTCAGTCTGTCTATGTTTTATATCTGAACACTAGCTCCAAAAATAATATCTACTAGATCCCATCTAGACCCAAATCCTCCTACCATAGTGGACAATCCTGAAAAGATATTAAGGAAAACTCCTAGAACTGAGAGTCAAACAAGTAGTAGATTTCTTCACATAGCCAACTCACTTCCTAAAAGCTTTGTTACCTTCCAAGATATCTAGTTTGATTTACACTTTGAATAAGTCTTATTAAGGACTAAATCAGAGAACTGGAAATATCATATTATCTTTGATCCATTAATCTTACAAGAAATCCTAGTGAGAGAACTTTCTTCACAAACTGAATCAGATATTCAGCTTTTACAACATTTTGACACTCTTTAAGATCTAGTGATAGATCTCACCTTTGAAATCGATGGTGCTTACCTTCAACATTCAGTAGAATTAATTGCTTTAAACCTAGTAGCTTCTTCCTTCACATCTCAACCTTCATATATTCAGTCACCAAGTCCTACTGCCTCCATAATTCCTATCCCTTCTTTCATCCTTCTTCATAAGGTTTCTCAAATTCCTTTACTCTCATTTCCACCTAGTACTAGACCAACCTTATCCATTGTTCAACTTCCCTCATCCACCCTTCAACTTCCTTCAAGTGGTCCTCCACCACCACCAGCAATCATGGCTGTCAGGTATGCTCCTTTGGTATTACCAGCCCCCTTGGCTAATATGCCACAAGACTATCACTCCAAGATCAAACTATTTGATGGGACAGGTCCTTTAACAACCCAAAAACATTGGGATAAAATGAATGATTGTTTTGACCTACAAGAGGTAGATGATGAAAGTATTAAGCTCAGAATTTTTGCTCACAGCTTAGGAGGGGAAGTCAGAAAATGGTTTAAGTCTTTGCCTGCAAATAGTAAAATGGTCTCCCTACATTCCACCAATCCTTTCTTAATGGATGGGAAGTCAAGAAAAATCCTTTACAGATTCTATGAGAATAGGAAAATATTAAAAGGGAGGTAGCTAAAAGTGTACAAGACTATTGTGCTAGATTCAACAATACCTATAATGAAATACTTGCAAATCTTAAACCACCCGGAGATTTAGCCCTAATAAAGTTCCCAGATGGTTTTGATACATATATGCCTTACCAACTTAGGGAAAGAAATTCTCCAACACTAGAAGCAATGCAAAGAGATGTTGTGAGTGTAGAGGCCAATTTACAAGCTAAAAGAGCTAGGATGAGAACTGAAAGACACGTGACTTTTAAGGAAGAAGTTGCATCTTCTGTAGCAGAAGCGAAAATTGATTCCTTAGTAAGGATTATAGAAAGAATGATGGAGAGAATAAGCATAATTGATAGGAATGTTCCTAGGGAGAACCCACCTATTCAATAGAACCGAAATCCAAACCCTAGGAGAAACACTCCACAAATCAGACAAAGAGAGCAAAGAGGTCCAGATAAACAAATTAGGCCACCATTTCAAGAAAATTATGCTGATGAAGGTATAAGTGTAGTTGAAGAAGTTGAGGAAAATCAGATTAATTTAATGGGAACCAATGAATATAGTTATGTTTTTCTTACAAAAGAAGAACATGAATTGTTTTTATTAACTCAAATAGAATTGGAATTTGAAGAAGATGAAGACTATAAACATGGATTTGAGAATGTTATCTTAGAAGCCCACAGACAATATAATATTAGGAGCAAGAAAAACAATGATAACTCAAATAAAAAGGATTCTAATAACTTCACCAAGAAAACTTTAGAGCCTGATCCCAAGAAGATAGTTGAAATCTCTAAGAAAAATGAAAACAATCTAGAAAGGAGAAACACATAAAATGTTGCTAAGAAAACAATTGATGTCAAGACAAAAGTTGTCCAATCTGGAATGCCTACTACAAGTCAGCAAATAGAACTCATAACAAAGGTTGTGCCCGAAAGTACTGATTTCTAAAATCTGCTTAAAAATAAAGCACCCTTCAGTATTGAGAATGAAGTTGCTAAACTCAAGGTCTCTATTCCTGTTACTGAACTGGTAAACAAAAATATGTATAGGTCCCAGGTTCTAAAGGTGCTCAACATAGGAGAAAACAATGCTACAATAAATTTGAATAATGACTAACCTGAAATTTTGTTTGGACTAGAAGTTGATGGCAAGCCTCAAGAAGGGGGTGTTCCTCCATTTTATGTTAGCCTTAATATTCATGACAAGATCCTTCATATTGCAATGCTAGATTCATGTGCATCACATAATATCATGGCAAATATTTTTGTGGAGAAAATTGGACTTGAAATCACTAGACCATACAAATATCTATATTCATTTGATTCTAGCAAGGATAGATGTTTAGGTCCCATTAAGGACCTTTATGTCACGCTAGCCCAAATACTAGCAAAAAAGTTTAGTGATGGATATAGTAGTAGCTGACATTCCTCCTAAGCATGGTATGCTATTATCAAGATCTTGGGGAGCTAAGTTATAAGGGACACTTCAAATGGATATGACATATGCCACAATACCAGTATTTTGCCAACCAAGGAGACTTCATAGAGAAACCTTAATGAAATACATGGTGAGTAGCCAAGAAAGGCCAGAAAACTATCCCCTCTACTCTGTCCATATTGATCTTGATTCTTCCATACTGTACAATGGCAATGATGAATACATAGATACACATGTCAAACAGGCAAAGAAAGATCTCAGTGAAGGACTTGACATTGAAACACCCATTATCCAACAAGACCTTAAAACATAACCTCTCTGGAATATGACTTTTGATGGCTCATGTGGTAAAACAGGGGTGGGAGTAGGAGTCTAGTTGTATAATTCAAAAACTAATCAGGTTAAAGGTCATTCTTACAAATTGAGCTTTCTATGTAGAAACAACATATCAGAATACAAGGCATTACTCTTAGGCTTGAAATTGCTTAAAAGGGTAGGTGCTAAAAGAATTTCTATCCAGGGAGACTCTGAACTCATCATCAAACAAATTAAAGGTCAATACTCTGCAAAACACCCTAGATTGAGAGAATATCGAAATGTTGTGATTGATTTTCTTGAATACTTTAAAGAGTATGACCTTGTTGTGATCCCTAGGCTCCAGAGTGCCCAGGAAAATGGATTAGCTTCTTCAGCCAGCACCTGCAAATTGCCTCATCCAAATAAACAATACACAGTTGAAGTGAAGCATCATCCTGCAGTCCCTGATAACATGAGATACTGGAAAGTATTTGGAAGTGATAAACATATTGAGAGTTTTATGCAATCAAAGGATGAATTTAAGGATAGCAACATAGATCTGGAGGATGAACTAGACAATCAAACTAATTTACATATTAGTATAAATAAACTTGCTATTTCTCATGATTTTTTTTGTAAATAAGACTCTACATAAAATTGAAATACATAGAGATCTAGAAAAGGAAGAATTCAAAGTACTACAACTCAAAGATAATATCTTACCTAGAGGCCTTTCCCCTTTGGAAGATTTGTTTGACTTTAATTATGTTTCTAGAAAGACAAAAATGGAACCAACTGGAACAAACATTGAGGAATGCAACATAGGAAGTGAACTGAACCCAAAAATCATAAAATTGTCAAAATCACTCCCTCTCATGGCTAAACAAAAGTATATAGCTCTGTTCAAAGAATTTGTAGATGTGTTTGCCTAGAGCTACGAGGATTTAAAAGCTTATGACACTAGCATTATACAACACAAAATTCCAATCAAAGAATATCAAAAACCATTCAAAAAAGAAATTGCATAGGGTAATCCCTGTCCTAATGCCTTTGGTGGAAAAGGAAATCAAGAAAATGTATGAGGCTAAGATCATAGTCCCAATTAGATATTCTAAATGGGTATCCAATATTGTGCCTACAAGGACGAAAACTAGTGAAATAAGATTGTGCATTGAATTTATGAATTTAAACAAGGTTTCCCTAAAAGACAACTATCCCTTACCAAAGATGCATCACATACTGCAAAGGGTATTGGGTTCTAGTAGGATTTCCTTGTTAGATGTCTTTTCAGGGTATAATCAAGTTTTGGTACATCCTGATGATCAAGATAAAACTACTTTTATTAATCCTTGGGGAATTTTCATGTATGTAAAAATGCCTTTTGGATTAATCAATGAAAGTGCTACTTTCCAGAGAACAATGGACATTACTTTTTGAGATGAAATTGGACAATTCATTGTGATTTATCTTGATGGAATGACCATAGTTTCAAACAATGATGAAGAACACCTAGCACATCTGGGAAAAGCATTTGAAAAATGTAGAAAGTTCGATATCTCCCTTAATCCCAAGAAAACATTGTTTGGTCTTGAAGAAGGAAAAATTTTAGGCCATATGATATCTAAAGATGGAATCAGAATTGACCCCAGTAGGATTGAAGGTATCCTTAAAATCAGTCATCCAAGAAACATGAATGAACTTCAATCTTTTATTGGAAAATAATTTTTTTGAGAAGATTTATACCAAATTTTGCTGAACTACTCAGAAAGATAACAAACATGCTCGAGAAAGACACAAAAATTAAATGGAATGTTGAATCCAAACAATCTTTTGATTTAGTCAAGCATGCATTAACAAAATATCTAGTTTTAATCAGCACAGATTTCACTAAAGATTTTATTATCTTTTCTTTTGCATCTGAGAGTAATATTGTTGTTGTGCTATTACAGAAAAACAATGAAGGACATGAATAGCCAATAGCTTTCTTTAGCAAAGCTATGAGAGATGCTTCTTTAAAATACAATATCAACGAAAAACAAACATTTTCTCTAGTTAAAGCAATAAAAGATTTTAGGGTTTACATTTTACATTCTCGTATCATTGCTTATGTGCCTAATGTAATTGTCAAAGATATTCTCACACAAAATGGACCTGATGGGAAGAGAGGCAAATGGATAGTTGTGATTCTTGAATATGATATAGAAATCAATCCCACCAAGTTGATCAAAGGACAACGATTACCCAAATTGATGGCCGAATCAAATTTCAACGCATTAGATATCAACATGGTATTTTCTCTGGATGATCTTGAGGAACTAGCGACTCCACCAATAGATGAGGCATATCAAAATTCCCCCTAGAATTTCATGAAGGTGACTGTGGAGGCCATCTTTATTAGAAGAAAATTTCTAATAAGATCCTTAGAGAAGGTTACTATTGGCCTACACTTTTCCCAAACATCCATAAGATGGTGACTTCTTGCCATAAATGCTAAATCTTCAATGTGAAGAAAAAATGACTACCTTTGCCCCTAAAACCCATCTCTGTTGAAAACCCTTTCCAACAATGGGGATTGGATTTCATTGGTGAAATTCATCCTCCATCCTCTACCCAACATAGATGGATCCTAACAGCCACATAATACTTCACCAAATGGATAGAATCCATCCCTTCTAGAACTGTTATTGATTATGTTATTAGAAAATTCCTTGAAACCAATATCCTTTCCAAATTTGGTTATCCTAGGAAACTGATCATTGATAATGTTGCAACTTTCAAATAAAAAGGGATGGTGGATTTCTGTCATAAGTACCTGTTGATGCCTCGAAAATCGCTGCACAACATTGGGGATAACCACCCGGTCCGGACCTTAGTACAGCTCCTTTTCCGTTTGGAATAGTGGCTCCGACTGGGGATAATGGGACCAGTTTCCCAAAAGTGGATAAACGGGATGAATGGGTGATGTATAAATTGAGCTAGCAATGAGCGGATCACTAAATCTATTGACAAGAATACAAAAACTATGAACTATCCCAGGAATCTATTGAGCTTTAAAGTGTAGCGTTTGATGGTCTGTGTCTAAAGATTGGCATATAGATGACTCCATCTAACAGACATAGATATTAATTCATTCAAGATTACTGTGCCTAAATAGTTAAGCAAAGCGTTTAAAGTGATATTACCACACTCATCATTTATATTATTGACATATACATGATTAAAAGGAAAGCATATCATAAAACATCCAATAGTGGAAAGAATGTAGAATTGCTGTTAAAGCGCATGCATATAATCAACAATAGCAAGGATAATCAAATAACAATTTACATAACAGGAATGAATTCAGACATAGATAGAAATACCATATGAGCTGCTTTGACACTCCCGATATCAATCGCTACTTGTAATTCTTCCTTCAACGCAGAAACATTCTCAACAAAGATAATAGTGCACAATTGAATAAAAAGCCTCCTTGTTGAATTAAGAACAACTGGTCCAGTTTCATAAAAGGATATTGACTGAAGCACAATAGTGCAAACTTCAGTCTTTAAGTCTGGTACAAAACTTTTACGACCCTTTCCAAAACAATGAAAGGGTCTATAAATACTAAATTAATCTAAATATCTACTAAACTGAAATCCTACTAAATCGGTATCAATAAATCTTGATCCTATTCTCCTCAGTGATCTGGCAATCGGCGGCATGATTCATCAAGTAGGCTGCTTGCCTTTAAATCTGAGCTGACTTATCGCAAGCATTGGCTCTACTTCAGGAGGTTTGTTGAGGCGCGAACTGAGCTGGGTGGCATAGGTGGCATCCTGAATATCGGGAATCATATACCCGATCGCATCTGTTAGGCACTTAAGGGCGGCTCTCTGTGTATGCGGCTTAATCAGGAAGAGCCAATATGCCTCGAAGGTTAAACTGTTAATCCTGGCGATTAATCTACCCTTTTCCTCTAAATCAGGATAACATGATTGCTCCAATGTGTTTGTTGTTGTCATCTTTCCTGGTGTACATTGGGAAATCATATTTGATAAGTAGAGAGTGTTGTTAACTAGTTCAACTAGATTGCTGGACGTTGATTTACATCTTGAAGCCGCCCTCTCTGCTTTCATCATCTGAGACTGCCATTCTGTGAAGAGTATATCTTTATGTGTTTCTGAGATCCTGGGCAAATTTGCTGCTCTCCCTTGATCAGAGTCTTGCCAGTCAAGAAATGTAGTTATGATCTCTTCGGCTTGATCTAATTCATTTCTGGCCTTCTCTACCTGCTGATTTATGGATATAGTTAACTCACACAGTGGCTCTGCTTGAGAAATTTGTTGACACAGGAGCTTAATTTGGGATATTAACGCAGTGTTTATTTGTAATGCTTCTGCTCTGAATTCTGCCACTTGTGGAGCGCCCTTTATTATTTCGAGCTACGATGACAATTGAGCGATTTGCTCATCCTTTGTTTTCATCATTTGCTCGTTTGCTGTCCTTAATTGTGCCAATGCCTCTGATAATTCCTTCCGTTTCTGGATCGCGCTTTGGTCGATCCTTTGTTTTTCTGCCTGCAATTGCTGAGTTAATTGACTGTTCACTTACTGTTGTGTCGACAATTGCTGCTCTGCCTGCTCTGCCTTCTGCTTTGTCTCAGCCAATTCTGCCTGTAATGCAAAAATTTTCTTGGTCCTTGGTTTTCAATAGAAGATTTACCTCCGATGCCTTATTGATTGTCGCTGCCGAATAGGCTCCCGCATACTGTGAAAGTTTTGTCAGGTCATCGGAGGGGTCGAATTCCTCCTTCCAAACCACGCTGCCCGTAACAGTTTGCTCTGGGAAAAGGGAAGGTTGATCAATCCTCCTTCTTTTCCTTTGTCATTTTACCACTGCTTTATGCCTCGGGCTGTAGAAAACATCTAGGGGAGGAATATCTTCTACCTGGAGAATGATTTGGTTGGAGGGGTCTTTTGGTATTACCTCAACATCCTTAGAAATGGGTGGGCCGCTGGTTCCACTTAGAACCTGTGGTGAAGTGATGTCCTGTGTATCGTTTGTCTTGGAAGTGTCTGTATCCTTGGAACATTCCAACTCACTGATGATAGAGTGAAATTGCTTCCATTCCTGGAGCAATTTAGGGTCAATACGAGTATCTATATTGACATCAATGGTGGTTTGTTTTTGCTTTTCGTTTTGGGATTCCTTCCGCACTTCTTCCTGCTCTTTCTTCTATTGCTCCTCTTGTTCCTCCTTTTTTCTTTCCTCCTGCTCTTTCGTTTGATGTTCCTCTTTTTCTTTCCTCTGTTTCTCCTCCTGTGCTTTCTTATGATCCTTTGTTATAACCGGAGGTTCCTTTGACTGTTGCCGACTAGGCTCGCTTGATGATGTCGCCGGGGTTGTTGCTAGTAAATCTAGAGGCAGAGTTTGCAACCTCTGTTCTCTAAGTTTATTAAACTCAGTCAACCCTTCATCATTATATTTCATTCTAGCGAATTCTCTAGCCTGACCTATTGATTCGGCTGAAACGAACAGGTCGTCAAACATATCTTCTTTATGCTCAAATTTTGTCAATTTGGCCTGTTCTAGTGCATTATAGGCAACTTTCTTTGGATCAAATGGCCTATTTGGGATAGTCGCCAGAGTTAAGGATTGAATCTTTGTGGCTTCCTTTTCTGCATGTTTGAGATCATGCAGAGTATAGACACCACACCTCAAGGGAAAAGAGGGCCAGCCCCTCTTCTTTTCTTTCTTGAGAGTCTGTGTAACACTCTCAGCCGTAATCTGATAAGCGATTTCTCTTGCTAGCAGTTTATCTGGTATGTACAAAGGGAGAACATGTGGGTTGGCTTGGCTGCCGAAAACTCTTATGTAGGTAAATCTCTCCTCTCCAAACCAACTCCCTACCGCTGTTAAATCAAACGAAGCTTGATAGGAAATCTTGGGAATGGGTTTATCAAAAATAGAATAATAAATAGGCACCATAAAGCCATTGCATATTTGGTACAGATGGTGCTTGTAAGAGGACTTCCATAATTTCTGATGGTATATGTGGATAGCCGTGGGATCTTGTGGCGTCCACCTCCAGCTGAGCACGGGAAATTCAGAATTGAAACATAATGTATCTAAAATATATGCACTGTAATAGAATGGGGGAATTTTCCTTTCAGAGATGACAGTCTGATTTCTAAAATCAAGAACAGCTTTGGCTAGTTTATCTGAGAGAATAGTGGCCCAATCCATTATTTGACTGTTCACTGCAGCTTCCATTAAAGGAACCATCTCTATGGTGAAATTAGAGGAGTCATGCAATCCCCACAATCTACACATCATTATTCCATCGTAGCAATAAGGAGAAGCCAGGGAATCAACTGAGTACTTACCAGAAGATTCGTGTTTGTGCTTGGCCGGATTTTGTCTCCAATCCCGGATGGGTTCGGATTCAACTTCATTTTCATTTGCTAATTTCTCCAGGAACGCCTTATTGTATCTCTTCTCTGGCTTAGGCAAATGGTACATTTGCCTCAAGTCCTCAGCTTTGAACGACCCAAAAATTCTTCCGTCTCTGGTGCTGAAGGTTCTATCCAAGATTGGGATTTCTTCAATCGCCCACCGCAGTACGTCTATGTATGGGAGAATTTGCTCCCTGGCTGCTATCCTGTGAAGGAAGGAGTCAGCTAAATCCTTAAGAGTGCACTCAGATTTCCGAGTGGAATCAACAGTGGCTTCTACTATTGTCACCGTAGGTTCTTCAATTTCGATTAAGTTGTAGGTACCCTGCCAAGTAGTTCTGCCGAGACCTGAACATGTTGTATCTGAAATTAATCCTTTCTTCTTGTCAGTGAGAACCTGTCCTGCAGCTGGCATAGTGGAAGCGCCTGTGGTCTTCTTGGATTTCTTCCCCATTTTGCTTGAGCTTTCTCCTTTGGATGAATTCTGCACAGAGGCGCAAATATACGTAATACAGGGAAATAGCAATGAAAACTTGCAAGTGATGAGAAATATTGACAGATGCGTAATAAGGGATTAGCTTTTAAAATGGGCGCAGACACAATCCATGGGAGGATTTTAGGACTTACGATCACATTAAATTTCCGTTTAAAACCTGCCAATCTTAAATGCCCATTATATCGTTAATCGGCCGAATGATTCATTTAAGCGTGTTGTGGGCATTTTGGCGGCTATGCACAGGCGAATCATTGTTGGACGGATCAAGCCTTTAATATGAAACAAATCATGATATCCCTTCATTTAACAGCTTTTTCGAAAACTGTGCTTTATCCCAATCGGTCATCGGGGCAACCTTAAACCTTTTGTATTGACAGTATTCAAAACCTCCGATCACCGATAGCAATATCGCATCGTGTTGGGAGAATGAGGATTATATATAATATTGACAGCCTGCCGCCGATTTGCCGATTGTGATATTGCATCGCATCGGAATACATTACCCGGGTGCCTTAACAATGTGGATGAAATACTGTCGATTGCCGATTGCGATATCGCATCGCATCGGGGTATTGGCATCACATAAGATATGTATTATATATCGCCGATCACCGATCGCCGATTGCGCATCGCATCGGGGCTAGTGGCATGGGGGCGCTTTAAAATGTGCATGAAGTATTGCCGATAGCTGATAGCCGATAGCAATATCGCATCGGCGGAGACCAATGTCACTTATTTGTGTTTTCTATGTCATTGCGATATGCGATCTTGCGATCGCTTTATCGCAATGAAAAAGGATTGTTTTATTTGATCACATGGGTTTTTCAAAAGGTTTTTATATAATGTATTCATTTGGTTTTCGGACCATTTTGAAAGATACAATGTTGATACCAATTAAACTCTACGGGACCCATTTCATATGATAATTTTGGGAATAAAAATGTTATGAAATGGGGGGTTGTTGTGGAGCACAACAATTGGCGATTCGCTGGAAGAAACAGTTATCTCTGAAAAGTATAGAAATACTTAAACTTTTTTCAAAAATAGAATTCTAATTAAAGGGGAAAATTCTAATATAACTAGGTATATATGTATTCCAAATAAAATGAAACTATTTTTTTAATTTCCTCTCTTTTTTAAGAAAATAAATACATTCTAAGTTTTAAATAGGCCTTTATTGGTTTATATTGATAAAACAGAAAACCTTTCCAAATCAGCTTTTATAGTAAACTCATCTGTCATAGGTAGAGCCTCTGTTGCCAGCAAACGTTTATAGTTTCGACAGAGATACCTTTTAACCATGCTATTGTCCATTGTCCCATCCAATTAAGAGTGTGATTAACAGAATGAATTCAAAACATGTTTTCATATTTTGTATTCCATTTTCTTTTCTGTTATTAATAAGATAAAAAGCCATTGTCCTGGTTTGGTGGCCAGCTATTGACAATGCCATTCACTGGTAGTAATCTAACCGAACAAGACGGCTCGTGATGAGACCCCTTGTCTTATAATTCTAAGCCATTACCCTGTTATGGTATGCAGTATTGGTAATGTCGGTTAAACTATTTCCCTATGAACATGGTAAGCAGACTTGTAATAAGACCTCTTATCTTTTCTATCAAATATTTTAGAATTACACTCTGAGTAATCATAAAATTTAGTGAATGGGATGAACAATTTTCTCCTTAAGAGTAAATGGATGACAGGGTAAGAGTTAAAGATGCTGAAATTGGATTAGCTTCTATCTTGATATTGATAACCTTTTGAGACCAATTTGAAAACAGAAAATGATTTACAATACTTCTATACTTTGAGAGGAGTTCACAAAACTTGAAGTATGTTTTCAGAATACAATGATACCTAATTTCCTAGAAATTATCCCTTTTGGTTAAGAGTTCTATTATTTAAAAGCAAATATCCATACTACTTCTGTGGGACAACTTTTCAAACACAGCAAAAGGTCAATGGAAGTTACCTTACAACTTTATTTCCTAAAAATTCTACAAACTACAAAATCCTATTAAAATAAAAGGAGAAGGGGTTACCTCCTCAATTGAAGAATTTTTTCAAGATCAGGCCATTAACAGGGAGAGAATCTCTCGAACCTGATAAATCTTGCAATATAAAGGTCGAATGGCCTATCTTTTCACAGATCTGAAACGGTCCAAGCCACATCTTCTGGAACTTGGTGTGTTTACCCTTGTCCTCATGGGCTTTGTCCCATTTCAGAACTAAATCACCGACTTGGAATTGTTTTGAACCGGATGAGACTGAATCAAAAGCTGCCTTGATGACTTGCTGATGTTTGGCATGAATAACCCTGGCTTTTTCTCTTTCCTCTTCTAATTTTAGAATTTGGTCATGTCTAAGCTGAATAGAAGAGGAAGGACATTCCTCAATGAATTGAATTAGGGCTAGTGAAGGAAGAACAAGATTTGTGGGCAGCACTGCTTCTTTTCCATACAAAAGATTGAACAGAGAAGATCCTATAGAAGCTTTCTGTGTTATCCTATCAGCCCATAATGCAAACATTAAGGATTTGTGCCAGTTTTTATGATTCTGTTCGATAGTTCGCTTAATGATCTTGATCAGATTTTTATTAGTAGACTTTGCTAAACCATTACCCTGGGGATAGTAATTAGCAGAATATTTTAATTTAAATCCTCTTTTAATAGCGAAATCAAACATAGCATTGCCTGAAAAGTAAGATGCATTATAAAAAACAAGAGCATTTGGGACACCAAACCTGGTAATGATGAATTGATCTATGAATTCAATGATTGCTTCAAAATTTGTTGTCTTTAAAGGGATTGCCTCAACCCACTTAGTAAAATAATCGGTAGCGGTAAGGATATACTTATGCTGTTTGGAAGACGGTGGAGTAATTTCCCCAATGATATCCAATCCCCATTGCTCAAATGGTTGTTCAATGTTGACTGGTTGCAGAGGGAAAGCTGGTTTACGTTGTCTTCCACTCGAAGTTTGACAATTGAGGCATTTCCTTACATACTCGTGGGTATCTTTAAACAAAGTGGGCCAATAGTAACCAGCATGAATAATTTTGTGAGCTGTTGTATCGGCTCCAAAATGTCCTCCCGCTGGTCCATCATGTAACTCCTGCAAAACCTTTTGTGCTTCAGTTTTCTCAAGGCATCTCAATAAGATGGAATCATAATTCTGCTTAAAAAGCACATCATCAATAATTGTAAAATTCTTTGCTTTCAACCTAATGGCCCTTTTGTTCTTGTAAGATAGTTTTGGAGGTGCATAACCATGCTTTAAATAAAAGATTAAATCTGCATATTGAGATTCAAAATCAGTGACACTTATCTGATTGATTTCTTCAGTTTGATTTGTATCGCTTGATTCTGGAATGTTGGATGCTCTTGCCAATATCCTGCAAAAACCTTGACCTCTAACAATCTTTGCTGGTTTAATTTCTAAGTCATATTCTTGAAGCGCTGTGACCCAATTTTCCCTTTTTTCACCCAGTTCTTTTTGGATTAATAGTTGCCTAACTGCAGGGAAAGGAACTATAACTTTTGTGTGGGTTTTCAAAAGGAAGGGTCTATAATGCTTGACTGCTTTAAATACAGCAAAGGCTTGTTTTTATACATCGGAGTAATTCAATTCAGCACCCTGAAGATTTGAGCTAAAAAATGAAATGGGTGCTTCCAAATTGTGATCATTTAGTTGCGTGAGTACTGCAGCATACAACGAGTTGGATGCGATGGTATACAATGTAAAATGATTAGAAAAGTTTGGAGTATTTAAGGCTGGGGCATTGATTATTGATTGCTTGATTAGATCAAAAGCTTCCTTTTCTACTGATCCCCACTTAAAGACTGAATTTTTCTTAACCATTGTTTGAAGTGGCAAAATAATTTGAGAAAAATCTGGAACAAATCTTTTAACAAAATTGATCTGGCCTAAAAATGACTGCATCGATTTTTTATTGTGTGGGAAAGGGATTTCAGAGATTTCTTTGATCCGATCAGGATCAATATAAATGCCATTTTTGGACACAATAAAACCCAAGAGCTTCCCTTGATCAAGAGCAAAGAAAGACTTTTTAGGGTTAAGAGAAATACCATATCTTTTGCAACGTTGAAAAATTTGATTTAGATCATGCAAATGATTATACCTCTCCTTAGAGAATACAGTAATATCGTCTAAATAGACGACTACTGTTCTATTAATCAACCCTTTAAAAGCTGTATCCATAGCTCTTTGGAATGTCGCTCCTGCATTTATAAGTCCAAAAGGCATTTTCTGATATGCATATGTTCCCCATTTTGTTCTGAATGTGGTTTTAAGCTGATCATCAGGATGAACCAGAACTTGGTTATATCCTGAGAAACCATCAAGAAAGGACATCAATTCAGAGCCTGCTACTGATTGGAGTATTTTCTCTATAGTAGGTAATGGGAAATTGTCTTTCAAGCTCGCTTTGTTCAAATTTCTGAAATCAATACAAATTCGAATGTCGCCATTTTTCTTTCTGACTGGCACCATATTAGAGACCCAGCTTGAATGTCGGACAGGAAAAATAATCTTGGCTTTCAAGAGTTTGTTAAGTTCCGATTTTATCTGGCTCTCTAAATTTGGATGTATTTTTCTTAACTTTTGCTGAATCGGTTTTTGATCGGGAAGCATAGGAATGGTATGCTGGATAATGGATGTATCATAAGTCTTCAAATCATCGTATTTCCAAGCAAAGACCTGTTTATTTCTCCTTAACAGTCTTATGAATGCCTCCTTCTCTTCCAAGGAAAGTCCTAATCCTAAATTAATATTTTGAGGAGCATGCTCAGTACCTAGATTTATCAATTCAAACCTAAGGGTAGAAATTTGGAGCTTTGCATTAGTTACAGGTTTAAACTTGTCTTTGATATCATAAAGATCTTCGAGCTTTACCACTCGCTTAGGAATTGAATTTTACTGAGGTGTTTCTTTCATTTGTAGATCATGGTCATTTTCCTCAATAATTTGATCGTCATAAGACTTTTCAGAAGTTAGAAATTGTTAAATATCCTCATCATGGTTGAATACTCTCCAATTAGTGACATTGTCAGGAATTGAAGGCCTAAAAATCAATTCTACGGAAAATCTATCTAGGCTGTAGTCTTCAGAAGGTAGAAGCTTGGAAGCTACATTGGCTAGGAGATCAGCTGCCGCGTTTTGAGACCTGGGGATGGAGGAAATGTTGAATGCGGAAAAGTGCGAAGTAAGTTCTTGTACTAGCGATTGATAATGCTTGAGGTGATTCGAAAGACAATGGATTGCATTCCTCACCTGTTTAACAATAATTTCAGAATCGCCGAATACTTTCAAATATTGCACTTTAGGACTGATCGCTTTATACAGTCCCTGGACTAAGGCTTCATATTCGGCTGTATTGTTAGTGCATTCAAATTCCAGCCTACAGGACAGCATTGTCTTTTCTCCTTGTGGATTAACCAAAATACAACCTGCTCCTGAGCCCTCGCTGGACTTAGAGCCATCAAAATATAAAGACCAAAATAAAGAAATATTAACAATTGTATTTACAGTTTTCTCAGTATCATTGAAACATCTAGACCTATCTGTTTGTGAAAAATTCTCAATCTGAGATGTAAAATGATTGACTGAGAAAGGGGATGACTGGGCAGTAAAGTTACCAAAAAATGACTCTGATGAATAATTCCCCAAAATGTTGTTGTTGAATTCTACCGGCTGGTTTTCTTGCTCAAATTCAGTAACTGTATGGGCCATATGTTTTTCCCGATCGATCCTAATTTGATTTGGCTTACCCTTATAGGGAAGCCACATATGTGACCAATCAGTAGAAATATACCCATGCAGTTTTTCAGACCAATCCCTACTCAAAATTAGACCGTAAAATTCAGGAATATCGGCTATTAGGATATCAATCCTTTGTACTACTCTGGGATCAGCAGATAACTTGATAGTTACGGAATTGATCTCTCCAACAACTTGTACCTTGGTCCTGTCCAACTGTACAATATGAATAGCAAATTTCTGGGGTTCAATGTTCAGTTTAGAACAAACTGAAGCTGGCATTATGTTAGATGATGCCCCTGAGTCAATTAAACAGTTGTGTAGGTTTCTGTTGTAAATCTCATAGGTTAGAAGGAAAGGTGGAGTATGAGAATTTGATCTATCGCCAATCAGAACTGAATCGGTAGCTTCAACCATACCGGGAGGAGGTTGGCCTGAATCATTAGCAGCTTTTGCACTGGGAAGAGGTGTAGAAGGAACAACATTCAATTCCTTAAGAAGTAATTTCTGCTGATGCTTTAATTTACTAAGCTCAAACATAGTAATGTTTGCTTTAGTTTTCTTCATGTCATCAACAATGTTATATTCCATTGAATCGGATACCACTAATGTTTTAGATGTTGAAGGAGTATTAGAATTTGAAGGCTGGTTTTGGGGAACTGCTGCAGGCGATTTCTTTGCAGGTACCTTTTCCTTGGTTGTAGCGGCATCTGCACTCCTTTTCTTTGATGATACATGAACAGGTTCAGAAGTACTTTTGCTCCTAGTAGTGACCGGGAACGCTTCTTCTTCATTATCAGTATCGGAGTTGGGGAGTATAAAATCCCACATTCCATGACATTCTACTACTTCTTCTTCATCATCAGTCGGTGCGATTGTTTCCTCTTCCTCTTCTTCTTCTTGCTCTGAGTCTGCATTAGATATGACATTTGGGGGCTTTGATTCATTTTTCTTATAAGTCCTAAAGGGTCTTTTGGTTGAGGTTTCGGCCACCTGTTTCTTTATTTCAACCATTTCATTTGATAAAGTTTTTAGGACCTTTTGCAAACCTTCCATGTCGTATGGGTCTTTTGGGGTTTTCTTTTTCGAGTCATCTTTAAAAGAGACTTTTTTGGCTTTTCTGTCTTCCAGAGCAGCCTTCTTCTCTAGAGCATTTATGCGCTTTTCCACAGCAAGTGCTTCTCTCATGTTTTCGGCTAAGGTAGGTTTCCCAGCCCTGTCTACAAAAATGGCTATATTGGCAGGTAGGGCGGTGATATACCATTCGCTTCGAATTTGTTCACTTGGTTTGGAAGCTGTAGGGATTTTGTTCAGGAGTTTATTGAAGCGAGCATTAAATTCCTTAATTGGTTCCCTATGCTCTATTCTCAGATTGGAGAGATCGTTTATTAAAGTAGCCAAAGACCTATCATCTCCATATTTGGTAAGAAACTGCTCTTGGCAAGTGTTCCAACTGGTAATGGAACCAGAGGGTAAAGAGAAATACCAGGATCCTGCTGATCCTTGCAAGGTGTAAGGAAAAAGTCTAACAACAACATCTTGTTCTGTTACCCCTTTCAAGTTGACTGCTAACATGAAATTATTGATGTGTTCCTCAGCCTGGGTTCCATCATCTGGATTAAACTTGGGTAGCCATTTTTCAGGATAATCTGGTAATGGATGCAATGGCGCAGGCATATTGACTGCACCAGGTCTGGTCCATGGATCTGCCATTACAATAGCAGTAGTGGTTGATACTACCGCTGGAATTCCAGATGTCTGGGAAGGAAATAATGTTGAGGAGTGAGCAGGCTGGGGTGTTGAAGCTTCTAATCCCTGGTGAACAACAATATGTAATGGGGGAGTGGATGGTTGACTTTGCAGATAGGAAGTTGAAATGGAGGATGTGGATGAAAGCTCTTCACTGTCAAATCCTTTAGTATATTTCTTCGCCTTTTTTCTTTTGGGTAAAGGGAACTCAGTGGGTTCAATACCGAGCTTTTCGCTCTGAAGTCTGGTGAGAGGATGAGATAAATTGAACTGCGAAGTCGGACTGCTTTGTGATACCTCAGATTTCTGTGGTGAAATCGAGAAGCTCTTAAGTTTGTGGATAAGAGACTGGACTTCAGGTGATTCAAGACTTAATTGTTCTAGAGTATGATGGGTTTGAGCAGTGGTAGTTGATTCCTCTTCTTCTTGTTTGGATACTGGAGAACCAGCATGCGAATGAGAAGTTCGAGGGGATTCGGAGGGAGAATTACTCTTAGAATGGCTTGCAGATTTGGGTTTGTTTGCCATTCACAGTCAGGCCCTCCTTCTAGCGCCAAAAATGTTGATGCCTCGAAAATCGCTGCACAAAATTGGGGATAACCACCCGGTCCGGACCTTAGTACAGCTCCTTTTCCATTTGGAATAGTGGCTCCGACTGGGGATAATGGGACCAGTTTCCCAAAAGTGGATAAACAGGATGAATGGGTGATGTATAAACTGAGCTAGCAATGAGCGAATCACTAAATCTATTGACAAGAATACAAAAACTATGAACTATCCCAGGAATCTATTGAGCTTTAAGGTGTAGCATTTGATGGTCTGTGTCTAAAGACAGGCATATAGATGACTCCATCTAACAGACATAGATATTAATTCATTCAAGATTACTGTGCCTAAATAGTTAAGCAAAGCGATTAAAGCGATATTACCACACTCATCATTTATATTATTGACATATACATGATTAAAAGGAAAGCATATCATAAAACATCCAATAGTGGAAAGAATGTAGAATTGCTGTTAAAGCGCATGCATATAATCAACAATAGCAAGGATAATCAAATAACAATTTACATAACAGGAATGAATTCAGACATAGATAGAAATACCATATGAGCTGCTTTGAGACTCCCGATATCAATCGCTACCTGTAATTCTTCCTTCAACGCAGAAACATTCTCAACAAAGACAATAGTGCACAATTGCATAAAAAGCCTCCTTGTTGAATTAAGAACAACTGGTCCAGTTTCATAAAAGGATATTGACTGAAGCACAATAGTGCAAACTTCAGTCTTTAAGTCTGGTACAAAACTTTTACGACCCTTTCCAAAACAATGAAAGGGTCTATAAAAACTAAATTAATCTAAATATCTACTAAACTGAAATCCTACTAAATCGGTATCAATAAATCTTGATCCTATTCTCCTCAGTGATCTGGCAATCGGCGACATGATTCATCAAGTAGGCTGCTTGCCTTTAAATCTGAGCTGACTTATCGCAAGCATTGGCTCTACTTCAGGAGGTTTGTTGAGGCGCGAACTGAGCTGGGCGGCATAGGTGGCATCCTGAATATCAGGAATCATATACCCGATCGCATCTGTTAGGCACTTAAGGGCGGCGCTCTGTGTATTCGGCTTAATCAGGAAGAGCCAATATGCCTCGAAGGTTAAACTGTTAATCCCGGCGATTAATCTACCCTTTTCCTCTAAATCAGGATAACATGATTGCTCCAATGTGTTTGTTGTTGTCATCTTTCCTGGTGTACATTGGGAAATCATATTTGATAAGTAGAGAGTGTTGTTAACTAGTTCAACTAGATTGTTGGACATTGATTTACATCTTGAAGCCACCCTCTCTGCTTTCATCATCTGAGACTGCCATTCTGTGAAGAGTATATCTTTATGTGTTTCTGAGATCCTGGGCAAATTTGCTGCTCTCCCTTGATCAAAGTCTTTCCAGTCAAGAAATGCAGTTATGATCTCTTCGGTTTGATCTAATTCATTTCTGGCCTTCTCTACCTGCTGATTTATGGATATAGTTAACTCACACAGTGGCTCTGCCTAAGCAATTTGTTGACACAGGAGCTTAATTTGGGATATTAACGCAGTGTTTATTTGTAATGCTTCTGCTCTGAATTCTGCCACTTGTGGAGCACCCTTTATTATTTCGAGCTGCGATGACAATTGAGCGATTTGCTCATCCTTTGTTTTCATCATTTGCTCGTTTGCTGTCCTTAATTGTGCCAATGCCTCTGATAATTCCTTCTGTTTCTGGATCGCGCTTTGGTCGATCCTTTGCTTTTTTGCCTGCAATTGCTGAGTTAATTGACTGTTCACTTACTGTTGTGTTGATAATTGCTGCTCTGCCTGCTCTGCCTTCTGCTTTGTCTCAGCCAATTCTGCCTGTAATGCAAAAATTTATTGGTCCTTGGTTTTCAATAGAAGATTTACCTCCGATGCCTTATCGATTGTCGCTGCCGAATAGGCTCCCGCATACTGTGACAGTTTTTTCAGGTCATCGGAGGGGTCGAATTCCTCCTTCCAAACCACGCTGCCCGTAACAGTTTGCTCTGGGAAAAGGGAAGGTTGATCAATCCTCCTTCTTTTCCTTTGTCGTTTTACCACTCCTTTATGCCTCGGGCTGTAGAAAACATCCGGGGGAGGAATATCTTCTACCTGGAGAATGATTTGGTCGGAGGGGTCTTTTGGTATTACCTCAACATCCTTAGAAATGGGTGGGCCGCTGGTTCCACTTAGAACCTGTGGTGAAGTGATGTCCTGTGTATCGTTTGTCTTGGAAGTGTCTGTATCCTTGGAACATTCCAACCCACTGATGATAGAGTCAAATTGCTTCCATTCCTGGAGCAATTTAGGGTCAATACGAGTATCTATATTGACATCAATGGTGGTTTGCTTTTGCTTTTCGGTTTGGGACTCCTTCCGCACTTCTTCCTGCTCTTTCTTCTGTTGCTCCTCTTGTTCCTCCTTTTGTCTTTCCTCCTGCTCTTTCATTTGCTGTTCCTCTTTTTCTTTCCTCTGTTTCTCCTCCTGTGCTTTCTTCTGATCCTTTGTTATAACCGGAGGTTCCTTTGACTGTTGTCGACCAGGCTCGCTTGATGATGTCGCCGGGGTTGTTGCTAGTAAATATAGAGGCAGAGTTTGCAACCTCCGTTCTCTAAGTTTATTAAACTCAGTCAACCCTTCATCATTATATTTCATTCTAGCAAATTCTCTAGCCTGACCTATTGATTCGGCTGAAACGAACAGGTCGTCAAACATATCTTCTTTATGCTCAAATTTTGTCAATTTGGCCTGTTCTAGTGCATTATAGGCAACTTTCTTTAGATCAAATGGCCTATTTGGGATAGTCGCCAGAGTTAAGGATTGAATCTTTGTGGCTTCCTTTTCTGCATGTTTGAGATCATGCAGAGTATAGACACCACACCTCAAGGGAAAAGAGGGCCAGCCTGTTGTTGGGAAAAGTATCCAATACGGAATGCCCCTATCCCACTCTAAGAGGTGATAGTGCCTTAGCAACAAACAGGTAAACTTATTTGAATATTCTTCTTTATGAGATGTAAGCGAGGAAGAAGGATCTAACTAACCTGTATCTTCCGCTAGTTTGTCGATCCAAATCACTCCTCTCTTCAATAGCTCTCAGCTTCTTGCTCCTTCACCGGCCCAGCTTCACCGAATTCCTGCAAGATCACAAGAGAGAGAAACTACACAAAGATACAGATATACATTCATAAAAAGCTCAAGATCAGATTAAGCTAAACATGTAAGCATAACAAAACATCATTGGTATACAACATGTAGGAGAAACTCAAATAGTTTATTGATAGAGTAATAAAGTCCAAGAGGAGATACAACCAAGTGAGGCCCGATCCAGCATCTACCTCCCAGTAAAGGAAACCCTTCTTCTCCTCCAACAAAGCATAAATCACCCAATGTGCTAATGTCAATCTCAAACCAACAACAATTCTCTGCAAAGTACAAAATTCCAGCCTCCTCTCTCTGGATCTCTGGGATGAGAGATCTATATATAGATATTTTCAAAGGTGTGAGTCAGATCTGGGTTTTTGATTAGTGTCTTCTCTCTGATTGTTCTTGATGCCACTTGGAGATTTCATTGATCTCTTACTCATCCTTGGGCGATTTTGATAGGCAAGTGTCCCATGAGAAGTTTCTGGAAGATTCCATGATCATCCACCTCGCAAACTGTCTCCGCCACTTGTCTTTTTCTGATCAGCGCACCCTCATAGTGTATCTAGGTGCACTGAAATGCATTTCTCGTGTGTACAAGGTGCACTGCATTGCACCCTGGTAGTGCATTTAGGTGCGTTGATCCAGTTTTGGCCAATTTTGAATAGTTTCTGGTGGAGAACTTCTTGGAGAAGCTGTAATTTGTTGACCTTGTTCCTTTAGGAGTAGGAACAACACTTTTAGGGACTTTGGATCCCTTGGTTTATGGACATTTCATGCTTAGAGCTGTAAGGCACAAAAATGTCTATAACAGTTGCCCCCTAAAGTATGAGGCCGTTTATCAGGTGAAATGCTTTATTAGGAGGATCCGAAGTTCATTCAATGCTGGGAGGAGACCTGTAATAAGATACAATACAATACATTATTTTTCATACTGTTTTCATGATCTAGCTGAGGCGGGCATTCCCATGCTCAGCTTTATAAATTCATTTTTATGTACATAGGACAGACAATTGTCTGATGATAGACTGATGATCCTGCTGAAATCATCATCCTTTGGTAGGATGATTGTCTGTGCTGCAATGCTCTACATGTCAATGTCTTTATTTTTCCTGAATATATATCACAGCCCAGATGGATGAAACTAGATCCGGGGTCTTCAAACTCGTTCAATCTTCACTCTAAGTACAAATCGATCCATGTGAGAAATGTTTTGAAGTCAAACAAGGAAAGACATCGCTTGATTACCGGTCAATGAGGTAAACCGTTAACAAGTGCGAGAGGAATCACCGATAATGATAATGACCCTCAAGGTACTGCAGTACAATTCACGTGGTGTGAATAAAGGGCTTGGCATCGACCACCATGCAAAATCTTTCGGTCGAAGGTCATTGATGTATACCTGTCGCCGGAAGTGAGAAACTTGCCATTGAGGCATGCAAGCTTCAAAGTACTGAAGGGGTTGTTCCTAGATCAACTTCTTGGATAATGAGCTGATGTCGACAAGAAGTGATCCGTCAAAGGAGGCCCTTAATGTATCCCACATCAATGACACGGAACGGAGAAAATGATTTTGATGGAGGTGAAAATGATCTGATGATATATAGTTCAGGGTGGCGGTCATGAAAGAATGAAGGATAATGTATGGTAATGGATGGGACATAGTTAAATTCTCTGGATGACTTCTCTTGAACATATCGGCGACACTTGTCTGATGGATTGGTAGCATTTACCCCAAAGGTGGATGGTATGGCGAGACCATGGCGATGTGACCGGTGAATGAAACAACCCAACCCGACTCAGGCACGGAGTGGAAGTGTCATGTTCAAGAGCGACTTGCTACCAATAAAGTTCTTTGAGTTTCTTCCCAATTTTTCCCCAGTCATTGCTGACCAGTACCTCTTTATTTTTGTCAAGCTTGAGGAGGATAACATATGTTTGTTCTATAATTTTCCCTTCGGGCAAACCCATCGCTATGTTTTAACGAGCCTAGCGATAGTGAAACTCGTTCTCGTCTAAAGACAAGTTTGTCTCTATTTAGTGTTTTTAACGAGTCTAATGACAAAGTTAACTCGGTCCTTTTCATTTTTAGAGAGTCTGAAAAGGTACGTAAAGTCAACTCCGAAAGTCCTTTTTCGTCATCTAATCCCTTAAGTCCAAAAAAGTATAAAACAATACAGAAGGGATGAGTTTTCGATAGTTTTAACGAGCCGAACAAAACAAGTGCTCGATCTTTTTGTGCAATAATCCCTCAGGTCCAAAAAGATTAAAATCTAGAGGAGGGATAGCATTTACGGTCGCTTTAACGAGCTTGAAGGCCAAAACTCGGCAATCTTTTCATATTTTACGAGTCAGATGAAAAGAGCTTAAAGAAGACTCGTATTTTGAGGAACGAGTGATAAAATGGGTAGCAGCTGATTCTAGGTAAGGGTTGGAATTTTCCAATCACGGCAGTGTCACAAGGATGGCTAGTGAAATCACTCTTCGCAGCTGTTCCTCAAAATGGGTAAACAATCAAATGGAGGTGAATGATCGGCCAATGGAAAAGTGGAGGTGACGGTGCAAACACGACCAAGGCTTTAATGGCTGATAATGTTACATTCACGGTGGTTATTTACCGGAGGATAGTTCATTTTTTAACGAGCTTAAATGCGGATTGAAACACTTGTTCGGTCTTATGTTTATTTTTTAACAAGCATGAACTATGTGCTAAAACTGCTCGATCTTATGTTTAGTTTTTAACGAGCATGAACTATGTGCTAAAACTGCTCGATCTTATGTTTATTTTTTAACGAGCATGAACTATGTGCTAAAACTGCTAAATGATAAGTTTGCATGCCCCCAGCATAATAACGCAAATCGAGGTGCATGACCCCCACGCTTCATTGCATTCAACTCGGTGGTTGGAATGAAGGTTTACCTTTGAGATTTGGAAAGGGGATTGTTTCATTTTTTAAAAGAGGTTGACACAGTAAAAGAGCTATCCTCATGACTCCTTGTTTCATTTTTTAACGAGGTTGACATGAGACAAGAACCGTCCTCGGAGTCCAAATCCATTAGATATAGAAGGTTTCATATTCCACTGTGGCCACTTCCGCCAGATTACTTGGAGGCAGTAGGGCAAAAGTACCCATTAAGGCAGGGTCTTTTAGGAGACCTATTCCGATATTTTGGAGCGAATGATTGCTTCCATGGATCATTGGAATGCTTCCCGTAACTTGTGAACTGTTGGGGAGAAATGTTTGTTGGTCAACGATTGTAATTCCTCCTTGGAAGGGAAATGCAATCTTCCTGAAGTAGGTCTACACAACTGTGGCCATGGCATATATCCAGGGTCTTCCCAATAGGATGTTGTAATCAAGGTTTCCGTCGATTACTTCAACATCAATTTCTATTGTTTTCCCTCCTAGTTCAACTTTCAAGTTATTTAGAATACCATACGGGGTATATGTCCTTCCGTCGAAGGCTTTTAATGTCGTCGAAGATCGCGACAAGGTTGGAGATCCTAAAGTTTTCCAGCAACTCATCGACATAATGCATGTAGATGCCCCCTCATCAATAATTGTTCGATGAACAGTTTTGTTGAGGGCTTTCACTTGAATAAGGAAAGCTAGTTGAGTTGGTAACTGAGGGTCATATCCTTTATGATTAAAGGGCACAAGATTGGAATCCATTGGGTCAATCCCACCTATTGCTGATAATAAAGCTTGCTCTTTGGAGAGGCAATTTTGCGGTACCTCAAGTGTCGACATAGCGGACGGCGATTGGGCCAGGTCCTCTATTATATTATAATTCTGTGCTATTTTTGCACGAGGATTAAATGTCGATTTGTGTACTACTCCCTTTGGCGACTTTCTCATTTGTTCAGGAATGATAGGTGGCACAACTTTGGTCAAAGTTGTTGTCGAAGTACTAGGTTGTTCATTAGCCTTGTTATTCGACACCTGTGGATTCTCGTAATCTTTATTCCTTGTCAAAGCATAATTTTGCTGCTTTGAGATAGACAACATAAGCACTTGGGATCGGGAAGCATTTTGATTAGAAACCAGTTTGGTACCCGGGCTTGGAAACGGATCAGTCAATACTGCTGGGGTTTTTGAACTCTTAAAGAGTTTCTTAACTTCAGCTATATGTGGACAATCTCTCGTCCAATGATCCTCATCGCATATATGACACCCCGCAGGGGGTTTCCTTTTTCTCCCTTTCTTTTTCTTCTTGCCCCCTGGTTGCTTCAGTTGTTTGCCCTTGTCGGTCGACACGACATTTACTTCCGAGGCAAGAAGTTCCTCATTTGCATTTTGACTGGAAATCTTACGGGCCTTTTTAGATGTAGCCTTTGTCGATTTCGTGTCTGTCGCGCCAATCACGCCCTCGATGGCATGAGAGTCATTGTTTGATTTAGGAGGAGGAGGAATTGAGAATTCTGGTCTAGGGGCGTCAGGTATTTTGTCGTAGAGCGTGCCAGACTGAGTATAGACCAAGTCCAGATATTGCGCACGAGCAATGACTTGCTCTTCCGTTACGACTCCCCCCTTTGCCACATCTTCCGTGATTGTAGGAAGTAAGGATTTGATAAACCATTCAGCTAATAGCTGATCGGGAATGTACGTTTTTACCATCCTACGATGACGTCGCCACTCATGTATCTGATCAGATATGTGAGTGGCCGTTGTCTGCTTGAAGTTGGTTAGGAGTTCCATTCCCATTTCATACCTTATCGGTAATTGAAAATGGGTTAAGAAAGTTGTGGCTAAGGTACTGAAGTTGTCGAACGAAGCTCTAGGCAATTCAATATACCATTTTGCCGCTGGACCAGTTAACGTCCTCTAAAAAAGGCGAAGCCTAATCCAATCATCGTTTAGGGTGTTTGATGAACACCACAGATGAAATGTCATCACATGATTCGACGGATCTTCACCTGGATTTCCATTAAATTTAGGAATATCTGACGGAAGTTTATGTGGAATCGCTGGCCACCAAGGGGCATAAGCAATTGGATCATTCGTCAGCCGGTTTAGATCTGGTAATTCTAGAGTCGCTACAAAGGGCAACTGTTGATTCAGGTTAGGCGAGGCATACCCAGGATAAGATGGAATCACCTAAGCAGTGGGTCTTTGCATACCAGCATAATGTATCTGATGCTGGCAACTTTGACAAGGTTGATGGGCATAACCATTATAGTATGGTTGTTGATAACCGCTTTGGAAATGTAGTTGCCCATTACTTACAAAGACTTGTTGCTCAGGTCCTTGATATGATTGCTGGAATTGTGGTTGTTGAGATTGAACCAGCCCTGGTTGTTGGACCATTTGCTGTTGTCCAATACTGGATGATTGACCAAGATGAGGAGTCATAGTACTTGTTTGATCCTGAGTCGCTCTAGATAAGGAGGCACTAACCTGAGGTTGTGATTGAGTCGTTGAGACAAGAGGCTGTTGTATTGCAACCTGAGAAACTTGTGGTTGACATACAATAGGTAACGCTTGTACTTGCGATGCAGTCACCATAGCAGGTATAGTGGGAGTATTCGACATAGGGTGGACTGGTTGCATTGAATATACAACCCTTGGTTGCTGAGGCAGTATTGGTACCCAACCACTGGATTTAATTCCAGTTTGACCTGAACTTTGTTGTAAACTCCCATATGGTTGTTCTCCGGGAGGTAACAATGAAAAGGCATACTGCCCTCCATATGGTGGCAATCCAGTACTTAAAGGGTAGATTGGCCTTTGAAGACACATTGGATCAATTTGTTGAGTTTCAACATAAGAAATACTAGATGATAATCTGGATGAAGAAATAGGAACTAACCATGTCGTCGTCCCTAATTGGACTCCGGCTTCTTGTTGATAACTTGCCGGGACAGATGGTATACCGGCGTACATTGTTGGAGTAGCAGCAGGAGGTTCTGCTACTGCTGTGTCGGATGACACAGTCCTAGATGTCGACGGTTGTTCAGACATATCTAGTCTATCCAAAAGATTCCTTAGCGATTCTACAAGAACTTGTGATGAAGGGAGACTAACTTCGAAGATCAACGAGGGAAAGGTGATGATTATTCCGTTTAAAATAAATTTTAACGACGCTTGGACACAACTTGCTTTTTCAATTTTAAAGAGTCGAGAAAAAGCAAAAGATGACTCTAGTCGCCTTCGATGTTTTAACGAGCCCGAAGTGACAAATGCTCGGATGGACTTTTTCCATTATAGAGTCTGAAAAAGGCCAAAAGGAACTGCTCTGGAGTTCTAGGTAGAGGGTGTGCCAAACTTTTCGCAAAACCGCAGAATACTTTTTAAGGTACGGGCGGTCAATCTTCCCGAATGCTGTGTTCAGTGCATTGCGATCAGTAGGGCGGCCGACACGGCTTCCTATGGATAAAGGTTTTATTCCTATAGGGGTCTCCCAATATATACTCGACGGTACGTGGGAGCACAATCCGTACTGGCGCTATCGTCTCTCAGGAGGAATCACCCAACCATCAGCGAGATCGACAGTCACCAGGTTTTACGACGCCGGAACACGTCTCTAGCCTAGACCTCTATGTTTTGCGTTAAGTTACAAAGCGTTGTTAAGTTCATTCAATTTATTTTAGGTTGATCTTTCTTAGAAGTTTGCCTTTTTGGATCACCACGAGATGTATGATACAATTCCTAAATGCAGTCTAAAGATGATAAGCAAGCTTTTATATCTTTTCAACAATGAAAATCCTAGCTACAAGGGGAAAAGGAAGATACAAACTTTTCTCAAAGAGCATAGAGCACAATGTAATGCACTTTTCCCTAAATCAAAGCATGCAAACTATCAAAATGCAAATGCACAAATGCATGTATTTGTTTTCGCTTTCTTAATATTGATGCCTAAAAAGAACGCTGTTGTACAAATTTGAATTCGATTTCAAGTGAAAACATAAACAAGTTCCTTTTTCAAAATCAAAAAGACGATTACGACACTTTATGATTTACTTGTTTCGACACTAGAAATGTATAAATTTAAACCAAACGACAAAATTAAAAGCTCAATCAACTGTGAACAACAAACAAACTCACTCCTAAGATCAAAACGACACTTATGACAGGTCTAGATCTAAGGGCGACAGTATGACTAGTTTACTTTTGTAATGGGAAACTGCAAATGATGTAACAAATACACAAAGAACAAATATAGTTTCTTTATACAACTGAGGTGGAATTGAGGCAAAGAAAAGGGGTTTCAGATAGGTACACTGACTGATAATAGGCTGCAAAAAACAGAGATAAAACTGAGCAAAAGGAAGCAGGGAACCACAGCTGCACAAGGCAAAGAATGATCAACGCACTCCAAACACAGAGGTTTTGACATTCAGCGCAGGTAGCCTTCACGGGACCTACGTTGAAATGCAGAACCTCTTCACAGAGTCTGCACTGAAGCAGAAACGAGAGTTGTTTCTGGGTTCTGGGTTACGGTTTGCAGTTAAATCAACAATTTTTGGCCGGATCAAAGCTATCAATTAGGTACAATTAGGAGGATGATTTAAAGGAGGACTAAGATCTATCACAAAGGGCTGTTAGAGCACTTGTGGATCAACTTCTCAGATCATAAACACAGGCCCAGTGATTGGACTAGAGTGGCAGATCTCTACTTTGCACTTGAAAATGGCAAGTGCATTTCGATTCGGCACTCCTGAGTCTATGAGAAGAACAACACCAGAAACACAAATAAACCAACAAGACACTCTCCCCAGTGGAGTCGCCAATTTGTTGTTGGGAAAAGTATCCAATACGGAATGCCCCTATCCCACTCTAAGAGGTGATAGTGCCTTAGCAACAAACAGGTAAACTTATTTGAATATTCTTCTTTATGAGATGTAAGCGAGGAAGAAGGATCTAACTAACCTGTATCTTCCGCTAGTTTGTCGATCCAAATCACTCCTCTCTTCAATAGCTCTTAGCTTCTTGCTCCTTCACCGGCCCAGCTTCACCGAATTCCTGCAAGATCACAAGAGAGAGAAACTACACAAAGATACAGATATACATTCATAAAAAGCTCAAGATCAGATTAAGCTAAACATGTAAGCATAACAAAACATCATTGGTATACAACATGTAGGAGAAACTCAAATAGTTTATTGATAGAGTAATAAAGTCCAAGAGCAGATACAACCAAGTGAGGCCCGATCTAGCATCTACCTCCCAACAAAGGAAACCCTTCTTCTCCTCCAACAAAGCATAAATCACCCAATGTGCTGATGTCAATCTCAAACCAACAGCAATTCTCTGCAAAGTACAAAATTCCAGCCTCCTCTCTCTGGATCTCTGGGATGAGAGATCTATATATAGATATTTTCAAAGGTGTGAGTTAGCTCTGGGTTTTTGATTAGTGTCTTCTCTCTGATAGTTCTTGATGCCACTTGGAGATTTCATTGATCTCTTACTCATCCTTGGGCGATTTTGATAGGCAAGTGTCCCATGAGAAGTTTCTGGAAGATTCCATGATCATCCACCTCGCAAACTGTCTCCGCCACTTGTCTTTTTCTGATCAGCGCACCCTCACAGTGTATTTAGGTGCACTGAAACGCATTTCCCGTGTGTACAAGGTGCACTGCATTGCACCCTGGTAGTGCATTTAGGTGCGCTGATCCAGTTTTGACCAATTTTGAGTAGTTTCTGGTGGAGAACTTCTGGGAGAAGCTGTAATTTGTTGACCTTGTTCCTTTAGGAGTAGGAACAACACTTTTAGGGACTTTGGATCCCTTGGTTTATGGACATTTCATGCTTAGAGTTGTAAGGCACAAAAATGTCTATAACACAGCCCCTCTTCTTTTCTTTCTTGAGAGTCTGTGTAACACTCTCAGCCGTAATCTGATAAGCGATTTCTCTTGCTAGTAGTTTATCTGGTATGTACAAAGGGAGAACATGTGGGTTGGCTTGGCTGCCGAAAACTCTTATGTAGGTAAATCTTTCCTCTCCAAACCAACTCCCTACCGCTGTTAAATCAAACGAAGCTTGATATGAAATCTTGGGAATTGGTTTATCAAAAATAGAATAATAAATAGGCACCATAAATCCATTGGAGATTTGGTACAGATGGTGCTTGTAAGAGGACTTCCATAATTTCTGATGGTATATGTGGATAGCCGTGGGATCTTGTGGCATCCACCTCCAGCCGAGCACGGGAAATTCAGAATTGAAACATAATGTATCTAAAATATATGCACTGTAATAGAATGGGGGAATTTTCCTTTCAGAGATGACAGTCTCATTTCTAAAATCAAGAATAGCTTTGGCTAGTTTATCTGAGAGAATAGTGGCCCAATCCATTATTTGACTGTTCACTGCAGCTTCCATTAAAGGAACCATCTCTATCATGAAATTAGAGGAGTCATGCAATCCCCACAATCTACACATCATTATTCCAGCGTAGCAATAAGGAGAAGCCAGGGAATCAACTGAGTACTTACCGGAAGATTCGTGTTTGTGCTTGGCCGGATTTTGTCTCCAATCCCGGATGGGTTCGGATTCAACTTCATTTTCATTTGCGAATTTCTCCAGGAACGCCTTATTGTATATCTTCTCTGGCTTAGGCAAATGGTACATTTGCCTCAAGTCCTCACCTTTGAACAACCCGAAAATTCTTCCGTCTCTGGTGTTGAAGGTTCTATCCAAGATTGGGATTTCTTCAATCGCCCACCGCACTACGTCTGTGTATGGGAGAATTTTCTCCCTGGATGCTATCCTGTGAAGGAAGGAGTTAGCTAAATCCTTAAGAGTGCACTCAGATTTCCGAGTGGAATCAGCGGTGGCTTCTACTATTGTCACCGTAGGTTCTTCAATTTCGATTAAGTTGTAGGTACCCTGCCAAGTAGTTCTGCCGAGACCTGAACATGTTGTATCCGAAATTAATCCTTTCTTCTTGTCAGTGAGAACCTGTCCTGCAACTGGCGTAGTGGAAGCACCTGTGGTCTTCTTGGATTTCTTCCCCATTTTGCTTGAGCTTTCTCCTTTGGATGAATTCTTCACAGAGGCGCAAATATACATAATACAGGGAAATAGCAATGAAAACTTGCAAGTGATGAGAAATATTGACAGATGCGTAATAAGGGATTAGCTTTTAAAATGGGCGCAGACACAATCCATGGGAGGATTTTAGGACTTACGATCACATTAAATTGCCGTTTAAAACCTACCAATCTTAAATGTCCATTATATCGTTAATTGGCCGAATGATTCATTTAAGCGTGCTGTGGGCATTTTGGCGGTTATGCGCAGGCGAATCATTGTTGGATGGATCAAGCCTTTAATATGAAACAAATCATGATATCCCTTCATTTAACGGCTTTTTCGAAAACTGTGCTTTATCCCAATCGGTCATCGGGGCAACCTTAAACCTTTTATATTGACAGTATTCAAAACCTCCGATCGCCGATAGCGATATCGCATCGTGTCGGGAGAATGAGGATTATATATAATATTGACAGGCTGCCGCCGATTTGCCGATTGCGATATCGCATCGCATCGGAATACATTACCCGGGCGCCTTAACAATGTGGATGAAATACTGCCGATTGCGATATCGCATCGCATTGGGGTATTGGCATCACATAAGATATGTATTATATATCACCGATCACCGATCGGCGATTGCGCATCGCATCGGGGCTAATGGCATGGGGGCGCTTTAAAATGTGCATGAAGTATTGCCGATAGTCGATAGCCGATAGCAATATCGCATCGGCGGAGACCAATGTCACTTATTTGTGTTTTCTATGTCATTGCGATATGCGATCTTGCGATCGCTTTATTGCAATGAAAAAGGATTGTTTTATTTGATCACATGGGTTTTTCAAAAGGTTTTTATATAATGTATTCATTTGGTTTTCAGACCATTTTGAAAGATACAATGTTGATACCAATTAAACTCTAAGGGACCCATTTCATATGATAATTTTGGGAATAAAAATGTTATGAAATGGGGGGTTGTTGTGGAGCACAACAGTACCATATTTATTTGGGTCATTCAATATCTTATTACGCTCAAGGTAATGGGTTGGATGAATCTTCCAATAAGAGTTTGGTAAACATCATTAAGAAGATTCTAGAGGACAATAAAAAGTCATGGCACAACAAATTGATCTATGCAATATGGGTTGACCGATTGACTACAATGAAATCAATTGGCATGTCCCCATTCCAACTATTTTATGGGATGGATGTAGTTTTTCCCTCTTCCATGGGAGAAGCAGTTATGAAGATCATGCAAGAGATACAAAGTGAACCAAATGATATGCAAAGAAGGATATATCAGAGAATTCAATTTCAGCAGTCTAGAGAAGAGGTATACAGTAGAACTTAGGTTGTCCAGGAAAACATAAAGAATTTGTTTGATAAAAGAACCAAAGCTTATGATTTCAACCTGGGAGACAAACTACTAAAATGTGACTAAATAAGAGAAGACAAAGGGAAACATGGTAAATTTGAAAATCTTTGGAAAGTCCCATGTTACAAATCCATTTGGGCACATCAACCCAAACTTGTAGATCAGTACTATTGGGGCCCATCAAACCCTAATTGAGTTGTCACATGCCCTAAATGAAGCCAACCATCATAATGCCTCCTTCCCAAGAGATTCCATGACTGAAATCATCCAAAAACTACCTCTAAGAAGATCAGCGCAGGTAGGCCTTCATCGGGGTGCACTGCAGTGCAGTCTAGTACACTATCTAGGTGCTATGCAGTGCACTTGAGCCCTCTTTGGCCCACGCTAGGCAAATTTGAGTGAAATTTCATTGGGGTTTGGGAATATTCTTATCCATTAGATGCATCTAGAAGTTTTCCAAGTTTATCTACTCCTTTGGGCTCAAATTTGGGTGAGGAAGGGAGTTAAGGAACGTCAATCCCTTTATCCATTCCTCCACAGAACTAAATTCTAAGTTTGGGAGGGCATTCATTATCACCATTTATGGAATAACTTCCTTCATTCACCTACAAAATGACCACTCATCTAAGTGATCGGGGGCTAGAAATCATTGAATTATAGGGAGATGTTGTTAGTATGAGACTTGAGTTGGTTTCAACTATTGTAATGATGTCAAAATTTCTTTCTTGTTATGAGGAGAGGATGGGATTGAATTGGAGGAGTGACACTGAATCAAGGAAATTGGGTTGTAACTCTTCCTTTTACTAATAAAGTGTTAAAAGCTTTTTCATATGTTTGTATTTTCCATTGATGCTTTCATATGTGTATTATGAACTTAAATCCATTCTATGTTTAATAAATAGATCATTATCATATGCTTTGATCAGTTTTTGTCTTCTGTCTATGTGTAGGTACATTTCAAGTAGATTAAGTACGGAAAGGAGCAAAAAAATTTGTGAAGGGAGATAAGGAGTAAGCAAAAGCTATAGGTAGGCTTCTTTACTATCATATTTAATCTATTGGTTATAGAAAAGGTAGAGAATCCTTTGCACTATTGTTCTAGACTTAGCTACTACTCTAGGGTTTAAGCATTTATCTGTAGACACTAAAACATCCCAAAACAAATTGGAAAATACATTCGGGAGAGATTATCCATCTTAGTAGCTTATCAGCCTCTTAAGACATTTCTACATACTGCACTTGTGGTCGTTGATTGAATTTCAGTCTGATTTCATAGAAAATTGAGTCAAAACTATGTCAAATTGCCTTTAGAAATGGCTTACTATCACCAGCGTAGCCAAATGAAGGACACAGTGTGCTGCAATGGACTTCCCGCATAGAGCCAATGCACTGAAGTGCACTCTCTCTCACTGTTGCCTGCGCCGATCCCTTGAGGGTCAGTTTCCCATCTAGGAGCTGAAGTTTTGTGCCAATTTTCTCTTGTTTGAATGATTTGCTAAATGTCAATGATGTCTTGTCTCTGAAAATAGTTTTTCATCTCCTTACCTGGCCCTACTTAGACTAGGATTGATAAATGTTTCTTATGTATTTACTTTGTCATTTTCAATCTATAGTCGAAAGTTAGTATTTGGTTGATTGATCTTTGTCGAAAGAAAGTGTCGTAAAATCGTATTTTTCTTCGAAAGTTGAATTGTCGTCAAGTCCTCATTCATGAAAGATCAATTGATTGAAGTATGCATATGATTAGTCTTCTCATTGAAAGTGTTGTAATTCCTTATTTCTTTGAAAACAAAAGTGTCATAAAGTCTTCCTTTCCTTGAAAAGAAATTGTCACAAAATCGTCATTTTTATGAAAAGAGTTTATTGATCGATTATGCATTAGTTTTCATTTTTGTTCATTCACATTAAGGGAAATTGAAAAGAAATACATGCATGTTGCACTGAAAGATTTTGTGTGTGTTGGTAGGAATAGTATAGGGAATTTGCATTTAGATTGTGCTCTTTGCTATTTGATCAAAAGAAATCTGATTGCTCTATCCCTAAGTAGCTAAGATTTTCATCGTTAAATTGAATGTAAAGAATGCTTATCATGATAGTTGCATTCCTAGGAATTTCAAAATACATCACGTACTGAAATTGAAAGGAAACTTCCTAAGCAAGATCAACTTAAAATAGACATCAATTTACCTAATGGATCATTGTCATTGACAAGAACATTTAGTGGTTCTAGGCTAGAGACGTGTTTCAGTGTCGTAAAACAAAGCAATTGTCGCTAACTTGTCTGCAATACATCCCAAGTGTGATACCACATTCCACGTACGTGAGTATATCGTAGCTCATACATGTACCTTCAGGTATATAGGGCGGTGTTACAGTACGTAAAGTATATGGGAATGTGCTCACTGTGTGGTTTTGCATTAAACAACGCTTATACGGACTGGGCCTCCATGTACCTTTGGGCATATATGGGTGGAAAACTCTAGGTTGCCATCCATCCTTAAGTAATCGAGTCGGCCACCTTATAAACTGTGATACAATGAACACAGCATTCAGGGAGATTGCCTTCCTATACTTCTTGGTTCACCAGGAGGTATTCTGCAGTTCACAGTTTCTTGGTAAACCTTTTTCCTAGTATACCCCTTTTTTTATTTCTTTTTCGATAATAAAATTAATCAGCAATCGTGGAGGAACATCAACCTATACCCCATCGTTCATGAAGAACAATGAGAAAACCGCCTTTGCTTCCCGAAGTGACACCAATTCGGGCAAAGCGGTCTCGCTTAACTAAGTCTAGTACATCAAGAACTCCTAGTTCTTCATCTAAGTTACCTGAATCATCTATTTCGGTAAGTATAGAGACTCCATTTACTCCAACTATTTCTGGCACATTTGTTCCTGAAGAGGAAGTTTCACAATTACTTGAGGACATTAGCACTGATCCTAGTGAAATAGTAACTGAAGTTGTTCAACCACAAGTTGATCCTCAAATAGAAATTGCTCAATAAAAAAGTACTTTTGAACTTGAATTAGTTCAACCAGAAGTTAATCCAAAATCTATCCTAGTTCAAACAGAAGTTACATCTAAACCTGAAGTTGTTCAAGAACCTCTTACTGAAACTTTTGTTCATTTACCTGAACATCTAGACTTCGAATTTGAACATTCAAAAGTTGTTACTTTACTAGAAGATGATCAACTGTTTACCCCTCAAACACCAGTAACTATTGAAACTTCAGCTTCATCAACACCATAAATATTTTACAGACCTGACAGTGAAGTTCTTCCACTAGGATTAATTGCTATAGAGGAGGAATTGGAAGAAGATTCCACACCTAGAACCCTGTTCCACTTTGGAACTGGGCTTTATCTTTACCCTCTCCTGTTTTTTTCACTTCCTTTGATCCTACTTCTTTTCAAGTACCCATCGAATCTTTAGGACAAACTTTGGGTCAGTTAACTATGGTTGAACAACCGTCAACATCTCAGACTATATCATCTGATGCAACTGTAGCAAAATCTTCTATTGTAACCTCTTCGATGTTTTATACCACACATGAGTCGCACCTGTATGGTGAATCGTCTGTCCAAGTTGGTTACCAATCATTGTCTGGAACCCACTCAGGGGTTGGTTCTACACCATGGTCATCACCCATCTCCTCAACTAGAATTTTACCTGGTTCTTCTCTAATGGGAACTCAATAGTTTGATCCTACATATTAGTATCAAGCTGGAAAATCTGGTCAACAAAAACCTATGTATCCATTATATACTAGATTTCCACCATATGGAGAGCAATATGCTTATTGGCCATATCCTCCTTATTCCAGGGGACTACAATATGGCAACATCCCACAATATTCAGTTCAATTTGGAATTAGAGTTTGTCAATGGCAACAAACAATGCTAGTTCAACCAAGGCTTGCGTATCCAACAGAACCAATGCAAACTGTGTTAGCTATTCCTACTACATCTGTTGTTACCACTGTACCACAGTCATTAGTTCAAACTGTTGTATCTCAACCTGTACAAACTGATCCTTCTACCTTGTAATCACAAGATTCAAGTCAAGAAGTTCAAGTTCCTCGAGTGGTTGTACAACAACCACTCGTTTCTAGAGTTCAGCAACAACCTCAGGTTAGTGTACCCTTATCTGGACTGACCCAGGCTTACACTAGTATAGTTTATTCACAACTTGGACAACCTTTCATTGCTAGACAACAACAACCATTAAATCAATAACAGTTGTACCAACAACAACAACAATAGTTGATTCAACAACCGTAGCAGCCTCAATTTCAACAACCCCAATTCCAACAATTCCAACCCCAGTTTGTACTTGTTCAACATGCTCAACTTGTTTTTGGTCAATATCAAGCTTGCCAAGGTCTTGGTCAACAAGGCTTTGCAGGTTATGGACAACCACACGTTCAACCTAGTTATCAACAACCATCCTATACTAGTTTTGTTCAACAACCATACCAAGGTTACCAAATGCAGATGCCCTATGTCGGTATGAAAAGACCTATTGCCCAGGAAATTCCATCATATCCCAAGTATGCTCAACCTGAATTGAATCAACAGTTTTCACTTGTAGCAACTTTAGAATTACTAGATTTAAATTGGCTCACTAATGATCCAATCTTATATGCACCTTGGTGGCCGGTAATTCCGCATAAGTTACCATCTGACATTCTGAAATTTAATGGAAATCCTAGAGAAGACCCATCAAATCATGTTATGACCTTTCATTTGTCGTGTTCATCGAAATCCTTAAATGATGATTTGGTCAGACTTCATCTTTTCCAAAGAACACTTATTGCTCCAGCTACTAAATGGTACGTTGAATTACCAAGAGCTTCTTTCGATAATTTCACCAATTTAGCCACTACTTTTTTGACCCACTTCTAGTTACCTATCAGATAAGAGACTAGAACAAAACTCTTAATCAACTTTAAATAGATCACTGCTACCCATATATTAGATCATATTCATGAGTGGCAACATCGTCGTTGAATGGTTAAGACATATGTTCATGATCAACTTTTAGCTGAGTGGTTCATAAAATCCTTGTTGCCATCAATCACCAAGGATGTGGAAAAAGGTGGAGTTGTCACAGAAGAGCAAGTTTCTCGTGCCCAATACTTCGATTTGATTTACACACAATCCGGCATGCTTTATGATAAAATTCCCAATGCACCTCGACTAGCTTTCACTATTCCACCTCCTCCACAATCGAGTAAGGACTCTCATGATGGTGACGGTGTGATCGGTTCTTCAAGCACACAGCCAATAGGAAGATCATCTAGTAAAACTCTTGCTGTTTCCAATGAAACTACCAATGCATCAAAAAATACTCTTTGCTCCGAGATTAATGCCATGTCATCTGGAAGAGGAAAAAATCCAAAGCAACCAATGGGCAAGAAAAAGGGAAAAAACAAAAAGAAAGAAGAAAATACCCCTCCAAAGAAATCATCTGATTCCTCTACTTTAGCAATGAAACCTCGTTAACCATGTCTGATATGTAATGACGAGCATTTTACAAGAGACTTTCCACATCGTTCTAAGGTCTCTAAAATTTTAAAGACTTCAAACATATCGGCAGTGTTGACAAATTCGTTTCCAACCCCGGAGACACATTTGGTTGCAACAAACCATGCTTCCACATCCCAAGTACTCATGTTATCCATCAAAAATCCACAAAACAAAGTTTTGGTGTCAACAAGAAACAAAGATTATGGAAATCCGTCGTCATCAAATAACTAGGTCACTGATCAACCTAATCCTTTGACTGTGACTTCATCTGAAGTTATTCCAGCCATTGTACCTGAATTGACAATAAAACCACGAAAGGGAGTTATGCACAAATCAACATTAAACCCTCGGGCTCGAGTAGCTCAAAATTATAACATAGTGGAGGATCTTGCCCAATCGCCTTCTACTATGTCGACACTCGAGGTGTTGGAAAACTATCCCTCCCAAAAATAGGCTTCCCTGTCAGCAATAGGTGGAATAGATCCTACAGATTCAAATCTTGTGGATTTTAACCATGTGGGATTTTCACCACAGTTACCTATGCAATTAGCTTTCCTAATCCAATTAAAAGCTCTCAATAAGAATTTTCACCGAACTATTATTGATGAGGGGTCATCTACTTGCATTATGTCCATGAGCTGCTAGAAAACACTTGGTTCACTGTCATTGTCATGATCACCAATCACATTGAAAGCTTTTGATGGAAGAACATATACTCCATGTGGGATTTCGAATAACCTGTAAATCAAAATTGGGGGCGAAATGGTTACTATTGAAGTTGACATAGTTGACAAACCCCTCGATTACAAAATTTTACTGGGAAGGCCTTGGGTATTTGTTATGGCTGCTATGGTTTCCACATACTTTCGTACTATTGCATTCCCTTTTAAGGATGGAATCATAGTCATTGATCAGCTAGCCTTCTTTGCCAATAGTTCATAGGCTACAAGAATCATTCCATTGATACTGTTATCTTAAAATTGGACCCTGAAAGGCTACTGTGATCAGGTAGACTTTAAGTAACTATTTCAAACCTACTTTAGGCTGAGGCTTAGCCTCCCCAACCTGAGAGGGCTCTCTCACAAGATTAAAAATTTGGATAATGAATAAGATGGCTAACTCTATGAAACAAAATGAACAAGTATAAGAGGTTGAAACACAATTAGAAAGTATCCATTGGGCTTATGGAGTCAGATATGCTTCAATATTGACAGTAAGGTTAGCTTTGCATAGAAGTCAGGGAATTCAGAATCCAACATATGTAAACACACCAAACACATGGAGGACCAACACAATTTACAAATGTGTGAAGTAAATTAAAGCATTGTTAGTGATTTCTAAGTAATTAGACATTCATAACACTGTAGATAATAGGAAAAATACAACACAAGACATTCAGAACATCGAATTCATTTTGATTCCTGAGAAGCAAGGCCAATACTTTATTACTAGAAAACAGAGTCTTTACATAAAGCAAAATATGAGAGCTTTTCTCAATAATTTTCCAACCCTTGGTACATTTCTCTCTCTCCTATATATAGAATTCTTGAGATTCCTCCTCCAGCATGAGGGGAACTCGAATTCTTCTTGCTATGACACCTACTCAAACTTTAACTAACTATTAAATGCAACAAACTACTAACTAGAAGTTTTTAGAGACCTAGGACAATTAGGAATCTAACTCCACATTATACTGGTAATAGTATTTATTACAATCAAAACTCATTCTCTGACAAGTGGTCTCCTTCAGTTTAGCTTTGGTTGATGCTTAGAACTCCTTGATGGCTCTTGATGTCTCATCTCTTTACTGCTCCTGGAAAGTAGGAAACTGCTCTTGTTTTTCTGCTTTTGGTCTCCTCAAGGATATTCGAAATCAATTATCCATGCTATTCTTCTTTGATTACACAAAAATATATTGGAGTGCCACGTTCTTCATGTGTTGTATACCTTTCCCATATACTTGTGTGAATAAAAAACCTCTTCGAAGCTGTTTGAAATGTCATGGACAATACTAGTAGTGATCATTTATATAACAAAGAGCTTAGAGTTCATATATCTTTTCCTCCACTTGTTTTGCCTTTGCTGGTTGCTTGCACATTGCCAATGATCCTTTTCTGAAATCCCCTTTCAAAAAAAATTCCACTTGATTACTCAAAATTGGTCGACTGAGTTTAATTATGCAACTATAGCAGTTTCGTAGTGCGCTACAAAACTGCTGTGCATTATGCATCACCTACAGCAATTTCGTAGCGTGCTACGAAACTGCTGTGTAATCACAAAACACAATTTTAATACCAAAATTTGATAGTCTTGAGCCTCTTTATATTGAAATGTCCTTTTCCACTGCCCTGAAAATATTCAAAATTGAATGGAGATGCATCATTCTTCAAGAAAAACTGCAACAAGGTAAATCATCAAAATTTGGGATATAACCTTACTTGTTGTGTGATTTACTTAAGGAAATCTTTCCCGTTGGCTTAGTTGTATATTCAAATCCTCAATTTGACTCTTCATAACTTTGATCCCAGCTCTCAGTCTCGTATTAACTCTTCTGATGAATTTTGCTTCCTTTATTGCGGGAACTGAACAGGTGTAGTATTGAGCATGACAGTCGACCACCTCGGGTATTTGAATTGTTTTGTCTTCCCACAGAGCCTCCATTTTGTTAAAATGAGCTTCCTTGATTGCATGTTTCCTTGAGGCTTTCTTCAGTTTAGCAATTTCTAGGTTTGCTAATTTCAACTTCTTTTTTAACTCTTCAACACTATATTCCTCTTGAGGGATAACTGCCTTACCTTTATCTTTTTTATGCAGCTGAGATGATATTTTTGATGAATTCACGAGTCCTTCATGAGACTATGTTATCTCCTCTGTTTCACTTGCTTCTAGCAATGTCTCTTGTACCTGTCTTGAATGCCTCGTCAAACGTCTTCTTGGCTTAAAGACAAATTTAGCAACCAGGTCATCAAACTTGAGCTTTTTCAAGGTTTTGATCTTTTTGGTCTTTTCCTTTCCTGATTCTATCAAATCTTCTCGAACCAAGGGAGATTCTTCAATATAAATAGCTTCCAGTAAGTCATTAAGACTTCCCTTTGAAACCGGGCTTTCCTCAGTAACCATTGTCTTGCCTTTTTCCTTAGCTAACTGGCTCCTTGTCATTCTTCTCTAGACTACACCTATAGATGATTCATGTACAACCTCTCTGATCTGAATTTTCTCTTTCTGGTACTTTTGGGGTGTGTCTTGGATTATCAGTAGTTTGGTGGGTTCCTTTACCTGTTTCCTAGCCTTCAATTTTACAAATCTCCTGGATCTTGTTTCTGCACGTTGGCCAATTTCTATTGGAGAATCTTTTGTAGCTTGAGGACTGAGACCAGTCTCGTTCTTGAAATCAGACATAAACATGAACATGGGCCAGTACCTACCTGCTTTCTGGAGCTCATGAAAAATGATTAATTCAACTAAGTCATGATGAAACAATGAGGTCTCACAGGCTTCCCTTTTTAACTGCACCTTGTCACACATTTTGCCTATGCTAAGAAACAAGTAGAAAGGTAAATCAAGGGACGCCTTTCCTGTGAAATGCAGTAGAAGCTTGAAGTGATATGAATACACCTTATGATACCTCCCCTCACAGGTAAAGTACCTCTGTATGCAGGTAAGTAAATTGGCATATGATTCCTTGACAAAATTCCTTGGCACAGACTTGTTTAAATCTGAATCAATAAACTCCGGTTTCAGAAATTCCTTGCAGGGGGTCATGTCAAACTTGAAATTTTTAAACCATTTCTCCTATCCCCTCGGAATCTCAGTGACTGTAGATATGACCTCTGGAGTGATTGGCAATTCAAGCACCCCAACTTTTGAATTCAGTCTTGTGAAATTCAAAGCAAACGCCTTGGTGATTTGCATATGGTCTCCTTAAAGCTTTTCGCAGAAATTCCAGCAGCCAACCTGCTTGAATGTGCGTTCAACTTCTCTGTTCTTTAAGATAGTGTCTAAACCTCCAGGTTCACTCCTCAATCACCTTCCTGACCTGTGCTTCTTTCTTTCTATAGCTCTCTCCATGGGATTCTAACAGAATAAAATTTGAAATACTGGCACTGCCTTAATCTTCAATCACTGCCTCTCTTGAAAGCTGCCTCGCTTGAAAACAGCCTCGCTTGATCTTCAGGGAATTAAAATTGAAGTCTTAACAATTTATTTCTCATGCATGAACCCAAATTCAAATCATGACTGTGAATACTTGGCTCTTCTTGAAACTTGAAATCTGAGCGTACCAAGGTACCTAACGACTCTAATGATGATGATACGCGGTTAGACATGATAGGCGAAGTGTATAAGCTGAAAAATGATGATGTAAACATAACGGATTTTGATATATATGATGGCTAAGCAAGATTTGGTACGAATCTGCACGAATCCCCGATTTCATAGCACAGCCAGTGCAAAATCTTGGTTTTGTGCTACCAAAACACCTAAACAGAGTTTATGCGCTATGAAAACTCCTAAACAGTTTCGTAACACATAAGAACCTTCGAACAAAGCTGATACATGGAAAATATATGATTTATGAGACCAGTGATGAATGGGAATGGATAGTTGACCTTTATTTAACCATACCACCAAGACTCCTAGGACTTAGACACTAAAGCAAACAAAAAATTAAACCTAGACTAGCACCTAACCTTTACAATCAAACTGACGTGAACAATTTGGAAATTGTTTCTTAAGTGATAACAGATACACGGACCCCTGCTATCACTTCAAAGTGTTGGAGTAGGTCCCTTTAGAGATCCTTCGCTAATGGGCACTTTTACCCTCCCGTCACCATCTGATTTAGCAGAAGTGGCAAGGGTAGATACTTGCAATATGATTTCCTCCACCTCATCTGATTTAAGGAGGATTTCCAACCAAGTTGAAGATGAAAGTAATATGGAGGTGATGTTGTTAATCCCCATTGAATCATCATAGCAACCAATCTTTTGGGCTTGTGCGGCAAACCCAAATCTGCACTCAACATTTGTATGGGTAGATACGTCATTAGAATATGGTACCTCTTCGGATCCTTTTTCATGTATACATTTTATGGATGAAGGAATCATCCAATCAATGATGATATGAGAGGAACCGTGGGAAGATTATCATCATCGTTCCCATTTTTCAGATGACATCGAAGATTATTCAAATGAACTAAACCACCCATCAATCGTTGATTTCCTATTGAATTCTATTAGAGTAGATACTATAGATTCTGAGCGTAATTTGTCAAACATCGAAGAAAAAATTTCTATAAACATTTCGACCAAGCCTAACATTGTAGAAAATATTCATGTCGGAAAATCTTGTTCTCCATTGGAACTTGATAATTACCATGCTCTTTTCTGTTAATTTAGAGATATTTTTGCATGGTCTTATGAGGAGATGCCAGGAATCGACTTAAGCATCGTTGAACATGAGATTAAAATGTACCCTGATGTCAAACCAGTACGACAATAGCTTTGACTTGTTCATCCTAAGAAATCCATTACCATTAAAGCAGAGGTTGAATTTTTTTTTGCATTCGGGCTTCATTTTTCCTGTACCTCTTACTGACTGGGTATCTAACATTGTTCCAGTTATGAAAAAACAAGGGGAAATTCGAGTGTGTGTTGATTATAGGGATGTAAATCAAGCATGTCCAAAAGACAATTATCCTACACCCTTTATCGACTAAAATATTGATGAATGTTCCGGATGTGAAATCTTCTCATTCATTGATGGATTTTCTGGCTACAATCAAATCAATATCCGCCCACAGGACCAATCTAAAACAACTTTTATTTGTCCATGGGGCACATTTTCCTATCGAAAGTTACCTTTTGGTTTGAAGAATGCAGGGGCTACATTTCAGAGGGTGATGAATTATGCCTTCCATGACATCAAGCACATTGTTCAACCTTATCTTGAAGATTTTCCTGTTCATTCACAAACGCAGATTGATCACTTGCAACATTTGAGAGCAATATTTTGACGGTGCTGGCACTACAAGATATGACTCAATCCACACAAGTGTGTGTTTTGTGTTGGCTCTGTTTGATTTCTTGGATTCGTGGTCTCAAAAGATGGAATTTGAGTCAATCCAATTAAGGTTCAGCCAATCCTTGACTTGCCTCTACCTTTAAACTTGTTACAGTTACAAAGACTTCAAGGGAAGGCAAACTTTTTGAGGAGGTTCATTCCAAACTATGTTGAGTTGGCTAAAGGTTTCACTCATCTATTGAAAAAATGGGTACCCTTCCATTGGGATCAGGTTGTGCAAGCTTCCTTTGATGCTCTTAAAGATTCCTTGATTGGAGCATCATTAATGTATGCCCCAAACTATCAAAAAGACTATTACTTGTATCTCACCACTATAGATACAACCATTGGCATGGTTTTAGTCCAAGAAAAAAATGGAATTGAACATCCCAGTTATTACTTCAGTCGTAATCTCAAAAATATAGAAAGTAAGTATTCTTATGGCAAAAAGTTAGCTTTGGCAGCCATTCAAGCTGTGTAGAGATTTTGTCATTACATTCTCCTTCGAAAAACTACTATTATATCAGATTGCAACCCTATGACATACATTTTGTCACGTCTATTGCTGGGTGGAAATATTCAAAATGGTTAGTTATTTTGTAGGAGTTTGATTTGGAGTTCATCAAATCTAAATAAAAGAAATCTCTTGTTTTCACCGAGTTACTTTGCAACCTTCCCTCGTCCTCCAATGATTTAACATTAGAAGCATCAATCTTGGATGAGTCTCTATTTCTTATTGCGCCAAGTGATCCGTGGTATGGATATATACTGGTCTATCTCCAGACCCAAGCTTTCTAGCTTAATACCTCTCACTCTTAACAACGACATACTCGATACCAAGCCAAAGATTATATGATCATTGGTGATACGCTTTATCGTCATGGTGTTGATACGATTTTACGTAGGTGCCTCACCCATGAGGAAGCCGAGAAAGATTTGAATGAATGTCGTTCAGGTGTTTGTGGTGGACACTTATCTGGATATGCTACTGCACATAGAATTCTCTGTGCTGGTTACTTCTGGCCAACCATATTCAAATATTGCATTATTGTTATCAGAAGTTGTCATGCATGCCAGATATATGACCAAAAAACTAGATTACTACCTACACCATTGCATCCAGTCATTTTTGTTGGCCCATTCTCTAAATGGGGCATTGACTTTATGACATGTAACCCCATCTTGGCTAGGGGGCATGGGTATATTATAGTCGTCGTTGACTATTTTACCAAATGGGCTGAGGCAATGCCAACATTGAAAAACAATGGTGAAACAGCTTCTTTATTTTTCTTCAACCATGTGGTTTCCAGGTTTGGTGTACCACAAGCCATAGTTACATATCATGGATCGCATTTTTGCAATCATATGATGGTTGATTTGAGTGCCAAGTTGATAGTTCTACTCCATACTACCCGCAAGCTAATGGACAAGTTGAAGCTATCAACAAAGTCCTTAAGTGCATGTTGCAAAGAATAATTGGAATTCATAAAAGAAATTGGCATTTAATCCTGTACTCGGTTCTATGGACATATCAAACCTTAGTGAGAAATGCGACCAGATTTACACCCTTTCAGTTAGTGTTTGGTTTTGAAGTAGTCTTACCAATTCAATGTGAAATATCATCTCTCAAACTCGCAATTGACCTGCTACCTGAAAATTCTGAAGAAGAAGTGCATTTCTTGGAGTTAATCCATCTGGAGGAAACCCATCGTGATGCTGCATTAGCTAACGAAGCACATAAGAAACGTATTAAGGCACAATATGATAAAAATGTCAAGCCTCGTGTCTTCTCAGAAGGTGACCTAGTCTTGGTTTATGATTAGGAGTCTGATAAACTTGGAGCAGAAAAATTTGAACCGCTTTGGATGGGCCCTTATATTGTTAAGCGTGTTTTGACGAAAGGTGCCTACGAGTTAGTGGGGTATGATGAGATTCCATTGTCGCAGCCCCGAAACGGGCTGTACCTTAAACGTTACTATGCTTAGTTAAGTGTAGTAAATCTCACTATATATATGCTTTGATTGCATGTGTATGTGTTTCTTTTAGAGTTTTTATTTGATTAAGTAATCCACTTTCCATTTATTGCAGATGTTGAACTTTTCGGAACCATTTTTTGGTTACGTCGATGGGTCTAGTCGTAGTACGCAGAATCTATCCTCTACAGCATGGGCCATTTTCGCTCCAAGCGATGAGTTAGTGAGTTTTAGAGGGATTTGTATTGGTTGAACGATGAACAATATCATTCAGTATAGCGCGTTGATTGAACTTATCTCTGAGTCCATTTCACTTGGCATATGCCGAATCATCATTAGGCTGGACTCACAACTCATTGTACTACAACTTACTGGCGTTTATACCATCCAAAACTCAACAATTCATTGCATGTTCCTTAGAGTTCGTATTTTGGAAAGTTATTTTGATTTTATTCAATATCAACATATTTCCAAAAATCTAAACACATTAACTGATTCTCTAGCGAATTATGTGTTAAATAGACATTTGCAACATATGTAAAGTAAATATTTTCAATTCACATCATCAATTGAATAGGATTACATCACGTAACCATAATAAAACTCTGGAAGTAAAATAGATAGTTGTTTTAAAAATTTTTACAAACAGTTTGTGTCCAAGACAAAAATTGGTCATCTAACTCAAAAACTCAAAATGTATGCAGAAAAAATCTAAGTAAACTAGTGGTGCTCATGATAACAAGTCACAGCCTATGCTATCATGTGTAAAAGTCTCATCCAACGACTTGGAACACCAATGTTGTGGCACTACAGTTGCATAGGAAACTCCTTGATCCAAACATCCAAAATGCTTAGGATCAAACCCTCTATGTGGTCCTATAGCTCAGCCAGTGTCTCGGCTAAATCTAAGTCTCGGAGAACTACTCTCCCAATAGGTCTCTTTGCTGGCCCACCTACCACTCGTTGGTTCCCCACAGGTCAAATAAGTCCGACGTTTGCATACATAAAAATGATTTTTTTAGTCTTGCAGTTAATAAAAAAACACAAGAAATGTAGAAATTCTAAAATCAAAAAACACTTTGGTCAAACAATTTACCTATCACACCCCATTGTGCTCCAATTGGTAACATCGTGTCTGGATCTCCGTGGAAATCCATCCCTGAATATGGATACTCTGAGATGGCCATATTCTGTCAATCAAGCCACTCAAAGAATGCAGGGGTAAATGAGATCAATGATTGACCAACATGCCTAGCTATAAGATCTACCCATCTCTGCATCCATGGATCCCTAGGTCCAGATACACCTAGTGAAACATGTTGTGGCTACATAAGTGGAATTTTCTAATTTTCTCTAAGCAGAAAGAAATCAGGATCGACCCATAGCCAAAATTCCTTTTCCTTCCACTTTTCACCTTGGTTAGTTGTTATTTCAAGGATGAAAGTACTGCCTCGCACCAGTTGAATACTGTTGGCTCTAAACACTCTAATGCATACTGCATGTATGAATTGTTTGCCAAATGTAGTGCCGCGCTGCCAGGTAATTTGGCAATGGTAAAGAGGATCATCCTCAATGGTAAATCACTAACATCCCTAATGTTAATCTTTTTGTCCCTGCTAGGTTGTGCACCTGGCTGACAAAACTTTCGTATGTAATCCCTCACTGATTCACCACCTTTGGCAAATCCAGAAAGTGAAATGGGGGAACCTTGCCTCGATATTCCATTAAGAAAATATATGGCATCGATGGTAATTGAAACCACTTTGTCTCTAATGTGAAATGACTGATCAGTAGGATCCCATGAACGAACAAGGAATTTCATAAGCTCCATTTGCTGCCTCATACCAGGTAATTGGAAATATTTGAGTAACCCACAATTCCTTAGGGTCTCAACCATTCCCTGGTTAATTAGGGCAACCATATCCTATTCTTCATGTTCTTGTTCTCTCCATGTAACCGTCATTCTGATTCGATGAATACTTGAAAATACAACCATAAGACAAACTAGGATCCCTTTCTTGCAAAAAATAGAGGAATTTTTGGTTGAAAGCAAATGAATGAAATTGGGTTTTACGCTCAATGTAGCCCAGCCTTAGGGATAGTGTGCTGCAATACAGGCAACCTTCTAGGTAAGTGCACTGCGACGCACCTTTCGATGATGAAAGGGTGCACTAATCCCATATTGGAAAATTGAAACCCTAGGGGCCCTGAAAACTCAATATTTTTGCCTAAAACTGAAAATGAATTATATGAAATGAAATAGAATAGAGATAGCTCCTACCTAGTCTGGATGGCATGAGGAATGGTCCACTGAATCCTCCGCAATCAGCTGGTGAACTTTGAGGTAAAAACTGCTCCAAAGCACCAAAATCAAAGGGTAAATATGAAATGGTAAAAATGAATGGTAAAACTTGTTTTTTATGTTTATTTCTTGCACATTAAATGAAGTAAACATAATTTTTTGTTCATTTTATCCATGAAATAGGTATTTTTAATCTATTTTGATGTTGTTTTGAGCGGGATTGACAACTGACGTGCTTAAATGTAAATTGAACATCTTTGACCACGAAGCAAACTTTTATATCTTTTTCGAGCTTTGTTAAAAATGAAAAGGGGCCCCCTTGGAGTCCTCTTTAAGCTCTTTTCAGACTCTCTAAACATAAAAAGATTGTCGAGCACTTGTCCTTTCCAGCTCGTTAAAGGATTGAAAATGATATCTCTCTTCTATTATTTTACGCCTTTTCAGAGTTGAGAGATTAATCTATGAAAAAGAACTTTTGGAGTTTCCTTTTCGTCCCTTTCAAACTCTCTAAACACGAAAAGGACAAAGTTACCTTTGTCGTGAAACTCGTTAAAAACATCAAATAGCAACAAACTTGTCCATCTAGACAAGACCGAGTTTCACCTTCGCTAGACTCGTTAAAGCATCAAATAGCGATGGATTCACCTGAAGGGTGGAATTATACAAAAATCATATGTTATCCTCCTCAAGAATGATAGAAATAAAGAGGTACTAGTTAACAATGACTGGGGAAAATTGGAAAAAGGGGAAAACACTTTATGGTAGCAAGTCGCTCTTGAACATGACACTTTCACCTCATAACTATGACTATGTGGGTTACGTCATTCATCTTGACGGTTATCACACCATTGGTCTATCATACCATCCATTATTTTGTTGTGGGTCAATGCTACCAATTCATTTTAGTGTCTCCAACATGTTCAAGAGAAGTCATTCAATTCAAACTTCATCCTTTGCAATACCGTAAACCTTCATTTTCATGACCGCCATTCCTGAACCTTTTGTCATCAGTCAATTTTTCATCTCCAAAATCATTTACCTCATTTCGTTTCGTTGGTGTGGGATACATCAATGCCCTCCTACGACGAGTCACTTCTTGTCGACATCAGCACATCGTCCAAGAGGTTGACTTAGAAACACCCCTTCAATACCTTGAGGCTTGCATACATCAATGGAAGGTTTCTTACTTCCAGCGATAAGTTGACAACACTGGCCTTTGACCGAAAAACTTTGTATGGTGTTTGACATCAAATAATTTATTCACACCATGCGAAATGTACTATAGTACCTTGAGGGTCATCATTATTATTGGTGATTCCTCTCACGTCCGTTAACGACTTACATCATTGGCTGGTAATTATATGATGTCTTCCCATGTTCGACTTCAAATCATCTATTCACATGGTTCGACTTGTACTTGAGCAAAAGATTGAACGAGAATGAAGACCCCGTATCTAGTTTCATCCATCCGGGCTATGATATTTTTAGGAGTACTAAATCAAATGTAAAATGACCTTACATTCATGGCCATCCATTCATGGGTCTATATCTATAGAAGACTATATTTGTACATGTAATGAAAGTTTATAAGTTGAGCATGGGTATGCCTCCCCTCAGCGAGTTCAAGAAAAAAAATCAAATTATCATGATATATGTATTGTAATTGATGTTGGTCACCTTCTGCTTTGAAACCTCCTCTCCACATGATAAATCATTTCACTTGAAAAACATATTTATGACTTCATGCTTTAGGGGGAAACTGTTACAGATCCATTTGGGCACATCAACCCCAACTTACAGATTAGTACTATTAGGGCCCATCAAACACTAATTTAGTTGTTACATGCCCTAAATGAAGTCAACCATCATAATGCCTCCTTCCCAAGAGATTCCATGACTGAAATCGTCCAAAAGCTACCTCTAAGAAGATCAGCGCAGGCAGGCCTTCATCAAGGTGCACTGCAGTGCAATCCAATATACTGTCTGGGTGCTATGCAGTGCACTTGAGCCCTCTTTGGCCTGCACTGGGCAAATTTGAGCAAAATTTCATTGGGGTTTAGGAATATTCTTATCCACTAGATGCATCTAGAAGTTTCCCAAGTTTATCTACTCCTTTGGGCTCGAATTTGGGTAAGGAAGGGAGCTAAGGAACATCAATCCCTTTATCCCTTCCTCCATGGAACTAAATTCTAAGTTTGGGATGGCATTCATTATCACAATTTATGGCATAACTTCCTTCATTTACCTATAAAATGACCACTCATATAAGTGATCAGGGGCTGGAAATCATTGAATTATAGGGAGATACTATTTGTATGAGACTTTAGTTGGTTTCAACTATTGTAATGATGTCAAAATTCCTTTCTTTTTATGAGGAGAGGATGGGATTGAACTGGAGGAGTGATACTGAATCAAGCAAATTGGGTTTTAACTCTTCCTTTTACTAATAAAGTGTTCAAAGATTTTTCTATATGTTTGTATTTTCCATCAATGCTTTCATATGTGTATTATGAACTTGATTCCATTCTATGTTTAATCAATAGATCCTTATCATATGCTTTGAATAGTTTTTATCTTCTGTCTGCGTGCAGGTACTTTTCAAGCGGATTAAGTACGGAAAAGAGCGACAGAATTGGTCAAGGGAGATACGGAGTAAGAGAAAGCTATAGGTAGGCTTCTTTGCTGTCTTATTTAATCTATTGGTTATAGAAAAGGTAGATAATGCTTTGCACTGTTGTTCTAGACTTAGATACTAGTCTACGAGTTTAAGTGTTTACTGTAGACACTAAAACTTCCCAAAACAGCCCATATATCATTTCTACTTTCAGAGGAAATAATGCATTTTTCCTCAAGGAGTTAGATGGAATAGAATTGTCAAGAGATCTTGGCAATGGTAGGTTGTTGAAGCATTACTTTTCTTGAGTTCGCAGATTTTCTCACTCCATTGTATATATCACAATATTTTAGGTTTTCAGATGGATTATTCATTTGACAAAAAGAAACTAGATTGAACATAATGCAGATTTCAAGGATTCAAGGCTACTGGTAAGGTGTTCTTGACACTTCAAGCTAATAAGTGCCATCCTCAGCTAGAGCCACTCTTAGGGTTCTATAATTTATAGGATCTCATGGTGATTGAGTATTTCACAATCTACATATTTCAAATTTTTCATAGATTCCAATATTCAATTGATTTCATAAGAAAAAAAGAGAAAATAAAAGAAATGAAAAGATGGTATATAAAAAGAAGAAAAAGAACCAAAGAGAAAAAATAAGAAGAAAAAGAAAACCCTAAATGTTGTTCAAATCATACAATCTAAGCATGATTGAAGAAATTTCAATTTCTATTGATAGGGTAGAAAATAAAGATCTGCCAAACAGTTTAATTTTAGCAAATCAGAAGCTAGGTAGAAATAAAATTGGTTCAACTATTTAATCTGGACCAATGGGAGAAATAAGTGATAGAGTAGGTTATAAATAAAAGAAAAAATGAAAGGGTCTGCCAGTCCAAGTGCACCCTGCAAATGAAAAAGAAAAAATGCTAGACTAGAAAATAAGGGTATGTAGACTGAGAAAATTCAAAGAAAGGAAAACATGAAATGCTCTTTTAAGGTTGGAAGAAATATCCCATTGTTTTTCTAAGGTTAGGAGAAGAAGTTAAAAGGGGAAGGAGTTATTTTCCAATATCATATCCCTTAACCTTACTATATATGCCTATTTTCCTATAGTTCACCCCCTCTTTTTTTCCATACCCCACCACGCACTTACCCGTCACATCCCATCTTACCTACCCCCCATCTCTTACCCCCCCATATCTTACCAAATCCCTGCTCACTCCATATGATCCAATGGGCCGTGTGCATTTCGCCCCCCCCGCACTCTCCGAAAGTTAATCTCAGGAGGGAGGTTCCAAATTCAGTGGTTTCAAACCTCTAACATGTCACACTATCATGATTTTGCATCCCCCTCCTATCATACCACTTACCACTCCCCAGGTCCCGTGAAAAATGGTTTATGTCATTAGTCAAACCACTTTGCCATTGTGACCATTTGTCGCTCACGCCACCTCACGGCGCCAACCCATCCCATCCACCTATCACCTTCATTACCGCCATTTGGCATTTAATTGGATGGACCATTAGACAATGGACCCATGCCAACTAAGGACAATCTAGCGGCATCACTCCAAAGCTACAAAAGCACCATTTCATATCCATTTCAAATTTTAATGAGCTCTCACTATTTGCAGGCGTAATTCATCTCCCTCCAGATATACACGAAGAATGCACGGTGCATACAGAAACTACAGTATTGTCGCAGAAAGATCTATTTTTCTACAGTGATAAAACATTCCCATTCTCGAATCCCACTTCTATTTTACTCCTTTTCTTTATCCCTCTATGAATTCCCTTTTCTTCTTATCCCCTTTTATTACAAATTCAACACAGGTCAGCTTGCAGAGGTTTTTTTTTTCAGAAGAAAACCATGGCACCAAAGAAAGAAGAACAAGGAGTATTTAATCCAATGGTGCACCCACCATTCGATTTGGATCACATACCACTTTCAGACATGGATTTTAAGATACATGAAACTGCTATAGGGATTAATGCACGATGTATGGAAGATGAAGGAACCCTCAAGGGTCTTCCCGAGACCCTTGGCAGACTGTATGATTATCTGCAGTTGTCACAAAGATACATGCATTTCCATGTTCAACAACTAACTATCAGAGAGAGAATGATTCATTACCTCGAGCGTTCGTGTGGAGTTGCTGGAGAGTGCAACGCAGCTAGGCAGAAGTCCCCTGATCCGACTCTAGATCAAGTCTTGCACATAGAAAAGACAAGTGTAATCACAAGATAAAACCTTGATAATCAATGCATAAACATACAAAAGAAATCTAGTTTCACATAACTAAGCCACGCATGCTAAAAGACATTGAATAAACATATAAATGAATTATAGTACCAACATCATGGAGTGGATAGTACAATTGCAATTCTATATTAATGTCGAAAGAGTGATTACAACCATTGGCTGCATCAATCTTCCCTTACAGAGCTGCAAGTCTCATCTTAATACATGAAAAACTTTGAACCCCTTCTAGTTCTATACAACCAGTATTTAAAAGAAAATATTCATAACTGTCTTTTGAGGAAAAATTAGCTACAGGTGGTCTACACGTATCACAACTGAACTGCGTAAATGTTTGATCAACTACAGGTCACTTGAATTCAAGCAAGATGGTTGCATAGAACTGTTAACACAGGTGGCTGATCTGAGTTAATGCTTAAACATAACTGTTGGATTTATTAATTAACCACGAAAGGGTAGACAAAGAGTCCCATTTCTTATGGGTTTCATATGTTTGACTCCACCTTTTTTTTTTCCGAGGAAAAAAACCGCGCTTTTCTATTAATCAAAGAATAAAAAAGCTACAAAAGGAATGAGAAAACATTCCGCATAGATTGCTTGTGCCCAGATGCATTGAAGCAATCCGTACACTGCCGCAAGGGCCCGAGTGCTTTCGCACCCCACGCAACGTTAGAAAACTAACGTGCACAAAGAATAAGAAAAGAGAGAAGAGGAGAGAGAAAGTGAGGCAAAAACTGGAATCCGGCAGTGAGTAGGACTCACGCATCAAGTTTTTCGCCCCTTTTTCTTTTCGACCTTACGCCACACTCCTTGAGAGGGCTCGATCGAAGCAATAACTAGCTGTGTTTCTGTATTCTGTGGACCAGGTTCTTTGTCTGAATCTGAAGTATCTGAGAGGTGGTGCCGTTTTATGCCGCCCGTACTAGGTTGCGTGCTTGTCTCCACTGCCTTGTTGTCTGATGAGACTTCTTTCTGATTCACCATTTCTTGGGCTACCTCAGTTTTCTCTGCTGGGAGTTCTTCCTCTGCTGCTTCTGATTCTTCGTCATCTGAATCTGGGGGAGAAAAGTGCCATCCTTTCCTCAGCTTCCCTTGCTGCTTCTTTTTATTCTTGGCTTCTGGGCATGAACTTTGTAAGTGTCCTATCTGCCTACAGATCCTACATCTGAAAGCCGTGTTTTCATAATCTAGTACCTGCAACCATTTCTGTTGTTTGTAGATCAACCTTATACTTTCAGGCAGCCCCTTACTTAAATCTACTTCCACGCAGATTCGTGCGAAGGTGTAGATCCTTTCATCGATCCTTTCCAGGTCCGTTTTGATGTATGTCCCTATGCTGTTCCCAATGCCTTCCAGCACTCGTTCGTCCCAAAAGTGCAGAGGAAGATTGTGAAGTCTAACCCATACTGGCATTTTGGTTATAGTCATTTTATTTGGGTCGAAATCTGGGAACCATGGGGTCACAAACAGCCCCGATGTTCCCCAGAACCATGGTCCGGCACCGATGACTGTATCTCTGGCCTCCTTGGATGTGAATCTTACTATGAAGAAACCCTTTGCACATAAATGAATGTCGCATTCCATGGTCCAGTTGTTGAAGATCCAATGGAACAGATCCAAAGGTTTAGGCCAAAAGCTGTTGAAATGGCAGATTAGGGCTTTCGTTTCATAGGACTTGACATAATCATCAATCCCTGAAGAATCTAGGTTTAATGCTGGGGTTTGCTCTGACTGATCTACTATGTATGGCCTGGGCATGTGTCCGCCTTGATCTGGAGATAGACCTGCATTCCTGCTGCCCTGTAAAATGTTTTTGTATGATCCCTTTGGTAGGTGCTGGGCTGCTGCTTTTTTCCCTTTGTCTCCCCCTGAGGAGCTTGTCTGTCCCTGAGGCAGAGTCCCTCCTCTTAGTCTAAGATTTAAGATAATGATCGATCCTGGTCCGATCTCATAGTTTTCCATCGATCTGCAGTCCTGGAGAGACCACCTACCACTGACCAGATGTTGGATCTGGACAAGGTATCCCATTTTTGCCCATATTTGATATTTCAGTTGCATAACTGTAATTCCTGCATGAACCCACACTAGACGAGATTTCTCCTGAGGGGGTTTTATCATAATCTGAAAACTATTTGTTTTTACCTGTTCTGGTGGCGTGCTATACTCCAGATCTGGCCCTAGAATCTGAAAACAAGTATTTTTTACCTGCTCTGGCTGATGGCGTAGTTTCAGATCTGGCTCCGGTTTGGTTCGTTTTCCTTCATGCATGACTAGATCTGCAGCACCTCTGCCCGATCTAGGGTTGACGTTCTGCCGTTTCAGATTCGAGAGATCCAGCCTGGAACTATAGATTTTGGGCCATGCATGAGTGTACATGGGCGGATCTGCCCCATGCAGCCCTTCGTCTTTACTTATATGAAAAGACTGTGGAGGGGTGAGCCAAATCAACCCTCGCCTGACAGATCCTGTGTTTATCAGAACAATCTCTGCCAGATCTCCGCCCCCAAAAAGAGATCCGAGCCCCACATCGAAAGTAAACTGTAGCTCTCTGGTCTCAAGCGGATTTGCAGCTTTCTCCTTCAGATCGGCTCTAATTTCCTTTGGCCCAACATGCAGATGTTTATTTTCTGTTGAACCCACAGCTTCCGTCAGTTTCCAGTTACAAGCGCTCATGATCCGGGCTGCTTCAGCAATTTGGAGAGGGCCGGAACATTCTAAAGCCTTGACTGCATCCTCCACCGATATATAGCCACGCAGATCTGAGTAGATCTGCGGTTTTTGACTGCGGAAAACATTGTATTTCACTGTAAGCGTACGCGTTTGAGGCAGCCAGCCCGCAGCGTTCTCCACTCTCCCGCACCCTGGATCGCCTTCGGCCCTGGAGGCGGCCTTAGGGACCGATACGGCGGCAGCCATGACTCTGTTCGAGCAAACCCTCGATTCCATTAACCGCTCGCTCTCTGGTTCCAAACTCCTTAAAGACACAGTTAATCCATGTTTGACTCCACCTTTTACTGTGGTCTTGAGCTGTCATTTTTATCGATCTTGGCTTGGTGACTAGGATAGGATCCATGTTGAGACGATTCCAGAGATGCCCATGTGGCTGGTTTCTTCATTTGACATCTGTAACCTGCCAAACCACAGAAGTAGCTATGGAACACACAATTAGTTGTAGAATAGGCTGTGTTCTATAGCTAATTTTCAAAAACTTATTAAAATAGAAAAAACATAAAAGTATAACATCTCAATCATTTAATGTCCTCCTTAAGACAAAATCTATCATTTATCAGTGACGGGGATCTGTACTCTTATGTAAAAACAAGGGAAAGAAGTGAGAAAAGTTGTTAAGGAGAGGGTAATTCTGAGGTTCAACATACCCCCACTACAAAATAATTTCATGTCCCCATGCAATTTTTCCAAAAATGTGAACTCTTTTTTCCTATTTCATCTACTCAGACACCTCTGCTAGCACATCTAATTTTCTTCTCTTGCTCCTCTTTGAAGTGACTGCCATATTGGGTTTCTTCATGAGAAGTCTGTATTTAAGGTTGATGCCTGTTCTGTTCAAGTTTCTATTCTTCCTCTTCAAATTCCTATTCTTCTTGTACCATAGCCCTAGGTGAAGTATTGTATTATCATGAATGGATTTATCCAATTTGCTTTGTTCCTTCAGGGTTTCATATTCTTTCTTGATATGCCTGTTCAATATCTCTAACTCGTAGATTTCTTGTTTGAGAGAGTCAGTTAGAGGTTCTTGTGGATTGACAGGTTGTTTTGAATTGGCTAAGGATTCTGGATCCATTGAAGCACTTTTATTCTCCAGTGATTCTATGTAATCATAAATTTGTTGCTGCACTGGGTCTATGCCTGGCAATCCTCTGCTGGGGCTACCTTCGAAATACTGTTTAGGAGAGTTTTGAGGACTGTGTGTAAATGGAACATTATCAGAAGATGGTACTCGGGTTTCTTCTTCCAGATTTATGAAGTTTATTCCCTTTGATGATACCTTCTTTACCATACCTCTGAGTCTAGAGCTCCTTCTAAGTTGTAGGGGGTTTATGTTCTCCTCCTTTGTACCCTTTTTCTACTTTGCTATATTATCTTTTATCTTGATTTTTTGCCTAATCTCTGTCAATTTTTTAGAGACTAGCTCTTCACCATTTTTCTATGTGGAGGACTCAGGTTTGCATTGAATGGTCATACTGGTCTTTTTCCTCCTACTCCTTCTGACATTACCCTCTTCAGGAGATTCTAGTGCCTCTTGTAAATAGTTTCTTATCAAGAAGTTTTCCTATGTATCTCCTATTATTTTCAAATAAAACTCAACCATTATTTTTACCAACCCATGATGGTACATAGTTGTGTCTATGAATTCTATTTTCTTATGTACATTTGAAGCCATCCTCCTTAAACTATTTAGAAGGAAGAAAGGGAGGTTGATGTGTCAGGCGGAAAGAGTCGATTGTGCGGACACAACCAACCTCCCTAGGAGCCTAAGACTCTCTAGTGACAAACAAGACAAACTAGAACTATCCTTCTCTAAACATGCATTATAATATGAGGAATCAAGTGTTTTGTTCTTACCTTTGTCCAAACGCTGTTGTAGAAGTCCAAGCTTTGTTGATCTGGATGAGCTTCTCCTTTTCTCCAAAACCTGCAATCACCAACAGTCAAACAATTAAATAGCACCTGATTATAACATAAAACAAAGCATATTCAACATATAGACCAAGGAGTACATGAAATAACTCATAAACAACAAGTTATTGAGAAGAATGGACCAATTTGCATTAAAGGTAATCAAAAGGAACCATTACAACCTGAGCCTTGGTGTCATGCAAGCTCCTTCCAGGGTCCACAAGAGTCTTCCTTTACTTTGACAAAGCTCACCCACTTCCAAATAGAACAAGCAAAGATGGCAATCTCTCCTCACAAGCTTCTAAATGGGAGTCCTAATTCCTGCAGCATTTACCCTTAGAAATGTATAGCTTTCAACCTCTTTTCCTTCTGGCCCAATGCCTGTATTTATAGTGCTCAAGAGGAGGTTAATCAGGTCCACCATCAATGGGATAATCCCCTCTTTGGATGGGATAGCTCCCCTATTGATGGGATAAGTTCCTCTTTGGTAGGAGTGCATGAACCATCTGGAGGCGCTCAATACACGTCGAACAACCTTCTAGAATGCTCTAGAAATGACCACAAGTGACTTTTTAAAGATGAAACTTGCGCATTTTAACCTTTTCAGGGGGACGCACCTGCACCTTTACATACAGAGCGTCCAAAGACGCAGTTTTTGTGAACATTGGGTGCGTCCTCGCAGGTAAGGTTGAGAGAACCTGCGTCCCCAGAGATAAATACATTTAGAAAGACTTTCTCTCTTTTTTGGAGTTTGACATGGAGAGCAGAGGCATAAGACTTGCCTAAGAGGGTAGCATGACTGTTGATTGAGCCATACTAACTGTAAATAGTCACGGTGACATTTTTTAGTGTAACAGATTGCCCCCTAAAGTGCGAAGCCTGAAATAGATTAGGGTTTTGTATTATCTAGGAAGGGTGAAGCGCTTTATCATTTCAAGGATTATCTCGTGGAGAGCCTGGTCAGAACCTGCAATTTTCAACACAAAATACATGTATAAGATTATATCATCACTGAGGTAGGCATTCCCATACTCAGATTAAAACTTTAACTAACAGACTAACTACTCTGATACAGGAATGATCTTGCAGTACATCATAATCATAGACTTTTGTAGACACAGTATGGGCGCAGCCATCTGTTTGTGATTAGTCTACTTAGATAATGAATACAAAACTCCTCGCAGCCTGGATGGTGGAAACTAGATCCAGGGTCTTCATTTCTACTTCCCGAATTGGTACGATTCTAGCCATGCGAATAAATGAGTTGATGTCGAACATGGTAGAAACCACTTGATTACCAGTCGATGATGTAAACTGTTAACAAGCGTGAGAGAGACCACCAGTAATGTCAATGGTTCTCAAAGTACCCAGTACAATCCATGAGATGTGAATGAATGAGTTGATGTCGAACATTTCACGGAATCCTTTGATCGAAAGTCAATGATGTAAACTGACGTCAAAGGCGAGAAACCTGCCATTGATGCATGCAGACTTCAAGGTACTGACGATCTCTAAGTCATCTCTCTAGATAATGTGCTGATGTCGATAGAAAGCGACTCGTTGCAGGCAAGCCCACAACACGAAATCATTTGTTCAAGTTGAAGAAATGCTGCTGTAAGGACTGACTCAGGGATGGTCAAATGGATGACAAGTATTTTGCAGATGAAAGTTTTACTTGCAGACCTCTTGAACACATAACGACACGACAGATGGCTTGGTGATGAATAACTCAAAGTTAATCCCCGGAACCCGGCTGAAGACTTTCAAAGTGGTTTGATCAACTGTGAGGTAATGATTGCCCAACCCAGGTGAATGAAAAAGTGTCGTGTTCAAGAGTGGTAATAAAGTTTCTTCTGAGACAAAAGGTAACAAATAGGCTCATTCTTCTCTTTTTCCCCCACCATTTCTGGCAAGTACCTCTTTATTTTTAACAAGCTTGAGGAGGATAACATATTCTTGATTATAAGCTCATCCTTCGGATGAGTCCAACCTAGTTTTGATTCGAACCCTAGGAAGGAGTGGTTCGTTCCTGTTTGTAATTGAACAGGTCCTTTACTGTGAAATGTTTAACGAGCCCAGTATAGGAGAAACTCGGCGTTTTTCATTTTTAGAGAGTCTGAAAAACTTAAGAAGACTCCAAGTTGAACTTTTTCGTTGATTTGTGTCCCTCAAGCCCGAAAAAGTATAAAATAATACCTAGGGGAACCGCTTGATCTTGCGACCAAGGAGTACTTTCATAATTAGTGTCACTGACCTGAAAAGTAAAAAGCGATCAAGGACACGTCGTTTTATTTCCTTATCAAGTTTGAAACGACAAAAACCCGGCAATCTTTTCCTGATTTTACGGTCAGAAAAGAGCTATAAGGGGACCATCTTTTAATTCCGTTTTAACGAGTGTAAAAGAAACGCTCGGCAATCTTTTCATTTTTTAGGAGTCAGAAAAGGGCTTAAAAGATGACTCTGATATTTTGGTTCGTGAAAAATGACAATTTTCCCTCTAAGTCCCTTTGTCCTGCACAAAAGCAACACATTACTCATACCTGTTTAAGATAGGCAAAAATACATCGAAAAACATCTTTCCATGGTGAAAAATGAACAAATTCATCCAAAAAACCTATAAAAAGACTTTTTACCATGTCATTTTTACCATTTCACTGTTGAGGTTGAAAAAAGGGCTTTTGGCAAGAAACTTCCCGTGGTTGCTGCGGAAAATCCGACCGTCAGAATCGAACGCCGTCTCTTCCAGGTATTTTACAACATCCTACTCTTCAATTTCATCCAATTAAAATTGTATTTTAGGTTTTAGTTTTGATTTTTGGGGGGTTTTAGGTTTCAAAATGCACTCTGCGGTGGACGCAGGTGCCCTTCGGGTGACCTGCGTCCCCCGACTTTTTTCTATACAGAAAAAAGGTCGGGGGACGCAGCCCACCTTCAGGCCAGCTGCGTCCCGACGCCGTGTGTTCTAAACTCGGGGTGCGTCCTCCGCAAAACGCGGATTTTGAAAACCCAAACTCCAAAATCAACCATTCAAATTTCCCAAAATTAATTCTAATGCCTATTTATTCATGTGTAGGGCACTTACCATGTTGGATTGGAGAGAAAGAGAGCACGAGGAGGTTGATGAAGCTGCAATCGAACATCAACCTTCCCTGGATGCCCTAAAAGCGTGAGGGTTATATAAATACTGGGCCATACCGGGCATGAGGGCTCAGGTAAGATTCTTGGAATGGCTGGTTGAGAGATGGAACGTTCAAGAACAATGTTTTTACATCGGAGGGCACCAGCTCGAGATAGAGCCCTCTGATATATACTTTCTCACTGGCTTGCCAAATAGAGGCGAGCAACTCAATCTAGTCGGGACTAGGCCGGGTGGCCAATCCCTTATTAGTCTCCGGGAAGATTGGTGCACACCTGGTGCACACCATTCGAAAGGCGTGGAGATCAAACACATCTCTCTGCATGAGCTCAAAGTTATAGCGTTCACGGTTACCAGAATTTGCGGCGCAGCCGCTTTACACATTGCTTCCGGGTCCCAAATGCGGATGGCAATTGACTGTTACCAAGGCACCATTTTCAACTGGTGTGATGCTGTGTCGGCTAATGTGAAGAGCCAACTGACTAAGGCAAAGAACGGACAACTGAAAACTTTTGGATATGGGCCTTTAGTCGTGAGTTTTGCCTTAGAGAGAGTTCCGATGCTGATCCCTCAGCAACTCACTGTTGATATCTTGGGTCCTCGGGAGCCAAAGCTGGTACGATGGGTTGTGGTGATGGCCCGGCATCCTGACGAGGGCGCGGCAGTTGTTCGATTTTCTGATAGTTACTTTCACTGGTTGGAGGACCAGGTTTTCTCGATCCAGGACTTTCCGTATGCCGGAGTAGATTTTCGACATGATCCGGACATGGTTCTTCCACAGGGAGAACAATGGGATGACAGAGGTACTTTATTTTTCACAAGTTTTCAAATTATGTATTTTTTTTGTTTTTATATATATCGTCTCAAAACTGACAGTAAAAATTTTCAAAATGCAGATGTTGGTCCACAGCGCCCAGCCAACCTCCGGCCTTTTGAGAGGAGACATCCAGTTGCACCGGTACCGGCCCCACAGGACGCGGCGGCTACAGAGGTACTGGCTGAGTTGGAGCATGATCTAGAGCGTCTGACGGCGGATATGCCTGAGACTACCATGGATGATATTCCTATCAGGCTTCAGCGCTATGTAGTCGCGGTCCCTGGACCGTTTAGGAGATTTTTGCGCAAGGTAGCCCGTGCAATGGTGTCGTATAGGGAGCACCACCAGTGATTGGCTAGTCACTTTGTAGACACATGTGACATTTTTGACTTTTTTGTACTCTATCATTTTTGCCGATCATAAGGTGTTTTTCAACCTATGATCGAAGACGATGTATATTTTTTGACACACTCCTATCTATATATATATCACTATTACCGGCTTATCTTGTTTAACATATGTGATGAAATGTTTTTAAATTTACTTGCATGATTATCGTAAATGTCTGTCTAACATTCGAGAAGCAATTGCATCTGCTAATGTATTTAAAGACCTTGGAATATGCTGATATTCAATGTAATCAAATTCACGTTCCAAGAGACGCACTCTCAAAAACAACCTTAATAACACAGGATTTCTAATGGCATAAACTCTATTAAGCTGTAATACAACAAGTTCAGAATCTAACCTCACTATCAAACGTCGAATTCCAAATGAAATAGATTCGGATAATAATTCAACCACTGCACTGTATCTGCAATGTTGTTCGTTGTTTGACCGAGGCTTACCCCATGCATAGAAACTAACTCGTCAGAGGGCGAATAGATAACCCAAGCTGCGGAAGAGATATTCCGTGTACTACGACAAGCACCATCAGCAAATCCAATGTATGTTTGGAGAGGCGTCGACATCTGCAATATCAAGAGTAAAACCAAGATAAGCCAGAATAACGACGAAAAACACACTCTCTAAGCTAAACACACTGACTAACTAACAAGCATACTAGCTCGAAAGAAAACCTAACCTAATCTAAAAATTCTCCATACCCACCATTTAAGCATAATACCTCTTTAGGTAAAGTCCATTTCTGGGTTTACCCAAAGAGTCCCCATCAAAATCAACCAGCTCATAAGCCCCTTTTGCTAGCTTTCGCTTTACAATGTAGGGTCCATGCCACATAGGAACGAACTTTCCAGCACCTAGCTTATCGTTAGCTTGATCATATAATAGCACTAGGTCGCCCTCCGAAAAACTTCGAGGGGTCACATTTCTATCATACTGAGCTTTCATTCGCTTCGCGTGAGTCTCGATTGCCAATGTAGCGTCACGTCGAGTCTCATCTAATTTAGCTAAGTATAATAAACGTTTCTCCTCTTCGGAAGTAGCTGGGAGTAATTCGACAGCCATTTGAAGTGATGGGATTTCGCATTCAATGGGTAACACAGCTTCCAAGCCATAAACTAGCTGGAAAGGAGTGAACCCTGTTGAATTTTTCACTGAGGTTCGGTATGCCCATAGCGCTGAAAATAACATGTTGTGCCAATTCGACCGATGAATACCAATGGTTCGTCGGATCATGATAACCAGAACTTTGTTGATAGACTCAACCAAACCGTTGGCTTGCGGATAATAAGGAGTAGAGCTATCGTGGCGCAAACCAAGCTGGCTTGTAAGCTCAGTCATCATGATGTTTCGAAAATGGCTCCCATGGTCATTAATGATTGCTTGTGGGACACCAAACCTAGTTATAATATGATTGAATACGAAAACTGCAGCTGTTTTGCCGCTTGCGTTGAATGTAGGCATCGCCTCGGCCCATTTAGTAAAATAATCAACCGCGAGGATGATATACGCATGCCCCCCGGCCGAGTGAGGGTTACAAGTAATAAAGTCGATACCCCATTTGGCGAATGGACCAACGGCAATTATAGGGTGGAGAGGAGCAGGTGGTGCGCGCATCTTTCGATCAAACACTTGGCAGTTGTGGCACTTCCGGACTGCAATGATACAATCTTTAAACATAGATGGCCAGAAGTAACCAGCGCGCAACACCTTCTGAGCTGTGGCATACCCAGACATATGACCGCCACATGCTCCAGAGTGACAATCATTCAAAACCCTCTCAGCCTCTTCGTGAGTTAAACAACGTCGAAAAACTAAGTCTGCCCCCCGGCGATAAAGTGTATCTCCAATAATTTTATATTGCTGGGATTGAAACCGAATTTTCCGACGGTCCGCTTTGGAAGCTTCAGGCCGAAAGGTTTGGGTTTGGAGATAGATGATTATATCTCCGTACCACGGATCTACAGTACTGATAAGAAACAAAGATTCGTCCGCAATGGACTCCTCTGCCACAGTTTCTGTGTCAGCACACGGGAAATCACACATCAATTCCGCAAAAACTAAGGATTTCTTAGACTTGGACTTCTCGAACTCCAAGTCGAACTCTTGCAGGATAACGATCCATTTAGAGTACTTGCCCCCTAGCAGTTGTTTTGTCAAAATATAAATCATAGGGTTGCAATCCGAAATAACTGTAGTTTTACGGAGAAGAATGTAGTGACGAAAACGCTGGACAGCTTGAACGGCTGCCAGGGCCAATTTCTCCACATGTGAATATTTTAACTCAGTGGGATTTAAGGTCCTACTAAGATAATATATCACATGTTCCGCTCCGAATTCATCTTCTTGAACTAACACCATTCCAATGGTGGAATGCGAAGCTGCGAGGTATAAGAAGTAGTCCTGGTTGTAGTTGGGAGGATGCAACAACGGTGCATGGGTCAACGCGTGTTTAAGTGCATCAAAAGATTGTTGGGCAATCTCGTCCCAAGAGAATTGAGCGTTCTGTTTCAACAACCATGTAAAACCTTTAGTGACCTCGACGTAGTTTGGGATGAATCGGCGTAAAAAGTTCGCTTTCCCTTGCAAACTTTGGAGTTGGCGCAAACTCGAAGGAGGAGGCAATTTGATGATAGCTTCGACCTTCGAGGGATCGACGCGAATGTCGGCTCTTGAAACAACAAATCCCAGCAATCGACCTGTTTCTATACAGAAAACACACTTGTGAGGATTCAACCTAATTCGATAATGCCTACACCTCATAAAGATTGCTCGTAAGTGTACAAGGTGATCAGCGCGATGTAAAGAATGAGCAGGCAAATCATCGAGGTACGGTTGCACAATGTGCTTGATGTCATGAAATGCGTAAGACATCGCCCGTTGAAAAGTGGCTCCGGCATTCTTAAGCCCAAAAGGTAATTTGCAATAAGAAAATGTCCCCCATGGACAAATGAATGCCGTTTTTGGTTGGTCGGCAGGTAGAATATTGATTTGATTATAGCCCGAAAAACCATCCATAAAGGAAAACATTTCACTTCCGGCATAATCATCAATAATTTGATCGATATAAGGCGTAGGATAGTTGTCTTTTGGACAAGCTCGATTTATATCCCTATAGTCGATACAGATTCTTATTGTTCCTTGTTTCTTGTTGACTGGAACAATATTTGATACCCAATCCGTTAACGGGATCGGATATATGAAACCTGCTTTCAACAGCTTTTCGACTTCTGCTTTAATCGCAGCCGCTTTTCGAGGGTGAATCTGACGCAACCGTTGCCGGACGGGTTTAGCATCTGGGTAGGTCTTTATTTCATGAACAACAATGGCAGGATCGATTCCCGGCATTTCCTCGTAAGACCAGGCAAATACATCGCGAAATTCTTGGAATAGGGCCTTGTAAGTTTGGATTTCATCTTCTGTACATGCGGCACCTATATGAATGTTTTCCTCAATTCCGGGCTTCACTGAAATATCAATGGGAATAGTACGAGAAATATTCCCTAAATTCAACTCTGAATCAGAATGTTTCGTTGGATCCTGAGCGTCTTTGACATATTCAGCGGTAAAGATAGATGAAAAATCATTTTCAAAAGCATCATCCTTAGGTAAAAATGAAGATCTGTGATGAAGATCTTCCCATGGTAGATTGTCTACACTTAGGATTTCGCGAAGTTGTTCGTCAGATGACACGACTTCGGGAAACGCTATCTGTTCTAAGGTTGAGGTGAAAAGTGCTTCTTCACTGACCACATTCATTTGGTCGATTTCGGTTGACCGCGAGTCGGTAAAAGACATGACAGCTTCATAAGCAATTTCATATGGACTCAAAGGCATAGCATCACCGAATGAGTCTATCTCAGATTCAGATGGGACAATCCAAGGATCATCATAAATAATGTTTTCTGATGTAATCATATGAATTGTTGCAAATGAAGAATCTACGCTGAGTGGAGGAAGAGGAAAAGTTCCCAGTAAACCGGAATCTTTAACTAAACCTACACCAACGTCCCTATAAGGGATTGTCGTCTTACCGACATGCTGGATACTCTCTGAAGAGGCTGGGTCGGATGAAAAGTATGTCAGCTGATCAATAGTCACGATCTTACCATTATGTGGAAACTTAATTACTCTGAAGACCGATGAAACGACCACTGTCATAGCATATGACCAACTTCGACCCAAAAGAAGGTTGTAGTCTAGAGGGGCATCAACCACCTCCACATCCAGACTAACGGTTTTACCTTCTACCCCTATAGGCAATTCCTGTAGAATACCAAACGGACGGAACCCACGGCCATCGAAGGCCTTAAGGATGGTGGGGGATTGGTTCAACGAAGGAGAACCAAGAGATCTCCAACATTGAATTGACATAATACACGTAGAGGCTCCCTCATCAATCACAGTCCGATGAATAGGCCTGTTTTTGACTATCACTGGAATTTGGAAAGCCATTTGATGGGGGAGACGTGGTGTACTATTTTCTAGATCGAAGATTATCAGGTTCGGGTCCTGAACATCAACAGCTCCGATAGCCGACAAAAGTAATTTTCGTTGTGCTGGGCATGATTGCAGCACTTCTAACGCCGACATTGCTGAGGGTGAAACAGCTAAGTCCTCAACAATGTTGTAATTCTGGGCTGCTCTCGCATGTGGATTGAAAGCAGACCTTCGAAGTACACCCTTGGCGGGCGGTTTAATTACTAAGTCCGGGTTAGGTTTTTCGATCTGTAGTGGATCGGAACCAGGAGCTGAGGTTGATGGGTTAGAATGAGAAGATTCTGCTTCCTTACCATCAACAGGAGCCTTACTACCATAATCTTGCGATCGAGTCACAATCCACACATGAGACATCATCAAAATGGGTTCTTCACTGGCATTTGAGGAAGAACCTATCATCTTATTCTCCTGCTCCGGAAATGGATTTTTTAACACAGCAGGAGTGGGAGAACCTTTGACTATTTTCACAACCTCGGCCCGATGAGGGCAATCTCTCGTAAAATGATCCTTTTCACAAATAAGACAAGGATATCGAGGTTTGCGTTTTTCGTCATTGGTTTCCGACTTTTCCATTTTCTCCTTCGGAGCCTTGTCTGCTTTAGCCTTCTTCTTTCCTTTCTTCTTTCCACCGTTTTTTGATTTGGCCGTAGATGTCTCTACAGCGTGAATATCAGCGGTAAGTTCAGGAGAAGACTCTCCTGTCGGGGAATCAAGCAAAGTGATAATAGGAGTAGTCGAAGCCTTGGAAGACTTCTTCTTGCTCTTTGTATTCACGATACCAATCATACCATCAGCGGCATGAGATCCCGAAGGAGCAGCAGCAATTTGATTTGACTTTGGAAGATCCGGAATCTTCTCGTGTAATGTACCCGACTGAGTATAAACTAAGTCAAGGTATTGCGCCTGAGCAATGACTTGCTCCTCAGTGACTACTCCGGCCTTAGCTACATCTTCAGTAATCTTCGGTAATAACGATTTAACAAACCATTCAGCTAAGATTTGGTCCGGGATAAAAACTTTCACTAGCCTTCTTCGACGTCTCCACTCATGAATGTGATCAGAAATATACGTGGACGTTGATTGTTTTAGTGAAGTTAATAACTCCGTGCCGTTATCGTATCTGACCGGCAACTGAAAGTGAGTTAAGAACGAGGTATCTAACTGGCTAAAATTGTAAAAAGAGGCCCGTGGTAACTCAATGTACCACTTGGCCGCGAGACCAATGAGTGTACGCTGGAAAAGACGTAAGCGGATCGAATCATCCGAGATAGAATTTGAAGCACACCAGAGGTGGTAAGTCATCACGTGATTGGACGGATCCTCTCCAGACTTACCTTTGAACTTGGGTATATCACTGGGCAACTTATTTGGCATTGGCGGCCAGAACTGAAGATATTGAATTGGATCGTTCGTTAGGCGCGTCAAGTCTGGTAAATCCAAAGTTGCGATAAACGGTAACTGCCGGTTAGGATCTCTAAAACTCTGGGTCACAATACCGGCCCCAGGAGGAGGATATCCAGGATAACTAGGAACAGGAGTCGCATTTGGGATATTATATCCTCCTGGAAAACCAGGATTAACGGGACCGTACTGGGGTTGTTGAGGTTGTTGATAAGTGTACCCAGGATACGGTTGATACTGGTAAACCGGTTGTTGGACAGCTTGCCCAGGTTGGTACTGTCCCTAGTACGGTTGGTGAACAAATTGAGGTTGAGTAGTGACAACCGTACTTATACCAGGCTGACCTACAGGCATCTGGACCGTGGTTTGAATCGTAGATCCAGACAACGGTAAAGATGTCTGAGGAGTGGTTACAGAGACAGTAGAAACCGGAGCCGTCGATACTCCAGAAGTAAGTATGGTAGATGTGGCGGTAGTTGCAGCAGCCGTTTGAGATGGAGTACTAGGTGCAATTGGCGGCTGAGTAACTACCGAAGTTACAGAAGTTTGAACATTTGACTGGACAGGTTGCGGTTGCTGGGGTGGACCAGAAACTACGGGTTGTCCAGCTTGAGGTACCGACTGTATACTTGGCTGCAACACCTGTTGACCCTGTGATGGATCCCACACTAACATTCCAGGGTATTGACCCGTAACAGGTTGAGGATACTGAGATCCATAACCGGATTGAGGATAGGATTGATAATTGTAAGGTGCAGTTCCTATACTTGGAACATATGATTGACCTTGAGGTGGTTGATAACCTTGACCTGAGTATTGACCTTGAGGTTGATAACCTTGAGGTAAATACGGATACTGGGGTTGACCTTGACCTTGAGGTTGGTACCCTTGAGGTTGATACCCTTGGGGTTGATACCCTTGAGGTTGCCATCCTTGAGGTTGCCACCCTTGAGGTTGATATTGATACTGAGGTTGACCCTGGGGTACATATTGAGGCTGGGGTTGACCTTGAGGTATGTATTGCACCATAGGCACGTACTGACCTTGAGGTTGTCCCCCAGACACAAATGATGTACCTTGAGGTTGCCCCCCAGGCGTTAACTGCGGCTGCCCCCCAGGCGGTAATTGGCCACCTTGAGGTTGGGAAATGGGAACTGAACCTGACATCATGTAAATGTCTCCTACACCCAATGGTATATTACCACTGTTTCCAACTAATAACCCATGATCAACGGGTTGAGGAGATGCCCCCGCAAAAGTACCAGAAAGAGATTGATACCCGGTGGGAACAGAAGGACCGCCGTGTAAAAAAGATTCAGGACTTTGAGTAAACACGGACGACTGACCAGACATATTTACAGGAGTATGAATACCTCCAGGTGGAAAAGGAGTACGAGGTGTAGAAAAACCTAGCCCAAAATTGTCTAAATAATTGGTTAACGAAAGGTACCAAGTAGTACTTCTAGGAGGACTGTAAAAGATAGATTCACGCTCCCTTAGATCAATAGTAAGTTGATCTTCAAGGTTAGAGACGCCTATTTCTTCCTCTGGAGCAAGTTCTTCAATAGCAATCAAACCAGTAGGAAGATTTTCGGTGATAATTCTTTCTATTCTCGGTGAATCAGGAACACTAGAAGTCGGAGTAACAGGTTTAGATATTTCTGGTTCTTCGCCTGTATCGCTAGCAGACGAAAAACTACCAACAAGCTCAGAAACTGTAACAGCTTCGGGATTATAACCTGTCTCTAAACTTTGGTAATCTGGATGGACTACCAAGGAAGATTCTCCTTCTTCAGGTGAACCTACTCTACTGCCACTAGGAGGAGTTACAAGGACCTTCAACCCTTCGTACTGACCCGGAGCGTCTTCAGGAGATCCACCCCGCGATCTACGGAGTTTTCTTAACAAATCTGTTCCGGTAACAATTTCAGGTGACTTGCCCCGAAGTCTACGGGACTGTCTCGGTAATTCCGCCACAGCTAAAAAATTTTAACTACTACACACGAAAACAAAATAAAATTTCAAATCAAACCACCTAAAGTCTCTAAAGAACCAAACAAATTTGAATCACACGCCTAAAGAATCTAGGGCATCAAACCAAGCACAAACAGTAGACTTCCAGACCGAAAGCGCTAGTTGGTGATGAAGCCCAACATCGCTGGATTCAGTACAGAAGTGGCGGGTGGAACAGTTACCCCGACAACCTGCTTAATGAATAGACTGGACCAAGTTCCTCCACTTTAACCGTCTCGAGTGAAGTGAACCCCCCAGAAAATCCAAGTGAGTATAGCCGACGTCTGCTCCAGGTACAGTGGGACCTTCCCTCCACCGTCACCTCGGTAGAATCCTAAAGATAATGGTCACTAAGGTTACCAATCGCAACAAATGCACCTGGGGGAACAGTCTAAACTCCGACAGCACGCAAGGGCAGAGTAGCAAGCTCAATCCCCTTGCCGGCTCCTTGACAATAATCCAAGGTTTACCGACAAGTGACCCCTGGCTCCTCGACAATGGTTAATCCGAGGTTTACCGTTTGTAATACGTGCGTGTCTGGCGTCGTTCCCAACGAGGGGGGATTGATCCCCTCACTGGTTCGGACACGAGCTCGTGCTTCTCCTTTAAGAGGAGCTTTCCCAGAGTACAAATGAGACAATTGGATTTATTCTATCACAAGATAAGCTACTTGTTTGGTTTTGTTGTCTTGGAGAGTTAATTACTCACCTACTCCAAGACACTAGCCTGATCTAAATTGGTGTTTCAGAGCCCTAGTAAATAAAAATTACTACGTCGATTTTACTTTAAGCGTTAATTTTATGGTTTTTCTTAAAGACAAAAGGTAGCGGAAGTGAAACCAATGGTGTGTAGACTCGACTCAAACCACTACAAAGATGCACCTAAGATGATTTACGCTACTTTTCCTTTTTTCAATGAAATTCTTAACTAAGAGAGTTGAGAGAATGCAAATTTTAGAGAAAGCAACTTTCTTAATAAAGACAATCAAAGAAACAATTCTCTTTATCTTTTCAAGCATACAAACATGACCACTCCTTACGTGCACGAAAAAACTCTTTTTCTTTCAAAACTTTTCAAAGCTACTTGAAACAAAACTTTTCAAAGGAGATGTTTTTGTATTTTCTCTTTTTAATAAAGCATATAAATCTATTGTAATGAAAATCAATCTTAAAAGCTATAAAAACTATGAAAACTTGACTCACAAGCAAATCAAAAAGGAAATTACTCTAAGCAAATCTAACAAGGCAAAAGCTCACAAAGATGATTCTAGGTTGTTTTACTTGACCAAAATCAAATCAAGGACCAGCTAATGCAGAATCAAAAGACTAGTCAAAACAAAACTCAAATCTTTTTGTTCTTTTTGTAAAATGGAATTCAAGACTTAAACAACAAGCACTTCGAAATTTGCCCAAAGAGACAACTCAATGGTAAGATGCTCACACAGGTAGACTTTACGACAGGTCTGACTTCTTAGAATGCTGAAAAAACCAAAGAGATCTAAGGCTTGACAACTTCTACCGCCAAAGTCACTACAAGACCTACTCAAAAATCAAACCCTAGGGCTTACACTTCGATGAAATCCACTAAAACACTCAATGCTATCGAAACAAGTTCAGGTGAAGATCTCTGACAAAGGACTAATGAATCTGGGCAGTAAAAACTAAGAAAAAACTAAATCTAAGAGCAAAAATGCAAAAAATGGAATTTTCTCAAATTTTAGCAGGGACGCAGGCGACCCGTTAGCACAGGTGCGGGCCCGCTCTGTGCACACAGCGACAGTGCGTCCAAGGACGCACTGTGCAACACTCAGAGGGTGCGTCCTACTGAAAAACTCAAGAAAAACCAAAAAGAATCTAATCCTAAGCTAACCCACCCACAGACAAAGTCACAGAGCCAAAACCAGAAAAATAAACCAATTTTCTCAGAGCAAAGTTCACACAAAGGAAAAGACTTTTCACATCAATGGAATCCCCAGTGGAGTCGCCAATTTGTCAGGCGGAAAGAGTCGATTGTGCGGACACAACCAACCTCCCTAGGAGCCTAAGACTCTCTAGTGACAAACAAGACAAACTAGAACTATCCTTCTCTAAACATGCATTATAATATGAGGAATCAAGTGTTTTGTTCTTACCTTTGTCCAAACGCTGTTGTAGAAGTCCAAGCTTTGTTGATCTGGATGAGCTCCTCCTTTTCTCCAAAACCTGCAATCACCAACAGTCAAACAATTAAATAGCACCTGATTATAACATAAAACAAAGCATATTCAACATATAGACCAAGGAGTACATGAAATAACTCATAAACAACAAGTTATTGAGAAGAATGGACCAATTTGCATTAAAGGTAATCAAAAGGAACCATTACAACCTGAGCCTTGGTGTCGTGCAAGCTCCTTCCAGGGTCCACAAGAGTCTTCCTTTACTTTGACAAAGCTCACCCACTTCCAAATAGAACAAGCAAAGATGGCAATCTCTCCTCACAAGCTTCTAAATGGGAGTCCTAATTCCTGCAACATTTACCCTTAGAAATGTATAGCCTTCAACCTCTTTTCCTTCTGGCCCAATGCTTGTATTTATAGTGCTCAAGAGGAGGTTAATCAGGTCCACCATCAATGGGATAATCCCCTCTTTGGATGGGATAGCTCCCCTATTGATGGGATAAGTTCCTCTTTGGTAGGAGTGCATGAACCATCTGGAGGCGCTCAATACACGTCGAACAACCTTCTAGAATGCTCTAGAAATGACCACAAGTGACTTTTTAAAGATGAAACTTGCGCATTTTAACCTTTTCAGGGGGACGCACCTGCACCTTTACATACAGAGCGTCCAAAGACGCAGTTTTTGTGAACATTGGGTGCGTCCTCGCAGGTAAGGTTGAGAGAACCTGCGTCCCCAGAGATAAATACATTTAGAAAGAATTTCTCTCTTTTTTGGAGTTTGACATGGAGAGCAGAGGCATAAGACTTGCCTAAGAGGGTAGCATGACTGTTGATTGAGCCATACTAACTGTAAATAGACACGGTGACATTTTTTAGTGTAACATGATGTCTCCATTTTCTAGAAAGTTCATCAATAAACATATATGATAGACATACATGCATCTCAATCTCCCCTCACTAGTAATAAATTTTTGTAATATCAAAAGCATGCTTCTCCATTTATTTTTAAGTGCTCAAATATGAATTCCTTTTCTAAACACAGTGACATCCATACCTGGGTTCTTGAGGATTACCTTCCATGATTCAATGTGAAATTCCTTATTTTTGAACCATCTCTCACCAAGTCTTGGAAGTTTTGTAGCCTCTGTTATGTAAGATTCTGTTACTGTAAACTTAATGTCTCTAATTTCGACTTCTATACCATCGAATGATCTAGCAAAATATTTTGTGATCTCTTTGTGATAGCCATAAAAATTTTCAATGAAATTGAGCCATCTAGCCTTCTGCGGCATCTCCTTGAGTTGTGGGTATCCTTCCACATATTTTGCCCCTACGGGCTCTGTCCTGACAGTGAGTCCCATGGATTTTGTTTCGTAGAATTTTCTAACCTTCAAAATTACTCTCCTAGTCTATGAAATGGAATGACTGTGGGTATGGTGAAAAATAACTATGGGTTTTGGTGGAATAAGTAGATGGTGAGGGCTTGGAGAGATGTGAATACGTTGGTCACATCGTATTTTTGACTGTTAACAGATGGAGTTATTAGGGACCGCTTAAGTACAGAGTATGGAGAATGTAGCGGAGGTGTGGTATGATGAAGTGGCAGTCAAATCAAATGATGACTTGTTAAGGAGACATACGATCATTCATATTAGAAGTAAATTATGTTTGTAACTTTCTGTTTGAAATAAATCTTGCGTTTTATAACTTAGCCTTTTTCTTGATAATTTTTTTGGTGTTGATCCATAGGTACTTTGATCATGGTTGATCTCCAAAACATGATTCTTCAATTTCCCTACATTCATGATTTATTTGTGAGTTGTAAAATTGTTCCATAGCTAATAAGTAAGTTGTAGCTACATAATTAGATTAGCTGCAGAATGGAATCAACTACAGAATGTGAAAAGAAGGAAAAGTGAAATATGGCTATGGAATATGAGTGTAAAAATAAAATGGAAATGAGTTATGACAGTGAGATGGAATGAGGTGTAAGATAAAATGAGAAATAGGGTGAAATGGAGTAAAACTGTAAAAAGATAAAATGTAAATGAAATATGACAGTGGAATGAAGTGGAACTGTAAATAACATAATGATATGGAATGAGATTATGAATTTGTAGACTTTGAACTGCAAATGAATGTATCTTTTTGTCACTACTTATTACAGAAAGGAAATGGAAAATATAGGATGTCAGAAATTTCTGATTTTCACCCTGTATTTTTTGTTGACACCTAATCCTCTGCAATTGGGTGAATTTGGAATGTGAACAGTCATCAAGAAGATGAACTGATCAGTCACATTCATGTATATAACAATAGCTACCTAATGAAATAATCGAATCAGTTTTTCTGAGTTTTTCTGCCAAGTCTGGAGTTACTCCTGGCCTGACATGGTATTAGAGCCAGCTCCTATCTTTAGCCTTGTAACTCCCTTATCTGACTGAGTGTCCTGTCTGTCTGCCATGACCTGCGCTCTGCTCCATATAAAGCCTGCTCCCTACAATACGTTGCCCATATATCAGTTGGTGCCAGATTCTGACATTCTCTGTCAAGAATGCTACTGCTATGCTGCTACCATTTTCTAAAAAAAACCTACGGTACTTCACCTACGTTCTAACCATCGGCTTCACCATACCCTGCCCACCAGCATTCAAACCATCGGCCTCATCATACCCTGCGCATCTGCGTGGTAAACGTTTTCAAGCAAGTCTTTCTTGCTGTCCGAAGAAACCCGCTACCAAAGGAAAAGCTCTGTCATTTTCCCTGAGGCTGAGGCCTTTGATTGTGTGTGCGATCCACTGTTCTTTGAGAGAATCGCAGATAGCAGTCCTGATAGACTGTATTTTCCTCGAACAGTCTCTGCTCTTCTCAGGTGTCCATGGAATAATGTTTATGGTCGCTTGCTAATTCTCCAACCAAGATTGCAGAGCTGTGAATTGCACTGACCATAAGGTTCCATTTGTCATACACTTCTTGAAGCCTCGTGGAATAAACAACACGGAGTTCTGCTATTCTCTCCCAGACTGTATTTTCCTCGCCGATTAGTCTCTAAGCCTCATGGGCTTTTATCCCTAGGAGTGTGAGTGCAGTGGGTCGGAGTTCTTTTTTGGATTCAAGCGTTGGCAGGTCCGCTTGCAGGTTCTGGCGCCGTCTGTGGTTTGTAGATCTCAGCTTTGTAGACTGTGGGGCCCGAACCCACGACCACAAGGTTATGGTATAGTAACTACGACATGGTATTCCATGTGAGTGTGAATGTTCGTGGATACGTGAATGGTAATGTTGTGTCTTGGTAGTCCATGTGAATGTCCATGGATAAGTGTTGAGTTCGAATAGTATTGTGCAGTTTATACATCATTCAAAACATTTTATATATCAAAGCATTTGTGGTATAGTGTTGCGCAGTTGAGTCAAAGTATTGTGCAGTTTATATCGTTCAAAAGTTTTATATATCATTCAAACCATAGTAGTATTGCACAGTTTGTTTACCATGAAGAAAATATAGTGCATGAGGTTGTAACTTAAGGAAGTTTTCTTTTGGGCAGAAGTAATTTTTTTAACAGAATGTATTCAATCATCTCTATGGTAGGAATAGTTTTCACTGGCAAGGAGAACTATCCTGAATGGTCCCGGATGGTAAAACACACCCTCATCTACAATGAGTTGTGGAAAGGAGTGTGTGTCGGAGAAGAAGACAAAGACCCTGTGCAGCCTACATCAGACAAAGAGCTCGTCATTTGGGAAAACAAGAACAACAAAGCCTATGCATTAATCGCAGCATCTGTAAATGAAGAAGTAAGTCGCCATATTTCATCATATTCAACTGCCTTTGAAGCTTTACAAAAGCTGAAAGAACTCTATGACTCACATTCTGCACTTGAAGTTGTTCAGCTCATGATTAAACTCTTCACTCTTGAACTGAAAAATAATGATCCTCTTGCCCTTGCATCTGAATTAATATCCATAATGCATGATATCAAATCCACTAAGGTTGAGCTGGATATCCCTCTTATTGCTTTTCTCAAGGCACTCTATCCTACTTACTCCAATTATCTTGAGTCTTTACAAGCAAATGGAAATCTGAAAGATATAACCTTTGACTCTCTTGTGAAAAAGTTTGCTGAAAGAGAGAAAGCCTTTGGAAAGAAGACAGTCCCTGAATCTTCTGAAGAGACTGTGTGCCTTGCTCATAAAGAAAAGCATCCTGCTCAAGACTCTACAAGAGGAAGAGGTGGACGAAGAGGAAGAGGAAGATATTTCAGAGGCAGGGGGGGTAGACATTCTCAAGGAGAAAAGGCAGATCTGCATTGCATTCGCTGCAAACGAAATGGATCACATGATGCTTCTACATGCAAGCTACCATGGGACAAAATTAAGCAGAAAAGAAATCAGCAGAAAGGTAAAACTAATGATACAGACAAAAGTAAAGCACCTGAATCCGCTCACTATATTGAGGCACAATGTAGCATTGGAGTAAATGAAGATTTGTTTAATGCTTCACTTGCTTCTTCGAAAAATGATTTGTTGCTTGATTCAGGAGCAACCTGTCATATGACTCATAGGAAATATTTTTTTGAAGATTTCACTGACAATGTTGATGGAGCAGTATACTTTGCAGATCAGTCAAAAATCAAGCCATCACGGCTTGGCACAATTAGGCTTAAACTGCCTGGTCTTCCAGACTTTCTTCTGGATCATGTTCTATATCTCCCACAGCTCAAGGTAAAATTGCTGTCCTTGGTCCACATCCACCAGCAAGGTCACTCCATTCATATGTTTGATGGCAAGCTTGAGGTAAGAAAAACATCTGACCACTCACTTGTCACGAGGGGAATAGAAGAAGAAAGACTTCTCAAACTACAAGGAACCTCTGCTCATGCACAACATTTCTCATATATTTCTCATCATGAAGAAGGTACACTTCCATCAAGTTTATTATGGCATGCTAGATTTGGACATTTAAACTATGACAGTCTCCGCTTATTGAAGAAAAATGGTGTTGCTGGTTTGCCTACAATTCCTAGGAAACATAAGCAATGTGATGCTTGCATTCTAGGAAAGCATAGCAAACAGTGTTTTCATGATTCACATTCAAGAGCACATAGGAAGCTTGAACTCATTCATTCAGATTTATGTGGTCCAATGCCTGTTCCTTCTGCAAATGGAAATAAATATATCATGACATTTATTGATGATTACACCAGAATGCGTTGGGTTTATTTATTGAAGAACAAATCTGATGCTTTTCAAACATTCAAGAATTTTCATAAGTGGATTGAAAATGATGCACAATCTCATATTGGGTCTATTCGCACTGATAATGGAAAAGAATATACATCAAATGAATTTGAAAACTATCTTCGCCAACATGGGATCAAACATCAAACAACTGTGCCTTATAATCCCCAACATAATGGTGTAGCTGAAAGAATGAATAGAACAATCTTGAATATGGTACGATCCATGCTTTTCTTCAAAAATGTCAAGATAATGTTTTGGGCTGATGCTGTTCTATGTGCTGTATATATAAAGAATAGATGTCCATCTAATGCTATAAGAAACAAGACTCCTTATGAATTGTGGTATGGACATGTTCCTTCGGTAAAACATCTCAGGATCTTTGGTTCCACCTGTTATGCTTTGATACCAAAGGTACATAGAAACAAACTTGGTGCTAGAAGTCGTAAGTGTATCTTCCTGGGGTATTCAAACACCTCCAAAGCATACCGTCTCTATGATGAAGTAAATAAAAAGTTTGTTGTATCAAGAGATGTCATTTTTCTTGAATCATCCAAATCTGACAATGTTGTTGAGCGGCCACTTGATCGCTTGGATAGATTCACAAAAACGAAATCATTTCAAGAGTTTGATAATCAGATTCCACATCTTGAAGGGGGGATTCCTATACTAGATCAACATGTGGAATCTTCTTCTGAAGAACAATCTCCCCTGCATGAAACTCCAACAACGGATGATCCTTTAAGTGATGTAATTGATAGAATTGGGAGACTCAATCTTGATTCAGTCCCAACTCAATCAACAGAGCAGCCTAGACCATCTCAGAAAGGTCCCCCAAAGTGGCTGACAAAGACACTTGAAAGTGTTCATCCTGATGAAATTGGAAAAAAAGGAACCAGAAATACAAACCGACAAGATGGAGGTGATGTAGATGACTATATTTCACCTGTTGATATGGATGTTACTTATGATTGTGAATTGAACTTGTCTACAGATTTTGAACCAACTTCCTTCAAAGAAGCTGCTTCTCATGATGAATGGAAAGAAGCGATGAAAAAGGAGTATGATGCCCTCATAAAGAATGGCACTTGGAAGCTGGTTGATCCTCCATTTGGAACCAAACCAATTGGCTGCAAGTGGGTCTACAAGAACAAATACAAAGCTAATGGCTCACTTGACAAGCACAAAGCTAGGCTTGTGGCAAAAGGTTTTTCACAGAAGGAAGGGGTCGATTATGAGGAAACTTTTGCCCCCACAGCAAAATGGGCCACCATCCGAACACTCTTTGCACTAGCTACCCAGAACGGTTGGAAAGTCCATCAAATGGATGTAAAAACTGCCTTCTTGAATGGAGATCTAAAAGAAAATGTTTTTATGTCCCAGCCTGAAGGATTTGCTGTGAAAGGACATGAACATAAAGTATGCAAACTTGTGAAGTCCTTGTATGGCCTCAAACAAGCACCACGAGCCTGGTATGAAAAAATAACCGAGCATCTTCTGAAACTCAACTTCAATCATTTTGATCTTGATGATGCAACTTTATTTGTCAAGAAAGTTGGCAAAACAGTTGTATATCTTGTGGTATATGTAGATGATCTTTTAATGACAGGGAACAATGAAAGCTATATTGCATCCATAAAGAAAGAATTAGGAAAAAGTTTTGAAATGACTGATTTGGGCTATGTTCATTACTATCTTGGCATTGAAGTAACTCAACATCCAAAATCCATATTTCTTTCTCAAAAGAAATACATTGGAGATTTGTTAAACAGATTTAGCATGACAGAGTGCAATCCTCTTTCTACTCCAATGGAACAAAACTTAAAGCTCACATCTATTGAAGGAAAGGAATTTGAGGATGCAACAAAGTATAGACAGCTTGTAGGAAGTCTCATCTACCTCACTACTACCAGACCAGACATTTCATTTGCTGTTGGAATCCTCTCCAGGTTTATGCAAAAACCTTGTGAAGGACATTGGTCTGCTGCAAAAAGAGTTCTAAGGTACTTGAAGGGAACTCAAGACCTTGGAATCAAGTATACACATGTGGACGACTTCAGCTTGATTGGATACTCTGATTCAGACTTCGTTGGAGACAAAGAAACTGGAGTATCTACTTCAGGATATGCTACGAGTCTTGGATCAGGAGCTGTCTCTTGGAGATCACGCAAACAATCAGTTCCAGCAGATTCCACAACAGAAGCAGAATACATGGCAGCAGCAGAAGCAACGAAAGAAATTGTGTGGCTCAGGAAAATTCTTGAAGATTTGCAGGTAAAACAAGTACAATCAACCCCACTCATGATTGACAACACCTCTGCAATAAAGTTGGCCAAGAACCGAAAGTTCCATGATCGTACAAAGCACATCAATACTAAATATCATCTGATCTGACATCATGTTCAGGCCAAAACAATCCATCTCCGTCATTGTTCCACAAATGAGCAAATTGCAGACATCTTCACCAAAGCGCTTGGAAGAGAAAAGCTTGAAAGATTCAGAACGATGCTTGGACTCACCAACATCCCTTCAGATTAAGGGGGGGAATGTTGACACCTAATCCTCTGCGATTGGGTGAATTTGTAATGTGAACAGTCATCAAGAAGATGAACTGATCAGTCACATTCATGTATATAACAATAGCTACCTAATTAAATAATCGAATCAGTTTTTCTGAGTTTTTCTGCCAAGTCTGGAGTTACTACTGGCCTAACATTTTCTGTATAAGTATGCCAATCAATGATTGATTTTCAGCCTCATACAATTTTTTGCTTTTATTTATTTTTTATTCATCATTTTTTTTAGGAAAAGTAAACACTAAGTTAGTGGAGAAGAAGAATTCTTCTTCACTAGCTCTTCATTTCAGAGTTATTCTTGAAAATCTTAATGAACTCCTCTCTTGAAATTGGTTTACGATATATCTTCAACCGATGACCATTCACAAGAAGAGGTATTTTTCTTCCATCTATTGTCCTTATCTTTACTGCTCCGTTATTAAAGACTTCTTCAATCTCATATGGCCTAAGCCAATGAGTTTGAAAATTCCCTTGAAAATATTTGAACTTTGAATCGAACGACAGTGCCCAATCTCCTGCTTGAAACTTATTCTCCTTAATATATTTATAATGCCATTTATCCCTCTGTTGTTGGACTATATTGGTTCTTTGAACTACATCTTGCTTGATTTCATCAACTTCATTGAGTTGCTCCAATCTATGTTTCTGTGTCTCTAATAAATCCAGTCCCAATTGGACTTCCATCTTGAAGGTTTTGATTTGAAACTATATAGGGAAGAGGATTTGTTTCCCATAAACAAGTTCATAGGGTGTATGTCCCGTTGTGTTCCTCCATGTAGTTCTATAGACCCATAAGGCTTCAGGAATCCTTTCTACCCAATCTCTTGTATGTAGATGCACAGTCTTAGTGAGAATTCCTTCAATCACCTTATTTGTAGATTCAACTTGACCATTTGCTTGTGGATGATAGGGAGTATATTTACTATGTTTGATCTTGTAATCTTCCACAAGACCCTTCACTATTTTATATGTAAATTGAGGTGCCTGATTTGTCACAATTTCTCTTGGAACACCCAAAAGCGTGAAGATGTCCTCAAAAAAAAATTAACTACAGATTTTTCATTAGCAAAAGGTAATTCTTTGGCCTCTACCCATTTAGTCACATAATTAGTGCATACCAATATATACTTCTTTTGCTTAGATGGAGGATTAATTGATCCAACAAAATCCAAGGCCCAATTTTCAAAAGGTTCAATGATTACCTAAATTTGTAGTGGCATTTCATTTGAAGGAGAAGGTTTCCCTACCCTCTGGCAACTGTTACACCTCCTAGCATATTCTTTGGCATCTTTGAATATGGATGGCCAATAATACCCTAAAGAAAGGATTTTATAGGGTGTTCTCTTGTTAGCAAAGTGTCCACCACATGGCTCATCATGACATGCCTTAAGAATCTCAAGCATTTCATCTTTCCTAACACATCTTATGATCATAAGATTTGGGCCTGTTTTATACAATTCATTAGTGATCCATGAGTATCTTGCACTTATCTGAATGATTTTTCTTTTCTCTCTAGGAAACAAATGTGAAGGCAATTTCTGTGTGACTAAGTAATTGGCAATATCTACAAACCAAGGAGTTTGAGTAGTCACTGCAAAAAGATATTCATTAGGAAACTTATCTTCAACTAGAGTGTCATCTTTGATATTTTGAATTCGGGACAAGAAATCATCAACTGCGTTTTTTTTTCCAGGTCTATCTAGAATAGTAATATTGAATTTTTGCAAGAGTAAAATCCATCTTGTAACTCTGCCATTAGTAATAGGATTATTCATTAAGTATCTAACTGTAGAGTGATTTTTATGAACAAATATTTCATAGCTTGTTATATAATGTCTGAACTTGTTGATTGCATGAACAATAGCTAAAAATTCCTTTTTAGTTACAGTATAATTCAACTCGGTGGAAGTCAAATTCTTACTTGTATAGTAGATGACATAGGGAATCAAATCTTTTTTTTCCTAATACAGTTCCCAGATCTGTATCTGAAGCATCTGTTGAAATGTGAAAAGGTAGTTTTCAATTTGGACCTCTCAAGATGGGTGCTTCAATTTTTATTTTCTTTTATGTCTCAAATGCTAACTGACAGTCAGGATTCCAATTGAATTCACAATCCTCGGTGAGCAATTTGAAGAGTGGGGATGCTATTTATGTGAAATTTTCTATAAATCATTTATAGTATCCTGTAAATCCTAGAAAAATTCTAACATCCTTTTGAAAATTTGGAATTAATAATTTAGAGATGACTTCAACTTTAGATTTATCAACTTCAATCCCATCTCCTGAAATGTGATGCCCTAGAACAATCCCTTCTGTAAACATCATAAAACATTTTTCATGGCTTAGTGAAAGGTTTACTTCCTTACATCTTTTAATAACTTTTTCCAAATTTTCGAAAGCTTCTTCAAATGTATTCCCATAGACTGTAAAGTCATCCATATATACCTCTACACAATCATGTACTAGATCAGAAAAAATTCCTAGTACTACTCTTTGGAATGTTGGAGGTGCATTACATAACCCAAAAGGAAGTACTCGATAGGCATAGGTTCCCCATGGACAAATAAATGTGGTTTTATCTTGATCTTCTAGTGCCAACTGAATCTGATTATAACCACTAAAACCATTCAAGAATTAGAAATACTTCTTACTTGCTAATGTATCTAACACTTGATTTATAAAGGGCAAAGAAAAATGATCTTTAAGGGTAGCTTTATAATTCTTGATAATCAATGCACACCCTCCATTTACCATTCTTTTTAGGCACAATCACTAAAGGGGAAACCCATTGGTTTCCTGAAATTTGGGTAAATAAAGTTTATATTCAACAGTTTTTGCAGCTCTTCTTTCACAATATCCCTAAGATTTGGATTCATCCTTCTTTGAGTTTGTCTAATAGGCCTAAAATTTTCCTCAATGTAGATGTGATGTATACAAGTCTTAGGACTAATTCCTTTCATGTCATTATATTCCCATGCATATGAAACATAATGTTGTTGTAATGTCTTGATTAGCTTTTCCTGTTGTAATTTATCCAAGTTATTGTTTATGTTCAATGTTCTCCCTGGAAAGATTTCAATTGTAGAGCTACCAAATTCTTCCATAGAATAAAGAGACATCTTCCTAGATGACAAATATTCAATATTGGATTTTTCTTGAAATTGATCATGTTCATATTCCGGAGATGATTTAAAATTTTCCATTGTATTTAAGATTTCACTATATTCACTAATGTCTGAAATAGTAAAGAGGTTGAATGTCATTTTCGTCATCAATCCATTCTTTGTCATCTATTTATGTGATTGTTATTGTTGGAGGATATGAGTGAATTTCTTTGTTGAATTCCCATCAGAAATATACATGTCACTAGACCTACAGCTAATGAAAGCATTAGCTATGGCTAGCCAAGGTCTTCCTAATATGAGTGGATGTCCTCCTAGATTGTTCTTAGGGGTTAAGACCATAAAATAGAAAGGATATTCCCAAGAATCTAAGGATACTGAAATATATTCTAACACTCCATCTGGTTTGATTACAGATATGTCTGCTAATTGCAGTAATGTAGGTGTGTAAAGAAGATTAGGAAGCTTGATATGTTTCATGGCTTGTTTACTCATGATGTTTATTGATGCTCCTAAATCAATCAATGTATCTGGAATTTCAACTCCATTGATATGTGTTTTCACAATTGGACTTGTTGGATCTACATATTTTTGTATGGCAATTTTTCCTGTCACTATATCTACTATTTTTCCCACTAGGTGAATTCTTTTTGTTTCTTTTGCTTTTCTTCCTGGTTTCTTTATGCTCAACTCCTTTATTGTTTTAGCTAGGATTGGAATCTCCTTAATGGCTTGTAACAAAGATATTTTGATACGGAAATTTTTCAATTCATCTAGAAAATCATAATTAGGCAACATAATCTGCTTTTCTACTCCTCTATCAACTTGTAACCTTTCAGGAAGAGGAGGTGCAGAAGTAGATACTGGTTGCTCAATTATGGGAGTTTAGTTCACTAGTTCTTTCTGTTTTTCATTTTCAGTATTTTGGCTTTGGAGAGATGTTCCTTCAAAGCTTTTATTGGGCTTTAGAGAATCTTCCCTAGAATTGTCTTGTTCTTGAATAACTACAGAAGGCCTTTTGTTTTCTAATATCCTACCAGATCTTAGTTGAATATCATTGAGATCTAGAGGAGTGATCATATAAGTTGGAAATTGTTGTCCTTCCACCATGTAAGTATTCTGATGATTTTTATTGTTGGGGTTTGGTAATGGTTGGGCAGGTAGTTGATTTGGTCTCTGCTGAAATGGTAGTAAGAGTTGAGGATTTTGGTTTTTTTTTGGAAATGGTAGTGAAAGTTGAGGGTTCTGATTTTGAAGTTGTGGCTGCTGATTTTGTTGTGGAATGTGTGGGGAAGGATAATTCTGATATGATGGAGGCTATTGATAATATTGAGAAAATCTCCCATAAGGATTTTGTACTCCTTGAGCCCAAGGTTGAGATTGAGATTCAGGTTTAGGCCAAGGTTGCTGCCAAGAATTCCAATTTGGTGGGGGCTAAAGATACATTTGATTGTTAAATCCATGATTTTGTGGCCCCTACCAAGGTCTTCTAGTGACAAAGCAAATAGGTTCTGCTGAATTTGGACCTGTTTCTTCTTGAAAAATAGACTTAAGACCTAGAATTGAAGGACAACCCTTGGTATCATGGTTTTCTGAGCAAATCATACAAGTCTCTATAATTTTTACTTCCAAAGGACATTCTCTTAAAGCATGTTTTTTTCTACATTTAGGACAGAAAATAGCTAAAGCATCAGCCTCAGTTTTCTACTTGTTTTGCAACTTAAGGGTGTCTATTTGCTCACTAAGGCTCCCTAGAATATTTGTTTTGAATTCATCAAGCATATTCCCAATTTCTACCCTACTCACTGATCCAGTTGCAAACTTATTCACTCTAACAAGAGAAGGATCTCTTGGACCTTTCCTAGTTTTTGATTTCCCTCTTGGGAGATGAACACATAATTCTCCTATGTCACTTAATGGGAGTTAAGAGATCTCTCCCTTCCCCATCATGTTAAGGATATCTGTCCACTCATCTCTAATGGCTTTTAATAAAATATATTTTCAGATATCTTCATCTAAATTGTCCATCTTTGCTCTTTTCAAGTTATAGTTGAATCTTTCAATTAAATCCTCCAATTTTCATCCTCTCTTTGTATCATTTTGAACACTTCATCCTTGTGATTGGTAGGCATGCAATAATCCAAATACATATCCAGAAACACTTTCTTCATGTCATTCTGTGTTCTAATGGATCGAGTGACTAACCCCATGAACCACTTCAAAGCAGCTCCTTTCAATGTTGAATGAAACAACTTAAGTTCTTGAGTGTTATGAAACCAGCTCACAACAAGACAGAAAAGATAGTTGAACACCTTAGAATTCAGCCTCTTCGAGGGGGCAACCTCCTTTCCATTACACAAATGAACAATTCTTGGATGACACAAATGAAAATACCTCCTTTCTATATATAGGAGTCTAAGGGGTCATAACATAATTATATCCGACATAACAATAATAATGTAAGGGCACAATAATAACAATAGTGAGCTTCTATGGGGCACAATAGTAACAATTTGGGCACTACATGGGTACATTAATAAGTGGGTTGTGCTAATAACAATAAGGGGTTACACTAGTAGTTTAGGGGCCTAACATGTCCCTCTCCTTCAAAAAGCATTGTCCTCAACGCTTGAGTAGTTCTTGATGCTTTTGTATAAAATTCTTGTCCTCCCATGTGGAATCTTCAGCGGGTAAGTTCTTCCACTTGATGAGATACTCTGAAATTGATCGATTTCGTAGCTGTCGGGTTCTTGTTTCTGTGATTGCTCCAGGTTCGAATATGATTTTTCCTTCCTCTTCAATTTCTGGAAATATTGTTTGAATTGGTATCTTTTGCAACTTTTGAATAAATGGACATACTTCTTCGTCCTTCTTCCATTCATCCCTTGCTTCGTTTATCCAATCTAGTTGGATAATAGAAATAGCACAAAACAATGTTTCCACATCCTCATCCTTCAAGAGTCTTCCCATTTCGTAAGGTCGCCATTTTTTAAGTGCATGTAGTATTGACAACATTTCCTTCTCATAAATAGCTTGCTTGAGATGTAGCCATAAAAATACCCAATCACCTACATCAAAACATTTTTCACTATGATGTTGATCTACCTGTTGTTTCGTTTTATTTTGCACCGAAGTGGCGTTATCCTTTAAAAGTTGGAGAACTTGTTGTTGATGCTCGATGTGATCTTTCACTGCTTGAACCTTCTTCTTCTTGATATGTCCTTCTATCTCTAGAGTTTGAGGAGTGGTAATTTCTTCCAATCCTTTACAAGATATGGTCGGATTCATTTCTTGATGCTCGATGTGATCTTTCACTTCTTGAACATTTTTCTTCTTGATATGTCCTTCTATATTGATAGTTTGAGGAGTGGTAATTTTGACCAATGAAATACAAGATATGGTTGGATCCATTTCTTCTTTCTCGATGTGATCTTTCACTTCTTGCACCTTTTTCTTCTTGATATGTCCTTCTATCTTGAGAGTTTGAGGAGTGGTAATTCTTGCCAATGCTTTACAAGATATGGTCTGATTCATTTCTTCTTTCTCTGGGGTGGGGTCCTGGCGTATATCTTCTTCGTTTGATATTTCTTGATCCTTTTCTTCCTCCTCTTCATATTCTATGTAAAATAATTTCTTCTCAGCACACTTATGACCTTTAGTGCATTTGCTATCACAATTGTAACAAAGCCCTTTTTCTCTTTTTTCTTCCAATTGTTGTGGTGTAACCCTTGTAGGTTGTGGAAGGCTAGGAGAAACAACACTTCCATCTTTATAGTTGTGATGGGTATGCTTCATGGCTTCCATAATTTTTCTTTCCACTATGTCACAAAGCCCTTTTACTCTTTCCAATTGTTGTGGTGTTGCTCTAAAGAAGTTGTTACTCTTTGTATCCTCATAATGTGCTATCATTTCCTCCATGAAAATTGACCACTTAACATGTTGTTTACGAGAAAAAAGCCCTTCATACCATAAAAATTGATCCCGTTCTAAATATGTAGATGCAATACATACCTTTTGTAACAGTGGTACACCATGTAGATCAAAATATTGCTCCATCTGAAGTATCCAATTTACCGGATCCTTGCCATCAAACTTCCTCATCTTGCTTTTTCTTGATTTTAGGAGCTCGATCTTGAAACAACTGTAACTCTATGCTTTAGGATCTTTAAGTTCTAAAATTTCAACCTGTAGTAGTCCTCTGTGTCCTCTTTCCAATGCCACCAGTCTGATCTAAATTGGATTCTCCAAGAAAGAGTTATGCACAATCTCCCAAGATGAGCTAATTATAAACTAGTTCAGTAGAGAGAACTTGTATTACATGCCACGAGTCACTGTTTTGACCTTTGGATCTGAAAAAGATATAAAAGAAACTATAGTCCGTCCTCTTTCTTTACCATCTTACGAAATTTCAATCCGATGCTCAGATAGAAAGTTATGACGATTTTCCCCAGGTCACCTGTTTGGAATGTAATTCAGGAGTCTGCAAAAAGACCAACTTCCTCAGATCATATCTCCGCAAATATAGCGCGAAAAGCTCTGATATTTGGACCCGATATTTAGAGTGATGTCTTCTCAAATGGGTTTTTTTCAACTTCTGAAACGTCACAGAAAAAAAAGTTATAGTGAAAATTGCCACGATGACCTGTTTGGAGCAGCGAAACCCTAGAATCCAAAGCTCTGATATCAAATGTTATGAAACCAGCTCACAACAAGATAGAAAAGATAGTTGAACGCCTTAGAATTCAGTCTCTTTAAGGGGGCAACCTCCTTTACATTACACAAATGAACAATTCTTGGATGATACAAATGAAAAGACCTCCTTTCTATATATAGGACTCTAAGGGGTCATAACATAATCAGAGCCGACATAACAATAATAATGTAAGGGCACAATAATAACAATAGTGGGCTTCTATGGGCCACAATAGTAACAATATGGGCACTACATGGGTACATAAATATAATAAGTGGGTTGTACTTATAACAATAAGGGGTTACACTAGTAGTCTAGGGGCCTAACATTGAGTGTCTTCTAAGTAATCATAGGTTCTATAGAAGAGTTCAAACTGAAATAAAAATGTTTCAAGATCCTCACTTTTTAACCCATGGAGAATTGGGAGGACAGAAGGTGAGATATTTTTCATTGTGGCATTTGTTTCTTCATCCACTATAGGTAATCCAAAATAATTATCTATTCCCCTATTTCTTCTGCCTCCTCCATTATTTCCTCTACCTCTTCCTCTACCCCCTCCTCCAAACAATGTGAATTCTCCATCCTCTCCTTCTTCTGCCATTATAGTTTCTTCAGAGTCAGTATAAGGTTCAACCTACAAGGTTACTTTCTCTTCCTCTAGTTCTTCTATTAATGGAATATGGGAGACAGGATCTACTTCTTCTTCCTCATGAGGTATTCCTAATTCTTCAACTAAAATGTGCTCCCCTGTGGAGGTGAAAAAGGCTACTCCTGTTGTTGGAGACCCAAGATTTTTTTCTCTAGGACTGGCTCGATAGATGAAGTAGGAGATTCTCTTGATGATATCTCTGACCTTAGAATTTCAGGAGTTCTATGGCTGAGAGTATGAGCTTGAGATGGAGGTGTATCTCTTCTTGTTCTTGGTGGAGTAGGTGGTGTTATAGGAATTGAACTCCTACCTCTAGCTATAAATCTACCCCTAGAGTCTCTTTCTCTATGCATATCATCATTTTTGAATGTAAGAGATAAGGTTACCTAATTACACCTCCCCAGCAACAACGCCAAAATGTTTAGTCAATTTAGTGTCCTAAATTGCTTGTATAAATTATCAACTGAGGTTCATAAGATGATGAAGTGTAGTGAACTGTATGTGCACAGTTAACCCTTCTTACTTTGTTGTTTTGTATTTTATATTGTTTTGTGGGTTGTTTTTCTTTGATTCCTAATGATGTACAATCTAAACTATGAGAAACTGAATCTAAACTTCCTAGAGGTGAACCAAAAGCTTAAAACTAGTCAAAATCTAAGTTAAAAGAAGGAAAAGCAGAGCATCTGTCCTATCTTGTCATTAATCCTAAGTCATGAATCTAATTCTTAAAATCAAAAGATAAATTTATAAGTCATGTTGAAATAAATATAGGGAATGAAATTAATTGAAGTACTTGTAGTTACTCTAACCTTCAATTTTGAAAGATAACCTTCTTGAGATGGAATACAAGCAACTTTTATACTTCGTGATCTAGAAAAAAATAAATAAAAACATGCAGAAGGTAACTGATTGGTTTCAACCCTTATGTAAAGTGAATTTTTAACGATTTAGTTTAGGATGGATATCAGCTTGAAATGGTGATAAAGAACATTCATTAATACAGTGCATTGACAACCTGAACTAGGAAATAAATAACAAAAATAGTGAGTAAACTAATCAACAATGCATCCTCATTACTTTCAATCTTACTCTATTTAGAAACAAATTTGTTTCCTTTATGAAATGGATTGGAGAAACAAGACTGCACAATTGAATTCTAACATTATGCTACTGATCAGAACTAAAAGAAATCAAACTATTAGAAATCAACCTAAGTTACAAACGCTGCTAAAAGAAAATGATGAAATTAAAACTGAACAGAAAAGTAAATGAAAAGAAAACCTCCTTAAGTGCAGGGGCCCTCTACAACTGATTGGGTTGAGCTACTAACTTAATTCAAAATGTTCCTTCAAATGATCATCGGTAAACACACGTCTTTATATTATAAACAGGAACAAAAAGTCCAAAATTACAGAGCTGTAAGTCTAAGCTTAATACATCAAAAACTTTGAACCCCTTTCAGTTCTGTACAACTAGTATTTAAAAGAAAATTATTCATAATTGTCTTTTCAGGAAAATTAGCTACAGTTGGTCTACATGTATCACAACCAGACTGCGTAAATGTTTGATCAGCTATAGGTCTCTTGCATTTGATCAAGATGGTTGCACAAAACTGTTAACACAGGTGGCTTATCTGAGTTAATGCTTTAAGAGAACTGTTGGATTTATTAATTAACCACAAAAGGGTAGACAAAGAGTCCTATTGCTTTCGGGTTTCATATGTTTGACTCCACCTTTGCCTGTGATCTTGAGCTGGCTTTCTTATTGATCTAGGCTAGGCGACTAGGATATGATCCATGTCGAGACAATTCCAGAGATGCCCATGTGGTCGGTTTCTTCATTTGACACCTGTAACCTACCAAACCATGGAAGTAGCTACGGAACACATAGTTAGCTGTAGAATAGGTTGCGTTCCATAGCTAATTTGCAAAAACTTATTCAAATAGAAAAAACATAAAAGTATAACATGTCAATCATTTAATTTCCTCTTAAGACAAAATCTATCATTTATTAGTGATGGGGATATATATTCTTATGGAAAAGCAAGGGAAAGAAGTGAGAAAAGTTATCAACGAGAGGGTAATTCTGAGGTTCGACAATACGGGAAACCTAACACAACACATATATAAAACAACTAAAATCATGTCTTGAGTCGGGCATTCCCACGCTCAGTAGCTATGTCAGAGTGATTTTCTCAATGAAGAGATATGACAAGTCTGGCCGCTGATAAGCACAATGCGGATTCAGTGTCATAATAGGATCATTCTGATGAGTTGTCTCTAAAAAAAATATACACAACTTGGGAGAGGAAACAAGGCTGAGTGATGCAAGCCTCTACCCAAGGTCTTGATTTCTGCTTCATCGAACAACAAAGATCGATACATGTGAATAAAGGTGTTGGAGTCAAACATGCATGAAATCGTCTGATTACCGGCCAATAATGGAGATAGTTAACAAACACGAGGATGGCCACCGATAATGATGATGGTCTCCAAGATGCATAGTACAATCTAGCAAGTGTGAATAATGTTTTTGTCGTCGAACACTCATAGAATCGTTTAACGAGGAGCCAATAATGAGAACCCCTAACCAAAAACAAGGTAACCTGTTGTTGGGAAAAGTATCTATTCAGAACGCCCCTATCCCAATCTAAGGTGTGATAGTGCCTTAGCAACAAACAAAGAAAACTACTTGAGTATTCTTCTTTATGAAACGTAAACGAAGAGGAAGGATAAACTAACCTGTGTCTTGCGCTAGTTTGTTGATCCAATCGCTCCTCTCTTCAATAGCTCCCAGCTCCCTGCTCCCTTACCGGCCTAGCTTCACCAAATTCCTGCAAGATCACAGAAGAGAGAAACTACACGAAGATATAGATTTACATTCATAAAAAGCTTAGGATCAGATTAAGCTAAACATGCAAATATAACAAAACATCATTGATACACAGCATGTAGGAGAAAATCAAATAGTTTTATTGATATGATAAGAAAGTCCAAGAGGAGATACAACCAAGTGAGTCTCGATCCAGCATCTAACTCCCAGCAAAGGAATCCCTTCCTCACCTCCAACAAAGCATAAATCACCCAATGCACTAATCTCAATCTCAAACCAACAGCATTTCTCTGCAAAGTACAAAATTCCAGCCTCTGGATCTCTGGGATGAGGGATCCATATATAGATGTAAGCAGAGAGGATGAGTCAGCTTATGTTTTGACTTGTGGCTTCTCTCTGTCAGTTCTTGCTTCCACTTGGAGACTGAGAGCCTCTTACTCATCACTGATCGAATTCAGTGAGGCAAGTGTCATAGGAGAAGATTTTGGAAGCTTCCATTGTCTCTCCACCTCGTTGAATGACTCTGCTACTTGTCATTTCCCGCTCAACGCACCTGGGTAGTGCATTCAAGTGCGTTGCAACGCACCTAGACAGTGTATTTGGGTGCTTTGCAACACAGGCAGCTAGTGGAGCATCTGAATTGATCCTGATTTGACTAGTTCTAAGTAGTTTTTGGTGGAGAACTTCTGGGAGAAGCTGTCATTGGTTGACCTTGTTTCTTTAGGAGCTGGAACAACATCTTTAGGGACTTAGGATCCCTTGATTTATGGACATTTCATGCTTATAGCTGTAAGGCACAAAAATGTCTATAACAGTTGCCCTCTAAAGTATGAGGCCGTTTATCGGGTGAAATGCTTTATTAGGAGTATCCGAAGTTCTTTCAATGCTGGGAGGAGACGTGTAATAAGATACAATACAATACATTATTTTCATAATGTTTTCATGATCTAGCTAAGGCGAGCATTCCCATGCTCAGCTTTATAAATTCATTTTTATGTACATAGGACAGACAATCGTCTGATGGTAGACTGATGATTCTGATGAAGTCATCATCCTTTCGGTAGGATGATCATCTGTGCTGCAGTGCTGTACATGTCAATGTCTTTATTTTTCCTGAATATATATCGCAGCCCGGATTGATGAAACTAGATCCGGGGTCTTCAATCTCGTCTGATCTTCACTCGAAGTACAAGTCGATCCATGTGAGAAATGTTTTGAAGTCGAACATGGAAAGACATCGCTTGATTACCAGTCAATGATGTAAACTGTTAACAAGCGCGAGAGGAATCACCGATAATGATAATGACCCTCAAGGTACTGCAGTACAATTCGCATGGTGTGAATAAAGGACTTGGCGTCGAACACCACGCAAAATCTTTGGGTCGAAGGTCATTGATGTATACCTGTTGCCGGAAGTGAGAAACTTGCCATTGAGGCATGCAAGCTTCAAAGTACTGAAGGGGGTGTTCCTAGATCAACTTCTTGGATAATGAGCTGATGTCGACAAGAAGCGATCCGTCAAAGGAGGGCCTTGATGTATCCCACATCAATGACACAGAACGGAGCAAATGATTTTGATGGAGGTGAAAACGATCTGATGATATATGGTTCAGGGTGGCAGTCATGAAAGAATGAAGTATAATGTATGGTAGTGGATGGGACACGGGTGACTTCTCTGGATGACTTCTCTTGAACATATCGGTGACACTTATATGATGGATTGGTAGCATTTACCCCAAAGGTGGATGGTATGGCGAGACCATGGTGATGTGACCAGTGAATGAAACAACCCAACCCGACTCAGGCACAGAGTGGAAGTGTCATGTTCAAGAGCGACTTGCTACCAATAAAGGTTCTTTGAGTTTCTTCCCAATTTTTCCCCAGTCATTGCCGACCAGTACCTCTTTATTTTTGTCAAACTTGAGGAGGATAACATATGCTTGTTCTATAATTTGCCCTTCGGGCAAAACCATCGCTATGTTTTAACGAGCCTAGCGATAGTGAAACTCGTTCTCGTCTAAAGACAAGTTTGTCGCTATTAATGTTTTTAACGAGTTTAACGACAAAGATAACTCGGTCCTTTTCCTTTTTAGGGAGTCTGAAAAGGTACGTAAAGTTAACTCCGAAATTCCTTTTTCTTCATCTAATCCCTTAAGTCCGAAAAAGTATAAAATAATACAGAAGGGATGAATTTTCGATAGTTTTAACGAGCCGAACAAAACAAGCACTCGATCTTTTTGTGCAATAATCCCTCAGGTCCAAAAAGATTAAAATCTAGAGGAGGGATAGCTCTTCCTGTCGCTTTAATGAGCTGGAAGGCCAAAACTCGGCAATCTTTTCATATTTTACGAGTCAGATGAAAAGAGCTTAAAGAAGACTCGTCTTTTGAGGAACGAGTGATAAAATGGGTAGCAGCTGATTCCAGGTAAGGGTTGGAATTTTCCAATCACGGCAGTGTCACAAGGATGGCTAGTGAAATCACTCTTCACAGCTGTTCCTCAAAATGGGTAAACAATCAAATGGAGGTGAATGATCGGCCAATGGAAAAGTGGAGGTGACGGTGCAAACACGACCAAGGCTTTAATGGCTGATAATGTTACATTCACGGTGGTTATTTACCGGAGGATAGTTCATTTTTTAACGAGCTTAAACGCGGATTGAAACACTTGTTCGGTCTTATGTTTATTTTTTAACAAGCATGAACTATGTGCTAAAATTGCTCGATCTTATGTTTATTTTTTAACGAGCATGAACTATGTGCTAAAACTGCTCGATCTTATGTTTATTTTTTAACGAGCATGAACTATGTGCTAAAACTGCTCAATCTTATGTTTATTTTTTAACGAGCATGAACTATGTGCTAAAACTTCTCGATAATCCAGTCATATGATAAGAATGTCTCACATAAGATGCCATTTTTTATGGAGCTTGCGCCTTACAAAGCTATGCCCCGCATCCTTTTGTTATGCAAGTTCAGAAACGACTAATCCTACGAGTTTAAAGGGTTAGAGGTCCTAAAAATTTAAAAAATAAATAGCCGCCCCTTGCTTGCACTCCAAAAGGTTTGCATGCCCCCAGGTATAAAGTACGATTTCAAGGTTACCCCTCAATTTGCAGATAAAACATTTGTTCTACCAGGAAAGGCCTACCTCTTTCAGGTTATTCAAAGTCTGTTTTATTTGTGGTGCAAACAAAACACTTCTTCGACGATGTCTACCGAGATAAACAAAGGTAAGCGGCGCCGACCCAGCTTACATAACTTTGACAAGAGAATCTTATTCTAGAATAACCCTCTTCCAGCATGGGCGGGGTACAGACTAGTCATATTCTCCCGCGGAAACCTACCCTATACCCAAAGTTTTCCTGCCGAAGCAGACCAGGACGCATGCCCCCTGGGTTCCAGTCATATCCTTCTGAATTACTCGCGCTCAACGGGAGGACGGACTGTGGGTTGAGACATTTCTTGCATGAAGAGACCATTTAGGGATGGTATATGACTATTTACGATGCGTGATCCAGGAAATGAAAGTTGGTCTACGAGCCTGACCACTCTTCCTTCATGCGGAAAACACATTACTCTAAAGAGTGAGGAGACAATGGCTCCCATGCAATATATATAGTCTCGTCCAAGGAGTAGGTTATAATCCAAGGGTCCTTGAACAACCATCACGTTCATTTGAACGGTCTTCCCTTTCAATGTTATGGGCACATTGGGGAGGATCCCTAAAGGTCGACTGGTTCCTTTATCAAAGCCTGTCAGATTTCTCATTTCAGGCAAAAGCGATGGCGAACCAAGTGCTTTCCAAGCAATAGAGGAAAGGATACTCACAGATGCCCCCTCATCAATGATGGTGCCAGCCATGACCATTCTGTATATTTGAACGATAATTTGGAATGGTATGCTTGCTGGCAAACGGGGTCTGCCTAGTTGGTTCCAGTTGAAGGATACAACTAGGTTGCTTGGTGGTGGGACCGAGTAGACGGCCTGGTATGGCTCTGACGAAATTCCTTCCTGCGATAAAGGAATGGGTGGATTGCCCCCATGTTCGTCGGAGTCTGTGTTGATGAAGAGAATTTGGACGGTGTCATCCTTATCCTCTTCAGTGACTGTATCATTCGAAGATAAAACCTCTGAAGGCAAAACTGGGTCAACTGCCGCCTCGACCTTTTGACTTTCGTTTGGTATGGATTCAGTTGGTTTATCTTCAATGGTAGACGCTTCAGCTGACCACTTGAGCGGGCCAGCTGGATTCTTAACTAACGAAGGACTTGGCAAGAGTTTTTTATATCCAGGAGGAAGTCGTAACGGTGAAGCCGGATGATCATCCAAAACTCTTTTAGCTTCGTCTAATAAGGGGCAATGGTGGAGGGCATGGTTGCCTTCGCACAGTCTACAGGGAGGTCTAGCCCTCCCTTTTTGTCCTGGAACTTCACTTTCGCTAGTTGATGGTGTGCTTTCAACATGGCTATCAGAGGTTGACGACACCGGATTGTGCAAACGAGGAGACCAGTCCCTTAGTATCCGAGGGATGCAAGGACAATCTCTGTGAAAGTGATCTCCTCTACAAATGACACATGGCGATTTAGGCCTAGTCAGTGCTGTGTGTGGATTTTCTTTAGACGACACTTGTTTTCCCTTATTTTCCTTTGGCTCCTTCTTCTTTTTCTCTTTCTTCTTCTTTTCCTTCTTCTCCTTAGGAACTTGGTTTTTAGCTTTACCAATCCCGTCAAGCGATGAGGAAGGAAGAGAGGAAGAATTAGAGGAAGTAGAAGGTTGGTGGGAAACTCTGGACTCGTCTAATTGTTGATTTGACTGTTCAGGAATAGTGGTGTTCTGAATGACATTGGTTGAGAAGAGCCAGACTGGCAAGCCAATTTTCAGTCCTGGAAGCGACAATGTGGCCATATGGGGCGCACCAACATCTCCCCAAGAGGAGAAGGGACTAGGATTTCCACCAAGGGGAATTCCTTGGTTGGTAGGCTCCATTTTCTCAACCTAAAGATCAACGCAGGAAAAGGGGTATGAATATTCCATTTAAAATAAATTTTAACGACGCTTGGACACAACTTGCTTTTTCAATTTTAAAGAGTCGAGAAAAAGCAAAAGATGACTCTAGTCTCCTTCGATTTTTAATGAGCCTGAAGTGACAAGTGCTCAGATGGACCTTTTCCGTTAAGGAGTCTGAAAAGGAATGAAAGGGACTGCTCTGGAGATCTAGGTAGAGGGTGTGCCAAACTAATCGCAAAACTGCAAAATACTTTTTAGGGTACGGGCGGTCAATCTTCCCGAATGCTGTGTTCAGTGCATTGCAATCAGTAGGGCCGCCGACACGGCTTCCTATGGATAAAGGTTTTATGCCTATAGGGGTCTCCCAATATATACTCGACGGTACGTGGGAGTACAATCCGTACTGGCACTTATTGTTTCATAGTGGAGGAATCACCCAACCAACAGTGAGGACAACAGTTACCAGGTTTTACGACGCCGGAACACGTCTCTAGCCTAGACCTCTATGTTGTGCGTTAAGTTCCAATGCGTTGTTAAGTTCATTCAATTTATTTTAGGTTGATCTTTCTTAGAAGTTTGCCTTTTTGGATCACCACGAGATGTAGATACAATTCCTAAATGCAGTCTAAAGATGATACGCAAGCTTTTATCTGTTTTCAACAATGAAAATCCTAGCTACAAGGGGAAAAGAAAGACACAATCTTTTCTCAAAGAGCATAGAGCACACTGTAAATGCACTTTTCCTAAATCAAACCATACAAACTGTCAAAATGCAAATGCACATATGCATGTATTTGTTTTCACTTTCTTAATATTGATGCCTAAAAAGAAAGTTGTTGTACAAACTTGAATTCGATTTCAAGTGAAAAACACAAACAAGCTTCTTTTCGAAATCAAAAAGACGATTACGACACTTTATGATTTTGAAGTAAACACTTGTTTCGACACTAGAAATTCACAAATTCAAACCAAAAGACAAAAGTAAAAGCGCAATCAACTGTCAATCAGCAGACAAATTTACTCCTAAGATCAAAACGACACTTACGACAGGTCTAGATCTAAGGGCGACAATATGACTAGTTTACTTCTGTAATGGGAAACTGCAAATGATGTAACAAATACACAAAAACAAGTACAGTTTCTTTTATACAACTGAGGTGAAATTAAGGCAAAGAAAAGGGGTTTTCAGATAGGTACACACACTGATAACAGGCTGCAAAAATCAGAGATAAAATTGAACAAAATGAAGCAAAGAACCACAGCTGCACAGGGCAAAGGCTGATCAGCGCACCTGTTGCACAGAGAAACTGAATTGTAGCGCAGGTAGCCCTCTCGGGACCTGTGTTGAAATGTAGAACCTCTTCACAGAGCCTGCGCTGAAGTAGAAACGAGAATTTTCTCTGGGTTCTGGGTCACGGTTTGCAGTTTAATCTATGGTTTTTGGCCGGATAAAAGCTATCAATAAGGTACAATTAGAGGGATGATTTAAAGGAGGACTAAGAGATATCACAAAGGGCAATTAGAGCATTTGTGGATCAGCTGTTCAGATCATAAACAGGCCCAGTGAATGGACTAGAGTAGCAGATCTCTACTTTGCATTTGTAAATGGAAAATGCAGTTCGATTCGCCACTCCTAAGTTTATGAGAAGAACAACAATAGAAACACAAATAAACTAACTAGATACGATCCCCAGCGGAGTCACCATTTTGTTGTTGGGAAAAGTATCTATTCAGAATGCCCCTATCCAACTCTAAGGTGTCACAGTGCCTTAGCAACAAACAAGGAAAACTACTTGAGTATTCTTCTTTATGAAATGTAAACGAAGAGGAAGGATAAACTAACCTGTGTCTTGCGCTAGTTTGTTGATCCAATCGCTCCTCTCTTCAATAGCTCCCAGCTCCCTGCTCCCTTACTGGCCCAGCTTCACCAAATTCCTGCAAGATCACAAAAGAGAGAAACTACACGAAGATATAGATTTACATTCATAAAAAGCTTAGGATCAGATTAAGCTAAACATGCAAATATAACAAAACATCATTGATACACAGCATGTAGGAGAAACTAAAATAGTTTTATTGATATGATAAGAAAGTCCAAGAGGAGATACAACCAAGTGAGTCCCGATCCAGCATCTAACTCCCAGCAAAGGAATCCCTTCCTCACCTCCAACAAAGCATAAATCACCCAATGCACTAATCTCAATCTCAAACCAACAGCAATTCTCTGCAAAGTACAAAATTCCAGCCTCTGGATCTCTGGGATGAGGGATCCATATATAGATGTAAGCAGAGAGGACGAGTCAGCTTATGTTTTGACTTGTGGCTTCTCTCTATCAGTTCTAGCTTCCACTTGGAGACTGAGAGCCTCTTACTCATCACTGGTCGAATTCAGTGAGGCAAGTGTCATTGGAGAAGATTCTGGAAGCTTCCATTGTCTCTCCACCTCGTTGAATGACTCTGCCACTTGTCATTTCCCGCTCAACGCACCTGGGTAGTGCATTCAAGTGCGTTGCAACACACCTAGACAGTGTATTTGGGTGCTTTGCAACGCAGGCAGCTAGTGGAGCATCTGAATTGATCCTGATTTGACTAGTTCTGAGTAGTTTTTGGTGGAGAACTTCTGGGAGAAGCTGTCATTGGTTTACCTTGTTTCTTTAGGAGCTGGAACAACATCTTTAGGGACTTAGGATCCCTTGATTTATGGACATTTCATGCTCATAGCTGTAAGGCACAAAAATGTCTATAACATAACCTGCCACTGATGTCTGCAAGTATCGAGGCACTGAAGTGTTTCTAGATTGTCTTCCTAGATAAAGTGTTGAAGTCGATAGGAAGACACCTGTCGAAAGGTAGGCAATAATGTTTCCTACATCAATTGACACGAAACAGGACAAGAAAGATTTGTTTTTTGAGGAATCTTTGAGCATTGGGTCAAAAAAATAGAGGGCATGATGAAAGAATATGCTTGATGGTTTGATGGAGGAAGCAGAAGATAAAGGTTTTTCCCTTGAACAATAGAAGACACGACAATGGTTTTAACTGGGTAGCACTAGAATCATGAACACCAAAGTGTTAGGATGCAGGAACATCAAGGTATATAGGCTAAACTCATAGGATGGTAAGGTTCATATTGAGAGGCCATCACAAGGAAGGTTTATCTGAGGGAGTGCCATGTATAAGGGAACGACTACTGCAAAAACAAACTTTCAAATACTGAACACAGTTGTATTGTCCACCTTCCCCATTTGATTAGTTTAGTGAGTCCAAACGGGTAAACTCATTGATCTTTTCATATTTTAAGAGTCTGAAAAGGACCGCAAAAAGAGCAACTCTATGCCCTATCTGATTAGTTTAACGAGTCTAGACAAGCAAAGTCGTCAACATTTTCATGTTTTAAGAGAATGGAAAGGATTGTAAAAAGAACGACTCTACTTCACATCTATGTAATTTAATTAGTCCAGATGAGATAACTCAGTGGTATTTTCATATTTAGAGAGTTTGAAAAGATCATAAAGAATGACTCCAAGGTGGTCCCTTTGTCATAGTTGTTAACTGGATCTGACAAACATTTAATAGTATACCCAGATCAGCTACTTTTCCGTGAGTTAATCTGATGAGTCCGGATAAAGAGAAACCTATGCTCAATAGATGTTGACCTCATTTTGTTACAAGTACGAGGAGACAAACTAAACTTGATATTGGTCATGAATTTGTAATGAGTCATGCGATGACAAACTCAATACCTTCATCGAATTTTAATGAGTCAAATGAAGAAAACTCAAAGTATCTTTTTTAGTTTAGTGAGCAAGGAAAAAGAGGTAAAAGAACTGCTCATTCCTTCTTCATAGATTTAACGAACCCTGAGAAGGGAAAAACTCAAGGATTTTTCGATTTAAGAGCGAGAAATGGTCCCAAAAAAGTAAGTGCTCATATTGTTTCCATAGATTTTTAATGATCCCGGTGACGAAAAATCAGGATTTTTCAATTTAACGAACAAGAAAAGTACATAAAATAATGCTTAGAGCTTCTTCATAAGCGTTTAACAAGTCTGAAGAAGAACCTCAGGGTTTTTTTAGTTTTATGAGCTAGAAAAAAAACTCCCAAAAATGAATGCTCAATCGATCTCTTTTAGTTTAATGAGGTAGAAAAAAGGGAAAAATAGTTGCTCAAACCATCATCATATGTGTTTAATGAGCCCAAAGATGAAAAACTCGAGGATTTTTCAGTTCAAGAGTAAGAAAAAGTCCCAAAAAGAACATGCCCATATATTCTTTGTAGTATTTTAACGAGCCCAAAGAAGGAGACTTGAGGTTTTTGGGATTAACAAGCAAGAAAAATACCATAAAAAGAATGCTTGATCTACTTCGTGGTAGTTTAACGAGCCCAAAGAAGGAAACTCAAGGATTTTTCACATTAACGAGCAAGAAAAATACCATAAAAAGAGTGCTCAATACTTCTTGATGTCATTCTTTACAATTGAAGGGTCTATGCCATGCATTTCCTCATAAGACGAAGGGAAAACATCACAGAAGTCTTTAAAAGGGTAGGTGAAGCTTGCAATTTCCTTAGGATTTCCATATACTCCAACCTAGATGTTTTCTACGATGCCTGTCATGACAGAAATATCGATGAGCAATGTCTTTGAAATATTGCCCATGTTTCCTTCTGAGTCCAAAGTTTGGATAGTTGTATATGGTGAGGAAACGATTTCAAGTGCGTCAGATGATAGGATTTGAAGAGGCATCATGTCCAAATCAGATATCGAAACACGATGGTGCAAGTCCTCCCAAGGTCGGGCTTCTAAACTCATGATCTCTCTAATAGCTTCGTCTGTATGTAAGACTTAATTGAGGTGATCGAAAGAAGGAGTAGTTATGGGAGGGGAAGTGGTACCGTTGGCCATGACGAAAGTGACCAGAGACTCGGATGCAGATTGAATGGCCTCGTAGGCCAATTCAGCTGCTGACAACGACATTTGTTCTCCATAAATGTCAACGTCTGAAGGGGCCTATAGGATCCAAAGATCGATCAGTTCGTGAGGAATGGATGAAACCATATTGACCGTCTGTGGAACCACTAGTGGCAGAAGAGGGAAACAACCCATCAGGAAAGAGCCCTACAGTAGACTGTTAGTGATACTGATGTAAGAGTCAGGTACACCACCGACTAAGGGTACAAAGTTGCTTCATAACAGGGAATAATCAGGGGTGCAAAAGGACAGCTGGTCCACTGTGACTACCTTTCCATCCAATGGAAATAGGATGATACGAAAGATAGTAGACATAATGGCCGTCATGGCATAAATCCAACTGTGACCCAATAAGCGATTATAGTTGATATTTCTATCTACGACTTCGATGTCCACCATTACCGTTTTCCCATACAAGGTGATGGGGTAGCTATCTAGGTAACATTTTTGGATGAAAGTGTGGTCATCGAAAGCTTTAAGGGAATTCAACAGCAGGGTTAAGGTTGGAGAATCCAAAGCGAGCCAGCACGAAGCTGACATTATGCAAGTAGAAGCACCTTTGTCAATGATATTCCTATGTATACCTTTACCTTTCAAAAAGATTTGCACCTAAAATGCAAGCTAGTGAGAAAGGGGAGTTTTACACTTTTCCATGTCAAAAATTTCAAGCATGGAATCCTAAGGGTCGATACCACCAATGGCCAAAAGCAGAGCTTGCCTTTGTGCTGGACATGTTTGTAATACTTCGAGTGTCAACATAGCTGACAGCGCTTGCGCCAAGTCTTCTACAATGATGTAGTTTTTGGTGACGCGTGCATATGTATTGTGCGTTGTGTGTTGAAGTGCCCCTTATGGGGGCGAATCACAAGGTTGGCAACCAGCCTTTCGATATGTAGATCATTAGGTTGTGGTGGGTTCCTCTGCATGAGCGACATGAGCTCCATAAGATTTGGTTCTGGTTCGTAGATCTACCATTTCAAAGGTGTAAATGGTAGAGGGTCCTTCACCAGCTGAAGGATGTTGTGAACCACCATTTCCCCCTTGTGGGGGTTGGGTTTGGTTTTCAATAAGGTGTTTCTTCCACTTAGCGGGGAAAGGATTATTTGAGACAATAGGGGTCCTACTAGTTATATTTTTAGCAATGAAATCTTAGCATTCCTAAAGACGCAGATAATGATAGGTAAAATGGTCTTCGATATAGATTTTGCAATGGAATCTGGTAGGTTTATCCTTTCCATCGTCAAGGGGTGCAACAACTTTCTGCTTTGGGTTTTTCTGCTTTGTTGAGTACTCTTCAGAAGTGTTATAGACATTTTTGTGCCTTACAGCTATAAGCATGAAATGTCCATAATCCAAGGGATCCAAAGTCCCTAAAGATGTTGTTACAGCTCCTAAGGGAACAAGGTCAACCAATGACAACTCCTCCCAGAAGTTCTCCACCAGAAACTGCTCAAAACTAGTCAAATCAGGATCAATTCAGAAGCTCCACTAGCTGCCTGCATTGCAAAGCACCCAAATACACTAGCTAGGTGCGTTGCAATGCACTTGAATGCACTACCCAGGTGCGTTGAGCGGGAAATGACAAGTGGCAGAGTCATTCAATGAGGTGGAAAGACCATGGAAGCTTCCAGAATCTTCTCCAATGACACTTGCCTCACTGAATTCGACCAAGTGATGAGTAAGAGGCTCTCAGTCTCCAAGTGGAAGCAAGAACTGACAGAGAGAAGCCACAAGTCAAAACATAAGCTGACTCATCCTCTCTACTTACATCTATATATGGATCCCTCATCCCAGAGATCCAGGGGCTGGAATTTTGTACTTTGCAGAGAATTGCTGTTGGTGTGAGATTGAGATTAGTACATTGGGTGATTTATGCTTTGTTGGAGGAGAGGAAGGGATTCCTTTGCTAGGAGGTAGATGCTGGATCGGGACTCACTTGGTTGTATCTCCTCTTGGACTTTCTTATCATATCAATAAAATTATTTGAGTTTCTCCTACATGCTGTGTATCAATGATGTTTTGTTATATTTGCATGTTTAGCTTAATCTGATCCTGAGCTTTTTATGAATGTATATCTATATCTTCGTGTAGTTTCTCTCTCTTGTGACCTTGCAGGAATTCGGTGAAGCTGGGCCGGTAAAGGAGTAGGGAGCTGGGAGCTATTGAAGAGAGGAGCGATTGGATCAACAAACTAGTGAAAGACACAGGTTAGTTACATCCTTCCTCCTCATTTACATTTCATAAAGAAGAATACTCAAGTAGTTTTCCTTGTTTGTTGCTAAGGCACTATCACACCTTAGAGTGGGATAGGGGCGTTCTGAATAGATACTTTTCCCAACAACAAATTGGCGACTCTGCTGGGGATTGTATCTAGTTAGTTTATTTGTGTTTCTATTGTTGTTCTTCTCATAAACTTAGGAGTGGCGAATCGAACTGTATTTGCCATTTACAAATGCAAAGTAGAGATCTGCCACTCTAGTCCACTCACTGGGCCTGTTTATGATCTGAACAAGCTGATCCAAAAATGCTCTAACTGCCCTTTGTGATAGCTCTTAGTCCTCCTTTAAATCATCCTTCTAATTGTACCTTATTGATAGCTTTTATCCGGCCAAAAACCTCAGATCAAACTGCAAACCGTGACCCAGAACCCGGAGACAATTCTCGTTTCTGCTTCAGCGCAGGCTCTGTGAAGAGACTCTGCATTTCAACGCAGGTCCCGAGAGGGCTACCTGCGCTGCAATTTAGTTTCTCTGTGCAACATGTGCGCTGATCAGCCTTTGCCCTGTGCAGCTGTGGTTCTTTGCTTCATTTTGTTCAGTTTTATCTCTGATTTTTGCAGCCTATTATCAGTGTTTGTACCTATCTGAAAACCCCTTTTCTTTGCCTTAATTCCGCCTCAGTTGTATAAAAGAAACTGTATTTGTTTTTGTGTATTTGTTACATCATTTGCAGTTTCCCATTACAAAAGTAAACTAGTCATACTGTCGCCCTTAGATCTAGACCTGTCGTAAGTGTCGTTTTGATCTTAGGAGTAAGCTTGTTTGCTGTTGACAGTTGATTGCGCTTTTACTTTTGTCTTTTGGTTTGAATTTGTGAATTTCTAGTGTCGAAACAAGTGTTTACTTCAAAATCATAAAGTGTCGTAATCGTCTTTTTGATTTCAAAAAGAAACTCGTTTGTGTTTTCACTTGAAATCGAATTCAAATTTGTACAACAGCTTTCTTTTTAGGCATCAATATTAAGAAAGTGAAAACAAATACATGCACATGTGCATTTGCATATTGACAGTTTGTATGGTTTGATTTAGGAAAAGTGCATTTACAGTGTGCTCTATGCTCTTTGAGAAAAGATTGTGTCTTTATTTTCCCCTTGTAGCTAGGATTTTCATTGTTGAAAAGAGATAAAAGATTGCTTATCATCTTTAGACTGCATTTAGGAATTGTATCTACATCTCGTGGTGATCCAAAAAGGCAAAATTCTAAGAAAGATCAACCTAAAATAAATTGAATGAACTTAACAATGCATTGGAACTTAACGCACAACATAGAGGTCTAGGCTAGAGACGTGTTCTGACGTCGTAAAGCCTGGTAACTGTTGTCCTCACTGTTGGTTGGGTGATTCCTCCACTGTGAGACGATAAGTGCCAGTACGGATTGTACTCCCACGTACCGTCGAGTATATATTGGGAGACCCCTATAGGCATAAAACCTTTATCCATAGGAAGCTGTGTCGGCCGCCCTACTGATCGCAATGCACTGAACACAGCATTCGGGAAGATTGACCGCCCGTACCTTAAAAAGTATTCTGCGGTTTTGCGATTGGTTTGGCACACCCTCTACCTAGAACTCCAGAGCAGTCCCTTTCGTTCCTTTTCAGACTCCTTAACGGAAAAGGTCCATCTGAGCACTTGTCACTTCAGGCTTATTAAAAATCGAAGGAGACTAGAGTCATCTTTTGCTTTATCTCGACTCTTTAAAATTGAAAAAGCAAGTTGTGTCGAAGCGTCGTTAAAATTTATTTTAAACGGAATATTCATACCCTTTTTCCTGCGTTGATCTTTAGGTTGAGAAAATGGAGCCTACCAACCAAGGAATTCACCTTGGTGGAAATCCTAGTCCCTTCTCCTCTTGGGGAGATGTTGGTGCACCCCATATGGCCACATTGTCGCTTCCAGGACTGACAATTGGCTTGCCAGTCTGGCTCTTCTCAACCAATGTCGTTTATAACACCACTATTCCTGAACAGTCGAATCAGCAGTTAGACCAGTCCAGAGTTACCCACCAACCTTCCACTTCCTCTAATTCTTCCTCTCCTCCTTCCTCTTCGCTTGATGGGGCTGGGAAAGCCAAAAGTCAAGTTCCTAAGGAGAAGAAGGAAAAGAAGAAGAAAGAGAAGAAGAAGAAGGAGCTAAAAGCGACTGGGGGAAAACGAGTGTCGTCTAACGAAAATCCACACACTGCACTGACCAGGCCTAAATTGCCATGTGTCATTTGCAAGGGAGACCACTTTCACAGAGATTGTCCCTGCATCCCTCGGATATTAAGGGACTGGTCTCCCCGTTTGCACAATCCGGTGGCGTCAACCTCTGATAGCCATGTTGAAAGCACACCGTCAACTAGCGAAAGTGAAGTCCCAGGACAAAAAGGGAGAGCTAGATCTCCCTGTAAACTGTGCGAAGGCAACCACGCCATCCACCGTTGTCCCTTCTTAGACGAAGCTAAAAGAGTTTTGGATGATCGTCCGGTTTCACCGTTACGACTTCCTCCTAGATATAAAAAACTCTCGACGAGTCCTTCGTTAGTTGAAAATCTAGCTGGCCTGCTCAAGTGGTCAGCTGAAGCGCCGGTCATTGAAGATGAACCAGCTGAATCCATACCCGACGAAAGTCAAAAGTTTGAGGCGGCAGTTGACCCGGTCTTGCCTTCAGAGGATTTATCTTCGAATGACACAGTCACTGAAGAGAATAAGGATGACACCATCCAAATTCTCTTCATCAACACAGACTCCGACGAACACGGGGGCAACCCACCCATTCCTTTATCGCAGGAAGGAAGTTCGTCAGAGCCGTACTCGGTCGTCTATTCGGTCCCACCTCCAAGCAACCTAGTTGTCTCCTTCGACTGGAACCAACTAGGCAGACCCCATTTGCCAGCAAGCATACCATTCAGAATTATCGTCCAAATATACAGAATGGTCATGGCTGGCACCATCATTGATGAGGGGGCATCTGTGAGTATCCTTTCCTCTATTGCTTGGAAAGCATTTGGTTCGCCATCGCTTTTGCTTGAAATGAGAAATCTGACAGGCTTTGATAAAGGAACCAGTCGACCTTTAGGGATCCTCCCCAATGTGCCCATAACATTGAAAGGGAAGACCGTTCAAATGAACATGATGGTCGTTCAAGGACCCTTGGATTATAACCTACTCCTTGGACGAGACTATATATATTGCATGGGAGCCATCGTCTCCTCACTCTTTAGAGTAATGTGTCTTCCGCACGAAGGAAGAGTGGTCAACCTCGTGGACCAGCTTTCATTTCCCGGATCACGCATCGCAAATAGTCACATACCATCCCTAAATGGTCTCTTCACGCAAGAAATGTCTCAACCCACGGTCCGTCCTCCCGATGAGCGCGAGTAATTCAGAGGGATATGACTGGAACCCAGGGGGCATGCGTCCTGGTCTGCTTCGGCAGGAAAACTTCGGGTATAGGGTAGGTTTCCGCAGGAGAATATGACTAGTCTGTACCCCGTCCGTGATTGAGATAGGGGTTGTTCCAGAATAAGATTCTTTTGTCAAAGTTATGTGAGTTGGCGGGCTTCGTCGCTCACCTTTGTTTATCTCGGTAGACATCGCCGAAGAAGTGTTTTGTTTGAAAGATTAACAAAACAATCTTTGGGTGACCTGAAAGAGGTAGGCCTCTCTCGGTAAAACAATTGTTTTGGCGGAAGTGAAGTAGAGGTAACCTTGAAACTCTGTTTTATACCTGGGGGCATGCAAACCTTTTGGAGTGCAAGCAAGGGGCGGCTATTTATTTTTTAAATTTTTAGGTCCTCCCTTTAAACCCGTAGGTCTAACCCTTTAAACTCGTAGGATTAGTCGTTTCCGAACTTGCATAACGAAAGGATGCGGGGCATAGCTTTGTAAGGCGCAAGCTCCATAAAAAATGGCATCTTACATGAGACATTCTTATCATATGACTGGATTAATCGAGCAGTTTTAGCACATAGTTCATGCTCGTTAAAAAATAAACATAAGACCGAGCAAGTGTTTCAACCCGCGTTTAAGCTCGTTAAAAAATGAACTATCCTCTGGTAAATAACCACCGTGAATGTAATATTATCAGCCATTAAAGCCTTGGTCGTGTTTGCACCGTCACCTCCACTTTTCCATTGGCCGATCATTCACCTCCATATGATTGTTTACCCATTTTGAGGAACAGCTGCGAAGAGTGATTTCACTAGCCATCCTTGTGACACTGCCGTGCTTGGAAAATTCCAACCCTTACCTGGAATCAGCTGCTACCCATTTTATCACTCGTTCCTCAAAAGACGAGTCTTCTTTAAGCTCTTTTCATTTGACTCGTAAAATATGAAAAGATTGCCGAGTTTTGGCCTTCCAGCTCGTTAAAGCAACAGGAAGAGCTATCCCTCCTCTAGATTTTAATCTTTTTGGACCTGAGGGATTATTGCACAAAAATATCGAGCGCTTGTTTTGTTCGGCTCGTTAAAACTATCGAAAATTCATCCCTTCTGTATTGTTTTATACTTTTTCGGACTTAAGGGATTAGATGACGAAAAAGGAACTCTGGAGTTAACTTTACGTACCTTTTCAGACTCTCTAAAAATGAAAAGGACCGATTTATCTTTGTCGTTAGACTCGTTAAAAAGATTAATAGCGACAAACTTGTCTTTAGACGAGAACGAGTTTCACTATCGCTAGGCTCGTTAAAACATAGCGATGGGTTTGCCCGAAGGGCAAATTATAGAACAAGCATATGTTATCCTCCTCAAGCTTGACAAAAATAAAGAGGTACTGGTCAGCAATGACTGGGGAAAAATTGGGAAGAAGCTCAAAGAACCTTTATTGGTAGCAAGTCGCTCTTGAACATGACACTTCCACTCCGTGTATGAGTCGGGTTGGGTTGTTTCATTCACCGGTCACATCACCATGGTCTCGCCATACCATCCACCTTTGGGGTAAATGCTACCAATCCATCATATAAGTGTCGCCGATATGTTCAAGAGAAGTCATCCAGAGAAGTCAACCGTGTCCCATCCACTACCATACATTATACTTCATTCTTTCATGACCGCCACCCTGAACCATATATCATCAGATCGTTTTCACCTCCATCAAAATCATTTGCTCCGTTCCGTGTCATTGATGTGGGATTCATCAAGGCCCTCCTTTGACGGATCGCTTCTTGTCGACATCAGCTCATTATCCAAGAAGTTGATCTAGGAACACCCCCTTCAGTACTTTGAAGCTTGCATGCCTCAATGGCAAGTTTCTCACTTCCGGCGACAGGTATACATCAATGACCTTCGACCGAAAGATTTTGCGTGGTGTTCGACGCCAAGTCCTTTATTCACACCACGTGAATTGTACTGTAGTACCTTGAGGGTCATTATCATTATCGGTGATTCCTCTCACGCTTGTTAACAGTTTACATCATTGACTGGTAATCAAGCGATGTCTTTCCATGTTCGACTTCAAAACATTTCTCACATGGATCGACTTGTACTTAGAGTGAAGATCAGACGAGATTGAAGACCCCAGATCTAGTTTCATCCATCTAGGCTGCGATATATATTCAGGAAAAATAAAGACATTGACATGTATAGCATTGCAGAACAGATAATCATCCTACCAAAAGGATGATGATTTCATCAGAATCATCAGTCTACCATCAGACGATTGTCTGTCCTATGTACATAAAAATGAATTTATAAAGCTGAGCATGGGAATCCCCGCCTCAGCTAGATCATGAAAACAGTATGAAAAATAATGTATTGTATTGTATCTTATTACAGGTCTCCTCCCAGCATTGAAAGAACTTCGGATCCTCCTAATAAAGCATTTCACCCGATAAACGGCCTCATACTTTAGGGGGCAACTGTTATAGACATTTTTGTGCCTTACAGCTATAAGCATGAAATGTCCATAATCCAAGGGATCCAAAGTCCCTAAAGATGTTGTTACAGCTCCTAAAGGAACAAGGTCAACCAATGACAGCTCCTCCCAGAAGTTCTCCACCAGAAACTGCTCAAAACTAGTCAAATCAGGATCAATTCAGAAGCTCCACTAGCTGCCTGCGTTGCAAAGCACCCAAATACACTAGCTAGGTGCGTTGCAACGCACTTGAATGCACTACCCAGGTGCATTGAGCGGGAAATGACAAGTGGCAGAGTCATTCAACGAGGTGGAAAGACCATGGAAGCTTCCAGAATCTTCACCAATGAAACTTGCCTCACTGAATTCGACCAAGTGATGAGTAAGAGGCTCTCAGTCTCCAAGTGGAAGCAAGAACTGACAGAGAGAAGCCACAAGTCAAAACATAAGCTGACTCATCCTCTCTGCTTACATCTATATATGGATCCCTCATCCCAGAGATCCAGGGGCTGGAATTTTGTACTTTGTAGAGAATTGTTGTTGGTTTGAGATTGAGATTAGTACATTGGGTGATTTATGCTTTTTTGGAGGAGAGGAAGGGATTCCTTTGCTGGGAGGTAGATGTTGGATCGGGACTCACTTGGTTGTATCTCGTCTTGGACTTTCTTATCATATCAATAAAATTATTTGAGTTTCTCCTACATGCTATGTATCAATGATGTTTTGTTATATTTGCATGTTTAGCTTAATCTGATCCTGAGCTTTTTATGAATGTATATTTATATCTTCATGTAGTTTCTCTCTCTTGTGACCTTGCAGGAATTCGGTGAAGCTGGGCCGGTAAAGGAGCAGGGAGCTGGGAGCTATTGAAGAGAGGAGCGATTGGATCAACAAACTAGTGAAGGACACAGGTTAGTTACATCCTTCCTCCTCATTTACATTTCATAAAGAAGAATACTCAAGTAGTTTTCCTTGTTTGTTGCTAAGGCACTATCACACCTTAGAGTGGGATAGGGGCGTTCTGAATAGATACTTTTCCCAACAACAAGAAGGAGCGGTACTTTTCTTATTCTTCTTGTTCTTACCACTGGGTTTTTGTGTAGACTGTACAGAGTTGATCACGGTGGTAGGAAGAGCAGTATTTTTGGTAGAGGGGTCCACTGACATCTAGGCAATGTGAGCGCTGAGTTATTTTATAGTAGCCTTAGAGGTTGCACCGATAATCGCATCAATGTGCGCTCTGAGTTGGTGAGTAGAAGGAGCATTGGAGTTGTGAGTGGCATTAGGAATTACATCATATAGAGTGCCAAACTATGAATATATCAGATCCAAGTGTTGGGCAGGATGAATGGATTGCTCTTCTATGACAGCACCACCTAAGGCGACATCCTTAGCGATTTGGGGGAGTAAAGACTTGCAGAACCTTTCTGCTAAGAGATAGTATAGGAGGGGAGCTTTGATTAACCTCTGCCTATGTCTCCATTCATGTATATGACCAGAGATGTCGGTCACGGTATCCTGACGTAATGAATTAAGGAGTTCCATCCCAGTTTCATAGCAGATGGGTAGCTGGAAGTGCTTTAAGAATTCCATCGCTAGAGTGCCAAAGGTATTGGCTGACGTGCATGGTAACTCTATTTACCACTTGGTTGCGTTGCTAGTAAGAGTGCGAGGAAAAAGACATAACCAGTTACTGTCATCCACCATGGAGTTAGAAACACACCATAGATGATAGGTTGTGATGTGTGTACCCAGATCCTCCCCTTGTTTCCCTTCGAACTTAGCGATGTCTGTTGGTATTTTATGCGGGATTGGCGGCCAGAGTAAGTTATGATAAATGTGGTCATTTGTAAGTTTGTACAAGTCGGGGATATCAAGTGTTGCCAAGAAAGGTAGAGTGTTTGATGCCCCCGAATCGAACCAAGGTTATGAAATATGACTTGAGGATCCTTGTAGTCCTCCCATCGTGTTGTTCCAAATATTATACACAGGTTGCATGGTATAGTAGGTGCCTTGGGGTATGGTGTTGTATTGTGGATTTTCATAGCAAATGTTAGGATGGGGGATAGAAGTGCCCCCAAGATAAGTAGTGCCCCCTGACTCATTTGAGGTTGTGAGTAGGGTGTCCCTATGGATTAATTGGGACCTCCTTGAGGGTTCCCGCTCACCATAGAACTAACCATAAGTCCTTGACTAACATAAGCAATGTTCATGTCAATCAGTGACTAACCGTGCATGCCTAAAAATGGAGGGGGAATTGTTACGCTCCCGACTAGTATATGCATTTTGGGAGTTCCCCCAGATACGTGAATCTGGGGGTTAGAACTATAATAGTGGATGCCAACCATATTGTTGGTTGAAGAGACCTACACTAATTGTGCCATATTGAGTGTTATAAGGAGCACTATATGTAGCACTTGTCGAAGGTACAGGGTTTGGCACTAAAGGGGAAGAACCTGGAATAGATTGGGTTCTAGTCATGGAGGGTGTCACCATAGGGTTTGAACCTAGGACAAATGGGAAAGCAGGGTTCGCCATCAAAGGTGTGGTATTGACTGTCGACTGGGGAAGTGGAGTGGGGCCAAAAGTGTCCAAAAAATCCCATGACTTGTTAGCTATCAACGGGATGGGTGGAAGTGTTACAACTAAAGACAAAGGCGGTACAGGTGCAATGGGAACCAAGAGTGGGCCCAACATATTCGTGATCAGAGGGTTGTAAGGAGGAAGAAATCCCTCAGTAAAGAAATCCTCCGATAAGTTTGAACCGTTGGATGTCCAAAATGATTCTATGTGAGATCTCAAAGACTAATTTCCCGAAGATGGGGAATCCGGCTCACTGGAGCTCAACAGATCCTCCACAGTGAGTGGGGGAAGACCTAACAATAGTCTAGATTGACGACGAGGGCCAGATGTAGCAATGGTGGCCGATAATTTTTATTAGTAAATTTTACACAGATTTTTATTAAAGTCTCAGTGATAACACTCTGGAACCTAAAAAATAAAAAGTACACTAAGTAAATCAATCAACAAGCAGAGGGAAATGACCCTGTCTGATAAGCACTGATCATTGGAGATGAAACCTTGTATCACAATGAATAACAGAGAGAGCTGGCCAAATTTACAGTTACAGTTACTGTAGAGCTTCGCCCAAACCTCAAATTGAGGGGCCAAGTACTCTCATGAAGATGAGCACCCTCCCAAAAACTAAAGACATAGTAGATCCATCTGTGTTAGGTACCAGGGAAGCCTTCCTGAGTCACCTTGTGTTAGTCTCTAAAAGTATGGCCACAAAGGATACCTTAGATCACAGACACTACTGGGGGGGCATAGTCACAGACAATACGCTGTGTCGGTAGGATACCTGAGTCCCTGACTCAACTCTGATTTTCCCCAAGGGATCCCCGATACATAGAATACCCAAAGGAGATGTAAGCAAAGGCGGGATACCTTCACTTACAATCCAATGTTGTCTCATATTTAGCTTCGCTTTTACTGGAGTTGTCCCAATAGTATGAGTGCAGAAGGATTTCTCTCTTTAATGACACTCATTTTGGTGTATGGTCTTGGGCAGTTTTCTCACACTGCCTAACCCAAGATCCTATCCTAAGCTAATGTGTGCTTACTCTAGAAAGAGTTGCTGATTGATTTGATTAGGTAGATTTTAAGTGTACTTCGTTAGAGTCTTTGGTAGGGGTGTTGACGTATGAGATTTTATGCGACTCTACTCAAATCATGCAAAAATAATGCTTGTAAATTTTCAATTTCGATGAATAAGCTACTTCTATAAAGGGAGAGTCATTCATACATCAATATTTAAACCATGCATGCTACTCAGTAAAACAATAGCAGAACCAAAAAAAAAATTCAATGCTCATTAACAACTACTGAAACCAAATAATGCAGATCTAACAAACTAAGCAGAAAAAAATAATTTTTTCTTTTTCTTCTTTTAGGAAAATAAAAAAATTAAGAAGGAAAGCTATTTTCTTAAAAAAAAAAAATTGTTCAGGACACAGATCAGTCAAACAAACACAACTATCCCTTATCAGCCTAGAAGCAAGTTTCCTAACCCTTTGAGGTCATAGACACAATTGTTTATAAAAAAATGGGTGACTAACGCTTTGTGCTAGAGGCCACAGAGAGTTACTGGTGGCACTAATGCTCTAGTTGTGAAGCCATAGTTCTTTATAAAGCTCTATTTACACTGGTAACCTGCGTTAGCGAGGAAAAACACTTCAAAAAATGGTTGTGGGGATCAGATCTAGGGCTGAGCAATGAAATAAGGGTGTTGTATTGGTCCTGAGTGGTCGGAAAGGGAATGAAGAAGTACATAAAGGCCTAGAAGAAAGAGAGATCTAGGAACTTTCTAGGAAAAATAGGGAACTAAGTGTAGTCCCCAATGGAATCACCAATTCTGCCATAGGGATAAATGCACAGTGTATGAAAGATGAAGGAACGCTTAAGGGCCTTCCCAATACCCGTGGTAGACTGTAATATTATCTGTAGCTGTCACAAAGACACATGCATGTCCATGTTCAACAACTAACTATCAAAGCGAGAAGGATTCATTACCTTGAGCCTTTGTGTGGAGTTTCTGTAGAGCGCAATGCACCTAGGCGGAAGTCCCCTGAGCCGGCTCTAGATCAAGTCCTGCACATAGAAAAGACAAATGTAATCATAACATAAAACCTTGATAATCAATTCATAAACATACAAAAGACATCTAGTTGCACATAACTAAGCCACTCATGCTAAATGACATTGAATAAACATATAAATGCGTTATAGTACCAACATCACGGAGTGGAAAGTACAACTATAGTTCTATATTAATGTCGAAAGACTGATTACAACCATCGGTTGCATCAGCCTTGCCTTACCCCTCCATCTCCTCTCTCTCTCTCCCTTCTTACCAACTTTTTATGCTTAAGTCTAAGACTCTGCTCGACAATCAAGTAAGCTATCCTTTCAAATGATTTGAACTCCTTTACAATAGCCCTAGCTTTGCTTATGTAGCATGTGAGGTTAGGCTTGCCAAGTTTCTCCATGAGTTTCTTTAGGTAAAAGAAATGATGTTGCCATTCTTCTGAGCTCTTTCACACTTTCATACTCCATCAGGATTAGTAATCCCCCAAATAGGTCGAACTTTGATGTTTCTTTGCTTTTATAAGTTGATTTAGGAGAGAATATAGAGATATTTCTTAGTCAATTTGCTCCTTTTCCCCTTAAAAACTCACTAGGGTTTATTAACAATGTTCCTGAGGTAATAAGTAGAGTTACTTAGGTCACTAACACACCTTTAGGCTTGCTGAGAAGCTTTCTAAAGTAGTTTGCTAGTGTATAGGTAGTGTTAGCTTGGAAACAAGGATTGTGAACTTGGTCATTGCTTCAGTCATCATGCCTTTTCCCTCTGAACGGATAAGGAGGTCATTTTCCTGTCTAACAGAAATACACTTGGAGCTCGATTTATTCGACATATATTATTGGTGGGAGGATAAATTTGTGGCGGAGATGGATGACACAGGCCTCTGGGACACTAACATACCTTTTTACATTTTTCCTAAAACACACAGTTGCCCAGAACTAATCAAGAAATTCCACTCCTGCTACAATCCACAGCAAAGGACAGTGATGACCCCAATAGGACATATATTGTTTACCATTGATGCCAAGTCCGTTATGCAGATGATGTAGGCTCCTGTTATTGAAGGAAATACTCTGTTTTCCCATGAGATTCTCACTGAAATGTATCAGAAGCAAGATTTTTCTAAAAGAGCTAAAACCTTAGAACTCTTCATGACTGAGCACACACCTCTACCAAACAAGAACCCTCCTTATTCCTCCTCTATTTTCGTTGACAGAACTAGACACATTGTCACTGTTCATTCTTATTTACTTGGCTATTATTTAGATCAATGGCTTGATGAAGCTATCATAGCTTTCCTCTCTATTCTATCAACAGAATCCAAGCCCTTTGTCCTCTTCAATTTCAACCAATTTTTAGGAGTGTCATTCATGAGCAGTTTGTCAATTTCTTCACAGAGGAAGTGTTTCAATACTCCTCAGTTTTGGTGTATATGTTTGTTTATTTTCATGCAGACAGGTTCCAGTTTACAATGAGAAAGATGAATGAAGAAGGTGAACCCCAATCTGTGATTTTGTAGACAACATTAGTGATGAAAGACCGAAAGGACTTTAGTTACAAGACATTTTTAAAAATGTTTGTTCACCCAGCAATGAGCCTCCTCAGTCGGACTACAGAATTGCAGAAACCAAGATTAGTGAAGAAATAAGAAGAATTATGTAGTTGACCAGCCAAGCAAGAACATGTGACTGGTACTTGTACCAAAATTGCATTGAATTAAGAGTATATGGTTGTGAGTTGGCCCCTTATAAGCTACCAAAGTTCCCCCCCATGAGGATCTTTGCACTTGAATACATCACACAAATGATTAATGCAGATGGAGTGCATTTTGTAGCAGCTAAGAAAAATCCCTAGTTCAGGATCAAATCTCAGATTGGTCCCTTCATTTGTAACAACAGAGTAGTAGGGAAGGAGGCAGATAAAAGATTGAAGGAAATGAATTTCACCCATATTTTTACATGGTCCTATGACCCATGGGGTATCATCTCCAAGAAAAGAGTGGAGAACAAATCAACAACCTATATTCACACACAAAGGCTTGAAATTGAAAAATACATGAACTAGATTGAGTGGATCCCTAATACATTGCAGGAGGCTGAGGAACAAGTGATTTCTTCTTCTAGTGCATAGACTCCAAGACAACAGGAAAAACAAACCACTGAAGATAGAACTAAAAAGGGAAAATAACAAGAACATGGAATAATTGGGAAAAGGCCTAGATAAGATTAGTCACCAGGGAT